>CM076582.1:215615782-216054454 GCA_034641835.2 Pinus albicaulis
TGGATACATGGCTCTTGTGAGTCAATGTGTTGTGACGGAGCCATCCTCTTTTGAGGAAGCTGTGGAGGAACCCGCATGGGTTGATGCCATGATCGAAGAATATGAGTCGATCGTCAGGAACAGTGCATGGGAGATTGTCCCAAGACCGGTTGGGAAATCAGTGGTGGGTTCGCGATGGATCTACAAGGTGAAGCAGGCGGCTGACGGGAGTGTGGAGAAGTACAAGGCGAGATTTGTCGCCCGTGGCTTCTCACAAATCGAGGGGATTGACTATGAGGAGACTTTTGCACCTGTCGCAAGGTACTCTTCCATACGGACGATCCTTGCTCTCTCAGCGCAGATGGGGTGGCACATTCATCAGATGGATGTGAAGATTGCGTTCCTCAATGGAGTTATTGAGGAGGAGGTGTACATAGAGCAGCCTGAAGGTTTCAAGATCTTCAGCAGTGAGTCGCATGTGTGCCGACTCAAGAGAGCACTGTACGGGCTGAAGCAAGCACCTCGTGCTTGGTACACTCGGATAGATAGCTACTTCACCGGGCTTGGATTCTCCAAGAGTGAGGCAGATCCAAACTTGTACCAAATAGTGGTGGAGGGGAAGCTGTTGATCATCATACTGTATGTAGATGATCTGATTTTGACTGGCGATGAGCAGTTAATACTTTCATGCAAGGAGGATCTTGCGCGAGAGTTTGAGATGAAGGACCTGGGCATCCTTCATTATTTCCTAGGATTGAAGATTTGGCAGCGTAGTGGAGGATTGTTTGTTTCTCAGGGCAAGTATGCTCGGGAGATTCTGGAGAGGTTCAACATGCAAGGCTGCAAGCCTGTTGACACTCCTCTTCCTGGTGGTTGGTCAATACACGACCCGATATATCAGAGGCACATCGGGATATGGTCTATGGTACAGACAGGAGGATGGAGCGAAGCTTTCTGGCTTCACTGATGCAGATTGGGCAGGGAGTCCAACGGACCGGAAGAGCACTTCTGGAGGAGTTTTCAGCATTGGGTCGACAGCAGTTTCCTAGTACAGCAGGAAGCAGAGATCCGTGGCACTCAGTTCAGTAGAGGCCGAGTACATGGCAGCTAGTTTGGCTGCATGCGAGGCTATTTGGATGAGGAAGATCCTCGTTGGATTGTTCGAGTTGCATTTGGAGCCTACAGTGATCTACTGTGATAACCAGAGTTGCATTAAACTCTCGGCTAATCCAGTATTTCATGATAGGTCCAAACACATCGACATCAGGTACCATCATATCAGAGATTGTGTTCAGCGGAGAATCATGATGCTTTCATATGTTCCCACGGAGGATCGGGATGCCAACATCTTGACGAAGGCGCTCACCAGGAGCAAGTTCGAATTCCACAGAGGCAGGATAGGGGTTGCAGATAATCCATATCTTGCTGAGAGGGAGTGTTGAAAATGCAGCAAGATGATGGAGCTTAGTGAAATGAAGTCGCCTTCACTAAGTGGGCCCGCAGGCAAATTCTGGCGCAAAATCTATTTTTTAGACTATGTCTATTTTTAGACATATGGAGCATGGTTCGGGGATTCCAGTTTGAGATTCTTGGAGTATGCGACATGTTGGTAAAAATAGATGAGACTCTATTTTTAGGTCAAAAGAGGTCAAAGTCTATTTTTAGACTACCTCTCCTAAAAATATGGAAGTCAAATATTATTTACCCTTAATAATATTTAGACTATAAACAGCAGTTTACTCTCTTGGAGCACTTCAGTTCGAGCTATAGAAGTGGCTCATGCATCTGACAGAGGAATCACGTGGTTCCCAAGGGTTTGATGGCATCATGCATGGTTGACTTCAGTTGGACTTCAGTGGCAGAAGTTTGGAGGAGTTAATGAGACAGATAGTGGAGTTGTGTTATGTTTATTTTAGTTGAACTGGTTGAGATTAGTTTAACTAGCTAATCAATTAGTTATGAGTGGAGTGAATTAAATATTATTTAATTCATTAATTAGTAACTCATTAGTCAGCTCAAGAACACATCAGTTCACTACAGTGCATGATCAGTTCAGTGGAGACCAGTGAAAGAGGTAGATGAAAGGGTGAGTATAGCTATCAGTTGGAGTATCAGTTGTGCATGAGATTTGCACCACACTTGGAGGAATTATGTGAATGCGCAGGTCAAGCCAAGGAGATTTGAACTGTGGATCTCTCTACATGAACGAGGCCATGATTGCGCGATAGAGGCAAGGCAATTGGCAGGGAGTTTTGAACCAGTAACCTGTTCAAAACTAAGCTAGATTGTGTGTGACTTTATGAGAAAGTACTGAGTACTTGTGAGGAGTATTGTACTTGTTTTGTTACATGATTTCTCCATTATAATATACACAATAGCTACGGGGTTTTCAGCTATAGGCTTTCCCATACATACTGAGTTAATGTGTGATTGATTTGATGTGCGATCGCTTCTATTATTTCTGCATGTGACAATTAATTGTAGATGAGATTATGTGTTATGCATGCAATTCGAAATTGATGTGTAATCGGGTTAATCTCCATTGAATAAGTGATTTATTCAGCTAATTTCTACATTTTGGAGGGAATACAACAGCACATAAAATCCTGCATGCAGGTTACTATTGGCCAACACTTTTCAAATATGCTCATGATTATGCAAGGAAATGCAAAATTTGCCAAAGTGCAACTGGAAGACAAAGGAAACTATCTTTCCCATTACAAATAGCTAATATCAAACAACCATTTGAGAAATGGGGATTAGATATAATTGGTGAGATTGTTCCTAACTCTTCCAAACAGCATAAATACATCCTCACAGCTACCTATTATTTTACTAAATGGGTGGAAGCAATTCCATTAAAAATAGCCAACTCTAAGAAATATTATTGAGTTCATTGATCAATTTATCATAACTATATTTGGTTTACCTATTGCTTTGATTTTTGACAATGCATCTTATTTCTCAGGAGCTGCTATGATAGAATTTGTTATTAAAAGAGGTTTTAAACTCAAATATTCTGATAACTATTATCCTCAAGGAAATGGTTTAGCGGAATCAACAAATAAAAACCTTACTAGAATCATTAAACAAACGCTTGACCAAAACCAACGAAATTGGCACAAATCATTAAAATTTTCTCTTTGGGCAGATCAAATAACTCAGAAGGTCTCCATTGGAACTTCTCCATTTAATATTGTTTATGGGAAATAAGTTATTCTTCCTACCAATGTATTTATTTCTTCTCTTACCTTAGTCCAATTTATTTATGCATCACCTTCTTCTTCTTTGCAAGTAAGATAATTTCAAATCCTTAAACTTGAAGAGGAAAGAGAAAAAGCTTAAGTTACTCATGCACATCATCAATAGTTAGTTAAAGCTTCATTTGATATAGCTTCTGTTACTCCAAAAACATTTCAAATTGGTGATCTGGTATTGAAATGGGATAAATCACATGAGGAAAAAGGTAAACATATGTTATGAAACCAGCTCCAAAAATAGAAGAAAAGAGAGATCTATACCTTATAAATAAGCCACTTAGAGGGGGAAACCTCCTTTACATTAAATAAATGAAAATTTCTTGGATGATACAAATGAAAAAACCTCCTTCTATATGTAGGAGTCCATGGGGTCACAATATACTCCTAGCCAACCTAACAATCATAATGTAAGGGCACAATAATAATAATATTGGGGTTACAAGGGTACAACAATAATAATAATGGGGCTACACTAATAACAATAAGGGACTATACTAGTAATATAGGGATCTAACATGCCCCTGTCCTTCAAAAAATGTGTTGTCCTCAACGCTTGAGTAGCTCTAGATGCTTTTGTATAAAATGTTGATCCTCCCATGTATAATATTTAGTGGGTAATTTCTTCCACTTAATGAGATACTCTGAAATTGATCGATTTCATAGCTATCGAGTTCTCATTTCCATGACTACTTCAAGTTCCAATATGATTTTTCCTTCCTCATCAAGTTCTGGCAATATTGTCTGTACTAGAAGTTTGTCACCTATAACCTTCTTTAAGCATGAAACATGGAAAATTGGATGCACTCGCAAAGAACCAGGAAGCTCCAATTTGTATGACATAGTACCAATATTTTGCAAGACCTTGTAACAGACATAGTAATTTGGCGATAATTTATTATCCTTCTTAGACTGCTTGAGGGAAATTTGTTTTTATGCTTGTAGCCATAAAAATACCTAGTCTCTTACATTAAAACTTCTCTCGTTGTGATGTTGATCTACCTGTTGTTTCATTTGATTTTGTGCCAAATTTAGGTTATCCTTTAAGAGTTGGAGAACTTGGTTTTGATGCTCGATGTGACCTTCCACTACTTGAACCTTAGAATTTTCTCTTAGAGATGATGTGATGGATGATGGATGATATCCATAAAGTGCCATAAATGGGGCCATTTTTGCTACAGTATGGAAGGAAGTGCTATACCACCATTCATCTAGAGGCAACCAAATGACCCATTGTGTTTGTTTATCAGATACAAAACAACGAAGATATCCTTCCAAACATTTATTCACTATCTTAGTTTGACCATCAGATTGAGTATGATAAGATGAGCTATGAGCTAGTTGAGTACCCAAACAAGAAAATAATCCTGTCCAAATATTTCCAATAAAAATTTGATCTTTGTCGCTTACAATAATATTTGGGTTTCCATGTAGCTTTTGAAATGTTTACATAAATGCAGTAGTAACTGTACTTTCTTTAAATGGATGAGATAATGCACAAAAGTGTGCATACTTGGTAAGTCTATCAACTACCACCATGATGACACTCTTTCCTTTGGACTTAGGTAAACCTATGATAAAATCCATTGAAATCTCTTCCCAATGTTGACTTGGAATGGATAAAGGTTGTAGAAGACCCGGGGTCTTAATTGTCTCAACTTTATTTTGCTGGAAAACTAAACATTCTGCCACAAACTTTTGAATATCAGATTTAAGGCCATACCAAAAAAAATATTTCTTCACCCTGTGGTAAGTTTTTAAAAATCCTGAGTGTCCTCCTAAAGGAGAAGTGTGCAATTCCAAAAGAATGTTTTGTTTTAGTTGGGAATTCTTACAAATATGTAAGTGATCTTTGTACCATAAGGAATCATTTTTCCAACTAAATGTATCATATTTACTAGGATATTGCTGCAACTTTTGAATGAGTGTCCACACTTCTTCCTCCTTCTTCCATTCATCCCTTGGTTTGGTTATCCAATCTGGTTGGATAATAGAAATGGCACAAATCAATTCTTCCACCTCTTCATCCTTTCTTGAGAGTGCATCTGCAACAAAATTTAGCTTCCATTTTTTAGATGATTTCAAATTCATAACCCAACATCTTTGTGGCCCATTTTTTCTCCTCTTCTGAAGATAGTATTTTTTCCAAAAAGTGTTTAAGACTATCATGATCATTTTTTACCTTGAAGTGTCTTCCCATTAGGTAAGTTCACCATTTCTTTAGTGCATGTAGTATTGCCAACATTTACTTCTCATGAATAGCTTTTTGTAAATACTTTCCTTTCATTGGACGACTTTCAAAAGCAATGGGTCTTCCTTCTTGCATTAAAATAGCACCAATTCCATTTCCTGAGGCATCACATTCCACAATAAAGGTTTTTGTGAATTCTGGCGTAGCTAAGACTGGTGCTAGGCACATTGCCTCTTTCAGATGTTCAAAGGCCTTAGTTACTTCAAGAGTCCATGAAAATGCATCTTTCTTCAATAATGTTGTTAGAGGTGTTGCTATTATCCCATAATTCTTAACAAACTTGCGATAATACCCTGTTAACCTGAGAAATCCTCGCAACTGCTTTATGGTTGTGGGGAATTTCCATTCCTTAATGGCTTTAATTTTTTTAGGGTCTACCTTAACACCCTCCTTAGATACAATATGACCTAGATATTCACCTCTTGTACTCCAAAGAAACATTTGGATATTTTGCATATAATTGTTTCTCCTCCAATAGTTTGAGCACCCAGTCAACATGGTTAACATCATCCTTTCAAGACTTGTTGTAGATTAGTATATCATCAAAAAATACTAACACAAATTTTCAAAGAAAGGGTTTGAAAATGGAATTCATAAACCCTTGAAATGTAGAAGGTGAATTGGTAAGGAAAAAAGGCATGACCAAAAATTCATAATGACCCTCATGAGTTACAAATGATGTTTTCGGAATATCTTTAGTCTTTATTCTAATTTGATGATATCTTGAACGAAGATCCAACTTGGTAAAATAAATTGTTCCATGTAATTCATCCAATAATTCATCAATCACAAGAATGGGAAATTTGTCTTTAATAGTGAGCTTATTGAGCTCCCTATAATCCGGACACATGCGCCATGATCCATCCTTCTTGTGCACCAATACTACTGGAGCAGAGAAAGAACTTTGACTAGGTCGAATTATACCAGCCTCTAACATTTCTGCTGTCATACGTTCAATTTGTCTCTTTTGGACATAAGGATATTTGTAAGGCCTGGTGTTTGGAGGAACACTTCCTAGAATCAAATGAATAGCATCATCATGATCACAAATTGGTGGGAGTCCTTTGGGAGTTTCAAACACCTTGGAATGATTGTCCAAGACTTTTTGGAGATCTGGAGAAATAGATGATTTTGATGTTGGAACTTCTAGTGAGCATAATTGTTCAATTACACCTCATTGTTCTTTCTTCAAAAGCTTTATCATGAAATTAGAACTTATTATCTTTCCTGGCTTCCCTGTGATACCCCGTAATTCGACTTCCTTTCCTTCCGAAAAAAATTTCAATAAAAGTTCTTAAAAATTAAAAGCTACTGTCCCCAAATACTGTAACCATTGTACTCCTAGTACGACATCAGCACCTTCCATTGGAATGGAAAGAATTGGACTATTCGATACATCTTCCCCCATGGATAGCTTGATATTATGCCATTTCCAAGAGAAATTTATAGTTCCTCCATTTGCAACCATCACTTGACATTTTGGTGCTGGGTATGGGAAGCAATTCAATTCCTTGGCTATCTTACAATGAATAAAATTATGGGTACTACCCAAATCAATCAGCACTATTACCTTTTTCTTCTTGATATGTCCTTATATCTTGAGAGTTTGAGGAGTGGTAATTCCTGCCAATGCATTACATGATATGGTCGGACTCGTTTCTTCTTTCTCTAGGGTTGGTTCCTAGTGTATATCCTCTTCTTTTGAAGTTTATAGTTCATATTTTATTCAGGATCATCCGGCTCAGAAATTTCATTGTATTTTAGTAGACATAGGGGATCTTTTGTTTTCAAGGAAGTTGGTTTCCTATGTATTAAATTAATGTAATTATTAATGTTTTGAGTAATTTTAATGAGAGGTATTTAGAATAAGAATTAATTAGATATTATGAGGCATATTGTAAATGTTCTTGATTGTTGGAGAACACAAGAGAATTAGGATAGTTGAGAGATTTAGCAATTTGGGAATTAATTGTAAATCTTAGATTAGGAATTGGTTTCATGATTTTGTGGATTAGAGAGGATCCTTAGGGATTATTTGATTCAAAAAAGGACTTAGAGGATATTCAAGATTTTGTTGAGAAGATAAAGAATCTGAAACCAGAATTGGTTACAGAATCTTTTGTATAAAATTGTAAGCCTCAAGGCATTAGAAGATCATATCATATCAATTCAGATACATAATTTAGAATTTAGAGTAGGGAATAGTTAGGTTTTGACTGTAAGCCTACGGGCTGGAAAGGAAAAAGGCCATTGATTAGAAAATCAGGCCAGAACAAGAAATTTCTATGTACATATGTATTTATTAATACAGAGAACAAATTATGAGTTCATATGGTGTGTATGTGATCAAATTGTAATTATTATAGATAGAGTGGGTTTGCATAATATATATATATATATATATATATATATATATATATATATATAGTAGATAGATATAGATATATGCAGGAGAACCAGAAAAAAGAAAGGATAAACAAAGAATTTGATTCCTGAGTTGTGTGGGGTGTATTGAGTGATTGATTTATAAAATGTATGTGAATTAGAGTAATTCTGCATAACATAGGTTTGTAGGTGAGAAGAACAGAGACAGGACAGTGTACCGAGGAGGATTGCATAGATTGGACGGTGTGAATCCGATTGAACAATCAAATTAAAGCTCAGAAGGAAGTCACACAGTGGAAGAAGAAAAGACAGAAGAGTGAAGGAAAACATTACACAGTAAAGGGAATTGAAGAAATAAACTAAGGCATAAGTGGAGATAAACTAAGGAGATAAACAACTTGGATTAAATCACATTAATTAAAGTTAAGGGAAGGACGGCACAGATTACACCATGTGTCAGCCGGAAAATGAAATTGAAGTTCGGAAATGAGATGTGTTTGTAGATCGTTGTTCGGAGGATTCAGAATTAATTCATATTGAGAATTGGGTCGTGCAATGCGATCAGCAGTAAAGTTAAAGAATGTGACGAGCGGGGTTTTCATTTAGGTTGAAATTGCGAAATGGTAAGTGGTATATCACACAGATGGAAGGCGGTAAATGGTAAGTTTTGAGAGTGTGCGATTAACCATGGTAAAGCCATGTAGCACGTTGATGGGGAAGAAAAAATTTTTATATCACATGCTTTCGAATTATTAAGAATCATGCTAGTTGGGACACGATGTTGCACGATAACTGGTGGATTGGGAAATGAAATCAACGATGGAGATTTGAAGCGCTAAGGGGGCAATGAAATATGTGCAACGTCACGTGAAATGGAAAATCATAAGGTTTTATGTTATTTCGTGGGTTATAACATAATGTTTGGGGTTAACGAAATTCCACCAAGGTTGTGTGATATGATTGTTAACACGGGATTAAGTGTATAAAGAAAATATTTGGGTTTTAACCAAAGTCTCAAAGCCTGTGTGATATTAACGCCATGATAATAAATTAAAATAAAGTTTTATGGTAAGGTTTGATCGCTTCCTCTTAAGAGTCTTATAATGAATTAGACTTTGGATAAAGTGGATTTTAACCATTTATGATATGGAAAATCTGGGACATGTATAGTAATACATTATGTGGTTAAATGAGACTTAGGCTACATCATTTTGGTATCGGAGAAGAACAAGGAGATTCTACAAGTAAAATTCTTTGAGAAGAATTTAGAGCAAAATTATGTTTTGAAGGTGTGTATAAAGGTACAATGGTGGTAAGAAAGAGGAGATCAGATTTTAAATCTGACAGACAGCATGCACATAGACATGAAGTGTAGCAGAATATTGGAAGAATTTGCAGAGGCAAATAAATAGAGAACAAGCCATTCAAAGTACAGATGAATGGTGGAACAAGATTATGCAGAGATATTGAAGGTGAGATAGTATTTTTTAATTTTAATATGGTTGAGGATTATGTTGCAGAATTCAAGTTGCAAACAAAGAGGAAGTATCTCAGCAAAATAAGGTCAAGGAAGCTGGTAGGAGTTTCTGATTGAAAGAAGAGTGTGGCAGAACCTTGAATAATTCCAACAGAGGTTGGATAAAGGGGACAGTTGCATTCTCTAAAGTTCGGATGAGTTGAAGCCTAGAAGGAGTAGAGAAGAATGCTCAAGAGGTTCCAGAGAATAGAGGACCAGTGCTTGCCAAAATACCAAGTTCAAGGGAGAGAAGCTTGGTGAGGTAAGTGACAGTAGGGAGGACTTGTTGTTGCAAAGGCTTTAGTACAACTCATAGTGAGTGAGGAACTCATGAATATAGAGACAAATATGACTACTAATAGTCATAGCAGAGATAGAAGAGGCTCTGAAGAAAACCACAACAGAAGAAAGGAGAAGGAAGATGCCAAGGAAAATGGCATATGGAAGCAGTTGATTGATGAAGAATATGAGAGGGAGAAGGCTGAGATATCATTTCATCTTGAGTTATTGACGGAGTTGTTGCAAAGAAATAAGGAAGACCAGAGACATGGTTGGACCATGTGGAAGAAATTGAAGTGGCGGAGACTACAAGAGAAGAGGAATCAGTAGGTGAATATGCAATTAGCAGAAGAGCTGAGAAAGCTTGAGCAGATACTGAATGTTCAATTAAGATCTGAGCAACTCAGAGAAGCTGAGTTGAAAACTGAAGTTTCCATTTGTGAAGTAGAACAGGGTGAATATGAAGACTGGAGACCTGTGAAAGATCTTATGAATTATTGTGAGAATTCAAGACAAAAAGAAGTTTACCTTGTTGAAGAAGGAACTATTGATGATTTCCTGAATTGTTGGAAAATTTTGGATAAGCAGGAGGATGTAAAGCCTTGTATTTTTTAATCTAATAATTTTGATGTGATTACAGATTTTGCAGAGGATGAGTAGTCTTTTGAAGCTGTCAAAAGTATGGAAGAGTATCTTTCAGAAGATAAATACTCTAAAGTAAAGAATGATGGAGAATGTCTCTTAGTAATGAACTGATATTTGAAGCTGATACAAAATAGGAAAAATTTCTTGTGGAAGAAGGAAATGAGATTCAGTCTGAAGAGCTGATATGTGAAGCAACAGTTGAGACTGTTGAACCTTGTAATTTTCAAGCTGGCAATTTGAGTATAAATGCAGGGATTATAAGTGATGATGAAGTGTTGGCAATATGATGCAATGTGTTTTCCTTGATGGAAACCTACTTGATGAAGTTGTTCTTGATGGAAACCTACTTGATGAGTTTCCTATGATAAGAAAACTATGTGTTAAAGATGTAATAATGATGTATCTACAGATCAGTTCAAATGTGACAGAGAAATGATAAATATAATATGCCACAATGTATACGTGGGTTTGTAAAGGCAAATTCCCGTATGCACGCGGATAAGTACGTCCCAAGTTGTGTATGCCTTTTGCGCTCTAAAATTATAATACCAAGAGGCATTACCATGGTATTGGCACACAGTATTGAGCATTGTATTGTCTATTTGATTCCGTCCAAGAATACCATCGAAAGTTGTGTGGTTTTGGCTCATGGTATTGGTAAAGGCTAAAACTATATAAGGAGAAGAAGATCATAGTGCAAAGGTGTGCATGTGTCTAGGTATTGAATGAATACTTCACTCTGAAGTATATCTGCATGGAATGGGTTACAGTTTATTGATAGATCTGAATTAAGAATGCACCTATGAATAAAATGAGGGATCAAGATCTCTAGATATGAAATGACTATATATCTTCTAGATCTATTTATGGAAAGTTTAGATCTGAGATGTGGCGAATGTTTTCTGAAGTGAAGGGTAAGATCTGAGCTGTTTATCTGTTCTGAAGAATTGCGCAGCCCTGCAATGTTTTTCGATCTATAGGCAGGTTCATCGCAGCAAAAGCGCGTATATACGCGGTTTTTTTCGGCAAAATCGCATATGGAATCTAAGGTTAATCCTGAAATAGTTGCAGATATATACATAGGTTTGTCTCTGTGAAAGCGTGTATATACGCGGGTTCAGTGAAGTAAAAGCGCATATGGAATCTAGGGTTTTGTTGAAGTGTGTAAAAGGAAATCTCTGATCTGTTTTATTGTATTACGGTTGTCTGTTAAGATGTCTTCATACAGATCTGAGTTGTTTGAATACTGATTATGCTGCTAGTTGATTATGATTAAAGATTAGTTGTTGGTTGATTGGTTGATGATTCAATGAATGGATTGAATGGGTTATAAGTTTCAGTTTGATGTATGTTATTTGAGCTTAAATGTGTGGAGTGGGTCTAGTCTGAAAATCTGATGAAAAGAGGCCTACAAGTTGTGTTGTGTGAAAGATGTTGGATCCAGTATGAAAATTGATGAAACGTGGTCCATGGTGGTGCTAAGGGTTGAAGCCTTCAGTGAGGGGGTTATAGCTCCCTTCCAGTGGTAGCTGGTAAGTGAGATCAGGGGGTAGTAGCTCCCTTCCAGGAGTGGCTGGTAAAAGAGATCATGGGGTAGTAGCTCCCTTCCAGGAGAGGCTGGTAAACGAGATCAGGGGGTTGGAGCTCCCTTCCAGTAGTAGCTGGAGAATGAGAGAAGGTTGCAGCCTTCTGCAGGTGGGTGCCTACGTGCTGGTATGAGTCTACACCAATACATGGTTGTAAGAAGTTTTGTTTATAATAAATATTGAAGACAGAAACGACGGCAGCGGTGGTTTTCTCCCGAATTGGGTTTCCACCTTAAATCCTGGTGTTCATGTGTGTTGCTTATGTGCGATGATTTATTCTGGTCTTACTACACATGCTTACTGCTTACTAAACATCTGATGAATAAATAATGCACTGATCTAAGTAAATAATTATCTGCATATTAATATCTCTGAACATACGGAAGTTTTCTTAAATATATCTGTGTATATACGCGAGTTGGGTTAATTAAAGTCGTGTATAGAATTCTGTAAGGAAAACGTAAAAGATTTGAGTAAGCTCTAAATACTAATTCACCCAGCCCCCCCTCTCAGTATTTTTCCCAACAATTGGTATCGAAGCAGGTCCTTCTGAAGAAGCTTGATCACTTGAAGGAGATCCGTCACAATGGGAAGGAAGAAAAAGAAGAAGGCTACTCAAAGAAATAATATATCTCAGAAAACATGTACAGCAGAAAATGAAGAAGATGAAACAGTTATTGATTGTTGTTCTTGTGATTCACTTTCTTATGCATGCAATGGTGAAGATAGTGAAAACCAACGTGAAAGTAATGTTATGGATCTAGAAGCAGTAATTTCAAATCTCAAGATTAAATTTGAAGCTCAACAAAGATTATTTGATGAGAGGGAATCTATCTACAAAGATATGATCTCTAGACTGAATGGACAGATAAACAAGTATCAAAGGTTGTACGATGAAGTAAAAAATCACGATGAAGGACTTGAAGCAAAAATCATCTCTCTCAAAGCAGATCTCAAAACATCAAATAAGAAGAATGAAGAACTTCTACAATCATTTGAAGAAGAAGGACTTGAAGCAGAAATCATCTCGCTCAAAGCAGATCTAGAAACATAAAATAAGAAGAATGAAGAACTTCTACAATCATTTGAAGAACAAGAAAATGGGTTGAAAGAAGAGATTCTAAAATTGAATGAACAAGTAGAAGAAGGAAGAAGGGTAGAAGAAAGTATGAAGAAGCAGTGCCAAAATTTGGAGGTCGAGGCAAACATTTTAAAAGGTAAATTAGAAGAAAAGGGTAAATTCTTAAGGTTTCAAGATAGTACTAAGATTCTGGATAATATTCTTAGTAGTCAAAGGTCTCCCTCAATTAAATGTGGTCTTGGTTTTCATGAAACTGTGAAAGGAGAATCTAGTTCACAAGACAAAGCCAAAGATTCAAAGGATATCAATGCAAAACCTAAAGTTTTTAAAGAGACAAAAGGGCAACCAACAATCATGAATTCTCAAAGGAAATCATTCACTCCTAAATATAGAAGTATCAATAATGTTGAATGCTTTATATGTCATAATTATGGACATGTTGTATCCAAGTGCAAAAGAAAATTTTTTCAGTCAAAGACAGATAGCCACTACATAGAAAGACAATCAGCTCCCAGTTACTCAGGTTTCTTTAAGGGATATTGTTTTTCATGCAGCAATTTTGGTCATAAAGCAGTTGATTGCAATAGAAGAAAGATTAGAAAAACATATTATGATCCCTATGCTCCCTTTTCTGGTCACATAAGATGTTAAGCTTGTAACAATTATGGGCATGTAGGAAAAGAATGCAGATTAAGTATGATGAACAGATCTGAGAAATTGGAGAATTTCTAGCAAAGGTGGAAAAAGAAGAAGCTTCATTCAAAAACGTAGGGAATTTTGACCCTACTATAGTCATATTCTTGTAAAGATTACTTCTCATAATGACTGCAGGAGTGATGTGAGATACATTAGAGGAATCAGTAATGTATCATCACAGGGGGAGCAATATATGGTGATTCCCATGGTTGGTCATTTAGGTTATGTTTATTTCTAACAGTGCATCTGATGTGAAGAAGACAGGTACAGGTGGTATAATTTCAGGGGGAGATGGAGTTGTGAATTTTTTTGTAGTTCACTTTCTATATGCAGGTTTCATGAACTAAAGTTGCGTATACACGTGAATTCCGTTGGAGATAGTAGCGTATGTTTTCTGATAAGAAATACAATGGGACGGCTCAAGAATAGGAGCACAGTTTCAGGGGGAGAATTAGCCTTGCTGAGAGTAATGCATTGTTGGCATTATGATGGTTCTGAAATATGATCTCTCTCTTAAGGTCTTTCTGTTTTTTGTTATAAAAAGTCATATCTTTAATTTGATGAAAAGGTTATGTTGAGACCTATGATGTAAAATTGTCATATTTAGTCATGTAAGGACTTGTTTTTAAACCCACTTGATTGGGTACTTGAGTCAAATATGTAAATCCACTAGGTTGGATAATTGATGTAAGTATGAGTCATTGGTGATAGGAATGGTCATATTTGGTTGAGTTATAGAGTCGTTTACTTCATTGAAAAATATGTCTAAATATTCAACATGAACTCAGGGGGAGCATGGTAAATTTAATGCACTTTAAATCTACAGATCTCATCTTTCTACAAGGGAAGAGAAACCTTGGTATGGTTTTGATCTACCCTTTGCCCTTGATGTCAAAGGGGGAGAGTATCATGGTGTTTGAATAATGGTTATTATTAATGTATCTATCTGTTGTGGTGATCAAACACCATCGTGGTTGCCATCAAGTCCAAAGGAGGATATTGTTGGCAATATGATGCAATGTGTTGTCCTTGATGGAAACCTACTTGATGAAGTTGTTCTTGATGGAAACCTACTTGATGAGTTGCCTATGATAAGCAACCTATGTGTTAAAGATGTAAGAATGATGTATCTACAGATCAGTTCAAATGTGATAGAGAAATGATAAATATAATATGTCACAATGTATACACAAGTTTGTAAAGGCCAAGTCGCGTATGCATGTGGATAAGTATGTCCCAAGTCACGTATGCCTTTTGCGCTCTAAAATTATAATACCAAGAGGCATTACCATGGTATTGGCACACAGTATTGAGAGTTGTATTATCTATTTGATTCTATCCAAGACTACCATCGAAAGTTGTGTTGTGTTGGCTCATGGTATTGGTAAAGGCTAAAACTATATAAGGAGAAGAAGATCATAGTGCAAAGGTGTGCATGTGTCTGGGTATTGAATGAATACTTCACTCTGAAGTATATCTACATGGAATGGGTTACATTTTATTGATAGATCTAAATTAAGAATGCACCTATGAATAAAATGAGGGATCGGGATCCCTAGATCTGAAATGACTATATATCTTCTAGATTTGTTTATGGAAAGTTTAGATCTGAGATGTGGCGAATGTTTTTTGAAGTGAAGGGTAAGATCTGAGCTGTTTATCTGTTCTAAAGAATTGCGCAGCCTTGCAATTTGCAGATCTATACTCAGATTCGTTGCAGCGAAAGCGCGTATATACGCGGGTTAGTTTTAGCAAAAGCACGTATGGAATCTAAGGTTAGTCCTGAAATAGTTGCAGATATATACGCAGGTTTGTCTCTGTGAAAGCGCGTATATACGCGGGTTCAGTGAAGTAAAAGCGCATATGGAATCTAGGGTTTTGTTGAAGTGTACAGAAGGAAATCTCTGATCTGTTTTGATGTATTACTGTTGTCTGTCAAGATGTCTTCATACAGATCTGAGTTGTTTGAATACTGATTATGTTGCTAGTTGATTATGATTAACGATCAGTTTTTGGTTGATTGGTTGATGATTCAATGAATGGATTTAATGGGTTATAAGTTTCAGTTTGATGTATGTTCTTTGAGCTTAAATTTGTGGAGTGGGTCTAGTCTGAAAATCTAATGAAAAGAGGCCTACAAGTTGTGTTGTGTGAAATCTGTTGGATCCAGTATGAAAATTGATGAAACGTGGTCCATGGTGGTGCTGAGGGTTGAAGCCTTCAGTGAGGGGGTTGTAACTCCCTTCCAGTGGTAACTGGTAAATGAGATCAGGGGGTAGTAGCTCCCTTCCAGGAGTGGCTGGTAAAAGAGATCAGGGGGTAGTAGCTCCCTTCCAGAAGAGGTTGGTAAACGAGATCAGGGGGTTGGAGCTCCCTTCCAGTAGTAGCTGGAGAACGAGAGAAGGTTGCAGCCTTCTGCAAGTGGGTGCATGTGTGCTGGTATGAGTCTGCACCAGTACATGGTTGTAATAATTTTTGTTTATAATAAATATTGAAGATAGAGACGACGACAGCGGTGGTTTTCTCCCGAATTGGGTTTCCACCTTAAATCCTGGTGTTCATGTGTGTTTCTTATGTGTGATGATTTATTCTGGTCTTAATGCACATGCTTACTACTTACTAAATGTCTGATGAATAAATAATGCACTGATCTAAGTAAAGAATTATCTGCATATTAAGATCTCTGAACATACGCAAGTTTGCTTAAATATATCCGCGTATATACGCGAGTTGGGTTAATTAAAGTCACGTATAGAATTCTGTAAGGAAAAAGTAAAATATTTGAGTAAGCTCTAAATACTGATTCACCCCACCCTTCTCAGTATTTTTCCCAACATTAAGTACTTATGAAGTGTCAAAGATAAGTTGAATTGTTGGAATATTTTCTAGAAAACTCAAAATATGACAATGATATTGCAGAGGAATGAGTTCACTACATTGGACAAGAACAGTGAGACATCATTGAAGTAGATGGTGTGGAAGAGAGACTTGATGACAATCTCGAGATTCCTTTAGATAATTCTTTAGAGAGGTTGAATCGGCATAGTGATGTGCTAATAGAGGAGAAAATTTTAGAGCAAAAAATTGAAATTTTTCCAAAGGAAGAAGAGGCACTAAGGCCTTATGTTTTTAAGTATAATAATTTTTTTGTGAGTGCAGGTTTTGTTGTAGATGCTGGATAATATTTGGTGCAAAAGAAAAACCAAGTAAAGAAGGAAAAATAAAATTTAGTGGAAGTACTTAATCCATGGAACAAAGATATTAGATTGTTGAAAATTATGTTGGAGAATCGGGATTCGATGCAAAAAAAGATAACCATGGAAGAGGAAGAGAAATCTCAATTTAAATATTGGGAACCAAAAGAGCTTGAAGAAATGAAAAATGTGAAGATACAAGATTTAGTGGACAACCGCAACAAATTGAAGCAAAGAGAAAGAGATAGTAGCAAATGGCAAAGTATGTACCAGCCCAAGGATGTGTTGGAGATGGAGATTGAAGAATTATAGAAATTAATGATGAAACGGTCCAGATGAAGAAGATTCACAATAGAAAGAGTGATCAATCAGAATTTGAAACTGATTGACAAGGAGAGGAAGATGAAACATAAGAGAGCAGACATACAGCAGCAAAAAAGGGGTAGAGAATTTGAACAACTACAAACAAAAGTTTAGGGCCCCGGAGGTTTTCTATCAACATATGGGAACACGTGATCCGAAGATCATGAATGTTTTCAACCTTGGGAGTTTGACGCAGGAGCATCTGGCTTAGAAATTTCATTGTATTTTAGTAGACATATGGGATCTTGTGTTTTTAAGGAAGTTGGTTTCCTATGTATTAAATTAATGTAATTATTAATGTTTTGAGTGATTTTAATGAGAGTTATTTAGAATAATAATTAATTAGATATTATGAGGCATATTGTAAATGTTCTCGAATATTGGAGAACATGAGAGAATTAGGATAGTTGAGAGATTGAGCGATTTAGGAATTAATTGTAAATCTTAGATTAGGAATTGGTTGCATGATTTTGTGGATTAGAGAGGATCCTTAGGGATTAGTTGAGTCAAAAAAGGACTTAAGGATATTTAGGATTTTGTTGAGAAGATAAAGGATCTAAAACTAGAATTGGTTACAGAACCTTTTGTATAAAATTGTAAGCCTTAAGGCATTAGAAGATCATATCAAATCAAATCAGATACAGGATTCAGAATTTAGAGTAGGGAATAGTTAGGGTTTGACTGTAAGCCTACGGGCAGGAAAGGAAAAACGAGACTGATTAGAAAATCAGGCCAGAGCAAGAAATTTCTATGTATATATGTATTTATTAATACAGAGATCAAATTCTAAGTTCATATGGTGTGTATGTGATCAAATTGTAATTATTATAAATAAAGAGGGTTTGCATAATATATATATATATATATATATATATATATATATAATTCGATTCCTGAGCTGTGTGGTGTGTATTGAGTGATTTATTTATAAAATGTATGTGAATTAGAGTAATTCTGCATAACATAGGTTTGCAGGTAAGAAGAACAGAGAGAGGATAGTGTACCGAGGAGGATTGCAGAGATTGGATGGTGTGAATCCGATTGAACAGTCAAATTAAAGCTCAGAAGGAATTCATGCAACGGAAGAAGAAAAGACAGAAGAGTGAAGGAAACTGTTACACAGTAAAGGGAATTGAAGAAATAAACTAAGGCAGAAGTGGAGATAAACGACCTAGATTAAATCACAATAATTAAATTTAACGGAAGGACGGCATAGATTACACCACATGTCAACAGGAAAATGAATTTACAGTTCGGCAATGAGATGTGTTCATAGATCGTTGTTCGGAGGAGTGAGCATTAATTCATATTGATAATTGGGTCATGCAGTGCGATCAGCAGTAAATTTAAAGAATGCGATGAGTGGGGTTTTCATTTAGGTTGAAATTGTGAAATGGTAAGTGGTCTACTGCGCAGATAGAAGGTTGTAAATTGTAAGCTTTGAGAGTGTGCGATTAACCATGGTAAAGCCACATGGCATGCTGACGGGGAAGAAAAACTGTTTATATCGCACGCTTTCGAAGTATTAATCCTCGTGCTATTTGGGACGCGAAGTTGCATGATAACCGGTGGATTGGGCAACGAAATCAACAATGGAGATTTGAAGCGCTAAGGGGGCAGTGAAATATGTGCAAAGTCACGTGAAATGGTAAATCATAAGGTTTTATGTTATTCTGTGGGTTATAACATAATGTTTGGGGTTAACGAAATTCCACCAAGGTTGTGTGATATGATTGTTAACATGGGATTAAGTGTATAAATCAGAAATTTGGGTTTTAACCAAAGTCTCAAAGCCTGTGTGATATTAACGCCATGATAATAAATTAAAATAAAGTTTTATGGTAAGGTTTGATAGCTTCCGCTTAAGAGTCTTATAATGAATTAAACTTTGGATAAAGTGGATTTTAACCATTTATGATATGGAAAATATGGGACATGTATAGTAATAAATTAAGTGGGTAAATGTGGCTTAGGCTGCATCAATTTTCTTCCTACTCTTCACAATCTATGTAAAATAATTTCTTCTTAGTAGACTTATGACCTTTAGTGTATTTTCTATCACAACTATATAAAATCCCTTTTGCTCTTTTTTCTTCCAATTGTTTTGGTGTCAACCTTGTAGGTTGTGGAAGTCTAGGAGTAGCAACACTTCCATATTTATATATGTGAGTGGTAGGCTTCCTTGTCACCATAATTTTACACTGAAATTTTCTTGCCAACATGAATGCCTTCTCCAATGAATCAGGTTCCCAAAATTGAACCTCATGTTGGATGTTATCCTTTAAAGTCCCTATGAAGACATCAATCATGTGTTCCTCTAGACTATCAGCTACCCTTATATTTAATTTTTGTAAGTCCTCAATGTGTTCCACCACTGAACCGTTTTGTTTGATATTTATCAATTGGCTAAAAAAGTTGTTACCCTTTGTATCCTCATAATGTGCTATCATTTCCTCCGTAAAAATTGACCAAGTGAAAAAAATTTTACGGGAGCAAAGCCATCGATATCATACAAATGTATTTTGTTCTAAATATAAATTTGCAATGTGTACCTTTTGTGCATTTTTCACATTAGGGAGATCAAAATATTGCTTCATCTGTAGTATACATGTTACCGGATCCTTGCCATCAAACTTCCTCATATCGATCTTTGGAATATGGTGGGTCTTCAATCCAACATTAGAGTTTATGAAATCACGATTAACATTTATTTTGTTCTCATCATGAGTTTCCTCTACTATCTTTCCTCCATTAGGAATAATTTCTTGTATCAGGCTTGTCCTCAAACCTTTCATGCCTATTTTTAGATCATTCTTCATGTATTCCATGTTGTCTTTCATTTTTTCATCGATCTTAGATTCCATGTCATCCATCTTAGCTTCCATGCCATCCATCTTAACTTCCATGTCATTCTCCAAAACATCCATATTAGCTTCCACGCCTTTCTTCAAAACTTCCATTTCATTTTTTGTTTCTCTTTGCGAGAGAGAAATTTGGTGCACTTTCTCTTGTAATTTTTGATATGTCATGTTGTGCCTCTTCCTCTTCATGAGTCATAGTAGAGCCTTCTGAAGGCTTTATGGGTGTTGAATTATTTTTAGGTGGAATTTTAGAATCCAATACTGATACCTATGCTTCAATATGCCCTTGGAATCACTTCAAACTGATTTTTCAAACAAGACTTATGCAATTTGAAAAAAAAAATACACACCTTTTTCTTTATTTTGAGGAGCTCAATATTGAAACTGAATTATCTCTGTGTTTTTGGATCTTAAATATCTAAAATTCGGTCTTGGAGTAGCCCTATGAATCTTCTTTCTAATGCCATAGGCCTGACCTTCTTTGGATGCTTCAAGGCAAAGTTATTCCCAATCTCCCACAATGACCTAATTATGGACTGGTTCAGTAGAGATAACTTGTACGGTGTGCCACGTGTCATTGTTTCCTCCTTCAGCTCTGAAATTGATACAAAGGAAACTAATTTTGTGCACTTGCGGCCACTTTTAATAGAATCCCAATCCGATGCTCATAGAGAGAGTTATGACGATTTTCCAACGGTCACCTCTTTGAGATGAAATTCGGGAGCTTGAAAAAACACTAACTTCCACATATCATGTTATGAAACCAGCTCCAAAAATAGAAGAAAAGAGAGATCAATACCTTAGAAATAAGCCACTTTGAGTGGGCAACCTCCAATACAGTACACAAATGAACAAATCTTGGATGATACAGATGACAAAACCTCCTTCTATATATAGGAATATGTGGGGTCACAATATAATCCTAGCCGACCTAACAATAATAATGTAAGGGCACAATAATAACAATATTGTGGTTACAAGGGTACAACAATAACAATAAGAGGGTTACACTAACAACAATAATGGACTGTACTAGTTATATAGGGACCTAACATGCCCCTCTCCTTCAAAAAATTGTTTTCGTCAATGCTTGAGTAGCTCTGGATTCTTCTGTATAAAATTCTCATCCTCCCATGTAGAATCTTCATTGGGTAATTTCTTCCACTTGATGAGATACTCTAAAATTGATCGATTTCATAGCTGTCGAGTTCTTGTTTTCGTGACTGCTTCAGGTTCCAATATGATTTTTCCTTCCTCATCAAGTTCTGGCAATATTGGTTGAACTGGAAGTTTCTCACCTATAACCTTCTTTAAGCATGAAACATGCAAAACTAGATGCACTCGCGAAATCAAGAAGCTCCAATTTGTATGCCATAGGACCAATCTTTAGAAACACCTTATAAGGACCATCATACTTTGCTGATAATTTATTATCCTTATTAGCTTGCTTGAGGGACATTTGTTTGTATGGTTGTAGCCGTAAAAATACCCAGTATCCTACATCAAAACTTCTCTCCCTATGATGTTGATCTGCCTGTTATTTCATTCGATTTTTTGCCAAATTTAAGTTATCCTTTAAGAGTTGGAGAACTTCTTGTTGATGCTCAATGTGATCTTCCACTCCTTGAAACTTAGAATTTTCTCTTAAATATGATGTGATGGACAGTCGATGATATCCATAAAGTGCCATAAATGGAGTCATTTTTGCTACAGTATGGAAGGAAGTGTTATACCACCATTCAGCCAGAGGTAACCACTTGACCCATTGTGTTTGTTTTTCAGATGCAAAACAACGAAGATATCCTTCCAAAAATTTACTCATTATCTCAGTTTGACCATCGGATTGAGGATGATAAGATGAGCTATGAGCCAGTTGAGTACCCAAACAAGAAAATAATTTTGTCCAAAAATTTCCAGTAAAAATGGGATCTCTGACACTTACAATAATCTTTGGGTTTCCATGAAGATTTTGAATTGTTTCCATAAATGCAATAGCAACTGTACTTGCTTTAAATGGATGAGATAATTCAGAAAAGTGTGCATACTTGGTAAGTCTATCAACTACCACCATGATGACACTCTTTCCTTCAGACTTAGGTAAACCTATGATAAAATCCATTGAAATATCCTCCCAACGTTAACTTGGAATGGATAAAGGTTGTAGAAGGCACGGGATCTTAATTGTCTCAACTTTATTTTGCTAGAAAACCAAACATTATGTCACAAACTTTTGAATATCAGATTTAAGGCCATCCCAAAAAAATTATTTCTTCATCCTGTGGTAAGTTTTTAAAAACCATGAGTGTCCTCCTAAAGGAGAAGTGTGTGATTCCAAAAGAATATTTTTTTTTAGTTGGGAATTCTTACAAATTTAGAAGCGATCTTTGTACCATAAGGGATCATTTTTCCAACTAAATTTATCATATATACTAGGATCTTGCTGCAATTTTTGAATGAGTTTCCAAAATTCCTCGTCCTTCTTCCATTCACCCCTTGCTTCGGTTATCCAATCTAATTGGATAATAGAAATGGCACAAAGAAAAGCTTCCACCTCTTCATCCTTTCTTGAGAGTGCATTTGTAACAACATTTAGCTTTCCTTTTTTGTAGATTATTTAAAAGTCATAACCCAACATCTTTGTGACCCATTTTTGCTTCTCTTCTGAAGAAATTATTTGTTCCAAAAAGTGTTTAAGACTATCATGATCAGTTTTTACCTTGAAGTGTCTTCCCATTAGGTAAGGTCACCATTTCTTTAATGCATGTAGTATTGCCAACATTTCCTTCTCATAAATAGCTTTCTGTAAATACTTTCCTTTGATTGGATGACTTTCAAAAGAAATGGGTCTTCCTTCTTGCATTAAAACAGCGTCAATTCCATTTCCTGATGCATCACATTCCAAAATAAAGGTTTTTGTGAAGTCTGGCGTAGCTAAGACCAGTGCTCGGCACATTACCTCTTTAAGATGTTCAAAGGCCATATTTGCTTCAGGATTCCATGAAAATGCATCTTTATTCAATAGTGTTGTTAGAGGTGCTGCTATTCTCCCATAATTCTTAACAAACTTGCGATAATACCCTATTAACCCGAGAAATCCTCACAATTTCTTTATGGTTGTGGGGACTTTCCATTCCTTAATGGCTTTAATTTTGTTAGGGTCTACCTTAACACCCTCATGAGATACAATATGACCCAAATATTCCACGTCTTGTACTCCAAAGAAACATTTGGATGTTTTTGCATATAATTGTTTCTCCTCCAATAGTTTGAGCACCCTATCAAAATGTTGAACATGATCCTTCCAAGACCTATTGTAGATTAGTATATCATCAAAAAATACTAGCACAAATTTTCTAAGGAAGGGTTTGAAAATGGAGTTCACCAACCCTTGAAATGTAAAAGGTGCATTGGTAAGGCCAAAAGGCATGACCAAAAATTCATAATGACCCTCATGAGTTCGAAATGATGTTTTTGAAATATCTTCCATCTTCATTCTAATTTGATGATATCCTGAACGAAGATCCAACTTGGTAAAATAAATTGCTCCATGTAATTCATCCAATAATTCATTAATCACAGGAATGGGAAATTTATCTTTAATAGTGAGCTTATTGAGCTCCCTATAATCCGGAAACATGCCCCATGATCCGTCCTTCTTATGCACTAATACTACTATAGCAGAGAAAGAACTTTGAATAGGTTGAATTATACCAACCTCTGACATTTCTGCAATCATATGTTCAATTTCGCTCTTTTGGACATAAGGATATCTGTAAGGCCTTATTTTTGGAGGAACAATTCCTGGAATAAAATGAATAGCATGATCATGATCATGAATAGGTGGGAGTCCTTTGGGAGTTTCAAACACCTTGGAATGATTTTCCAAGACCTTTTAGAGATCTGGAGAAATAGATGATTTTGATGTTGGAACTTCTAGTGAGCATAATTGTGCAATTACGCATCATTGTTCTTTCTTCAGAAGTTGTGTCGTGACATTAGAGCTTATTATCTTTCCCAGCTTCTCTACGATACCTCGTAATTCGATTTCCTTTCCTTCCGAAAAAAATTTCAAGAAAAGTTCTTGAAAATTAAAAGTTATCATCCCCAAAGATTGTAACCATTGTACTCCTAGTACAAAATCATCACCTCCCATTAGAATGGAAAGCATTGGAATATTCAATACATATTCCCCCATGGTTAGCTTGATATTATGACATTTTCTAGAGAAATTTATAGTTCCTCCATTTGCAACCATCACTTGACATTTTGGTGTTGGGTATAGGAATCAATTCAATTCCTAGACTACCTTACAATGAATAAAATTATGGGTGCTACCCGAATCAATCAACACTATTACATTTTTATTCTTGATATGTCCTTCTATCTTGAGAGTTTTAGGAGTGGTAATTCTTGCCAATTCCTTTCACGATATGGTCGAACTTATTTATTCATCTTCTAGGGTTGGTTCTTGGTGTATATCCTCTTATTTTGAAGTTTCTTATTCATTCTCTTCCTCCTCTTCACAATCTATGTAAAATAATTTCTTCTCAACACACTTATGACCTTTAGTGTATTTGCTATCACAACTGTAGCAAAGCCCTTTTGCTCTTTTTTCTTCCAATTTTTGTGCTGTCAACCTTGTAGGTTGTGGAAGTCTAGGAGTAGCAACACTTCCATCTTTATAGATGTGAGTGTTAGGCTTCCTTATCGCCATAATTTTACATTCAATTTTTCTTGCCAATATGAATTCCTTCTCCAATGAATCAAGTTCCCAAATTTGAACTTCATGTTGGGTGTTATCCTTTAAATTCCCTATGAAGACATCAATCTTGTGTTCCTCTGGAATATCAGTTACCCTTATATTCAATTTTTGGAAGTCCTAAATGTGCTCCACCACTAAACCTTTTTGTTTGAGATTTATCAATTGGCTAAACAAGGTGTTTCTCTTTGTATCCTCATAATGTGCTATCATTTCCTCCATACAAATTGACCAAGTGACAATTTTTTTATAGGAGCAAAGCCATCAATACCATACAAATGTATTTTTTTCTAGATGTAAAGTTGCAATGCATACCTTTTGTTTGTTTTGCACATTATTGAGATCAAAGTATTGCTCAATCTGTAGTATCCATGTTACGTGATCCTTTCCATCAAACTTCCTCATATCCATATTCGAAATATTGTGGTTCTTCCATACAATATTAGAGTTTATGAATTCACGATTAAATTTTATTTTGTTCTCATCATGAGTTTCCTTTACTATCTTTTCGCCATTAGGAAACATTTCTTTTATCAACTTTATCAAACCTTCCATGTCTGATTTTAGATCATTCTTCATGTTTTCCATGTTGTCTTTCATTTTTTCATTGATCTTACTACCATCTTAGCTTCCATGCCATCCATATTAGCTTCCATGCCTTTCTTCAAACCATCCATCTTAGCTTCCATGCCATCCATATTAGCTTCCATGCCTTTCTTCAAACCATCCATCTTAGCTTCCACACCTTTCTTCAAAACTTCCATTTCATTTTTTGTTGCTCTTGCCAAATTTGGTGCACTTTCTCTTGTAATTTTGACATGTCATGTTGCAGTTCTTCGTCTTCATGAGTCATAGTATAGCCTTCTAAAGGCTTAATGGGTGTTGAATTCTTTTTAGGGGGAATTTTAGACCCCAATAATTATATTTATTCTACAATATTCCCTTTTAATCAATTCAAACTAATTTTTCACACAAGACTTATACAATTTGAAGAAAAAAATACACACCTTTTTCATTCTTTTAAAGAGCTCGATATTGAAACTTAATTATATGTGCTTGTAGATCTTCAATATATGAAATTTGACCCTGTAGTAAACCTATGAATCTTCTTTCAAATTCCACAGCTTTGACCTGGTTTGGATTCTTCAAGGAAAAGTTATTCCCAATCTCCCAAAATGGCCTAATTATGGACTGGTTTAGTAGAGAGAACTTGTACAGTGTGCCACATGTCATTGTTTCCTCCTTTGGCTCTGAAATTTATATACAGGAAACTACAGTCTGTTTACTTATGACCACTTTTTACATAATTCCAATCTGATGCTCAGAGAGAGAGTTATGATGATTTTCCCACGGTCACCTCTTTAAGATGAAATTCGGGAGCCTGAAAAAACCATACATTCCATAGATCATATCGCTGAAAATTTTATGAACCGTGATCTGAAATTTTGACGCAAAGTTCCTTAGGATTTCATCTTCTCTTTATAAAATTTTTAGCTTCTGAACCTTCATAGAAAAAAAATTATAGCGAAAAATCCACATGACCTGTTTAGGTGAAATTCGGGAGCCTGAAAAAACTCTAACTTCCACAGATCATATCTCCGAAAATATTGTGAACCAAGCTATGAAATTTTTACACAACGTTCCTTAGGATTTTGGCTTCTCTCTGTAAAAATTTTAGATTCTGAACCTTCGTATAAAAAAATTTATCGTCAAAATTCCACGATGACCTATTTAGAGCAGCGAAACCCTAAAATCCAAAGCTCTAATACCAAATGTTGTGAAACTAGGTCCAAAAATAAAATAAAAGAGAGATCAAAACCTTAGAATCAGCCACTTCAAGGGGGAAGCCTCTAATACATTACATAAATGAACAATTCTTGGATGATACAAATGAAAAAACCTCCTTCTATATATAGGAGTCCATGGGGTCACAATATAATCTTATTCGACCTAACAATAATAATGTAAGGGCACAATAATAACAATATTGGGGTTATAGGTGTACAACAATAACAATAAGGGGGTTACACTAACAACAATAAGGGACTATACTAGTGATGCAGGGGCATTAGGCACTAGCCAGCAATGTAGGAGGTTTTGTCCACATGTTGTGGCTAGGAGGGTTCAAAATCATCGAATTGTAATAGCTAGGTGTCAATACCTCAGCTGACTATCTCATTTAGATTAATTGGAATTTGTAGAAGTCGAATAGTTAGGTTCAGTCCACCTGTCATGTTTCAGTTAGTTGAATTATTGTAATTAAGCTTTTGATTTTCTAAAATGATCATCACCGAGGAACCGAAGAGACACATTGTAATGTATATAAATTATATCCCTTGGATGTATTGGAGGGGAGGGAAGGAGAAGAGAGATTTCTACAATAAAAAGTTGTGTGTTCACAATTTCTTCCAGTTAAATAATTTCAGTGCGCATTGGCCATAGAGTTTTTTCGAATCCTTAATTGTTAAGAAATTGTTTAATTGTGAGGTGATTGAACTCTGTGCATGTATAATTACTGAGTTGAACTATTGTATCGATTCCGCATCCCTCTGTCTATTGTTTCTCTCAAGATTATTTGAACAAACCCTGTTGAATTAAACCTGCCGCAGGCGAGGCCTGTGTAGATAAACTGTGGTCGTGAACACTATTTAAATAGTAGAATTCCCGAGACAGAATCATTTTCTATCGGAATCCTGATCGAGGATTAAACGTGAGTTAATAAATACGAGGATAGTGTAACCTGGCTTAAACCCTGGTTAATACTATTCCAAACCGGAAGCGGAATTGTGAAACCGGATTTCCCATATCGCACCGCCTTTCAGAGATAAGCGGTATTCTCCAATCGCGAGCGATTCCATAGAACCGTCGACACGTGGCAAAGGTGGACCCACGAAAACTACCATCATTGTGTTCCATTGCACGTTAAATTTCGACATCGGATGCAGCGTGATATCGTCGAGCGTCGTCGATCTAGAGGGGAGCCATCGAACGGTGGTCGTATGAGGAAGATGCACGAAGGTTAACCAAGGTACGGTGCATGAATTTGATTAGACTATTGATATATATGTCGGCTTGGGGCCGAACGGCTATTACAAGCCATTTGTTCAAAAACTACTGGGCTATTAATACAAAGTTCCGACGGGTGACCACCCTATTATAAGGTCTGGCGGAGAATATAAAATTCGGGGATATACTAAAATTCAAGGGTTGTTAATAACGTTATTTATCAAATTCCACGAATTTGATAAATAAAATTTCGAGTTAAGAAAGGAGGCCACGTGGAGGTAAACTAAGTTAATGATCTGGAAACGCTGACAGAGCGACTACAGTATATCAGCTCTCCTTAGGGGCGAATTTTAGTTTTTTTGCCGTCAACTAGTAATATAGGGACCTAACATATCATATCTCTGCAACTATTGCGAACCAAGATCTGAAATTTTTACACGAAGTTCCTCAGGATTTCGGCTTCACGTGATAAAAATTTCAGCTTCTGAACCTTCGTAGAAAAAAAATTATAGCGCAAATTCCATGATGACCTGTTTGGAGCAGCAAAACCCTAGAATCCAAAGCTATGATACCAAATATTATGAAACAAGCTCCAAAAATAGAAGAAAAGAGAGATCAACACCTTAGAAATAAGCCACTTCAAGGGGGAAAGCTCCTTTACATTACATAAATGAACAATTCCTGGATGATACAAATGACAAAACCTCCTTCTATAAATAGGATTCCATGGGGTCACAAGATAATCCTTGCTGACTAAACAATGATAATGTAAGGGCACAATAATAACAATATTGGGGTTATAGGGGTACAACAATAAAAATAAGGGGGCTACACTAACAACAATAAGGGACTATACTAGTAATATAGAGACCTAACAACATACCAAATTCCAAAGACTGTGGCTAGGACCATTTCAAATCATTGAAGAAATAGGCCCATCAACGTTTTTATTTCAAGATTTATCAAGCAAAAGAGATTCTTTGCCTGTTAATGGGAAGATTTTAAAGAAATATTTTTCATAGAAGGTAACCCCTTCTATTCCTTGTATATTATTGTCTTTTCTTTTTCTTAGGAAAATAAAATTTGAATGGTATTGATTTTTGGCTTTTCAAATGAACATCTCAGAAAATATTTTTTGATTTATTGCTTCTAGAAATAAAAATTGTTAAGGAAACAATTGAAAGATTTGAAAAAAAAAAAAAAAAATTATTTCACTAAAAAATGTAATTTCATTTAATTTATTTATTCTTTGATAAACTCTCATTTTTATAAAGTATGGTTATTCTATTATCATTCAAGAAAATAATCTTTAACATAGTAAATACGCTTTTATAGATAAGCGATCTTAAACTCTAAAATTATCATCCAGAATCCTCAAAAGGACCAATGATTCACCCCATCCGAAAAACTTTTCAATTTTTAGAAAGTAATTCAAAAAATTATGCTAAAAATCTTAGAATATAATAAGTCTCATCAAGATCTTGTTTACCATGTTCATAGGGAAATAGTTAAACTGGTATTACCAATACTGCCTACCAAAACAGGGTAATGACATGAGATTATATCAAAGGGAAAGGGGCCTCATCAAGAGCCAGCTTTATCAGTTTAATTATAACGAGTGAATGGCATTATCAATATTTGGTTACCAAGCCAAGACAATGGCTTTTAATTAATTTTAAAAAATACATAAAAAATATCCACGAAAAAGAAAACAAATTCCAAAAGAGATAAAGTATATAAAATTGAACTTATTTTTGGAAGATTATAAGAGTAACTCGATGGGACAATGAATCATTTGTTGGGTAAAGGGTAACCCTGCAAAAAGCTTAAATTGCCTATTGGATCAGAGGCTCTACCTGTGATAAAAGAGTATATATTTATAAATCTAATCTGAATGAGCCACATGCTTCAACTTTTTGAAATTAGTACAGACTGATATATATATTCATACTTTCATTTTTAAAAGAGGAATTTTTATGGATTATGATCAAGTGATATTTTATTGCTCAGTGAGATATTATTTATTGAAATTCATTCGTACAACTATTTTTATTTTGAAAAGTTTTAATATTTTCAAAAAACCAATCAAAGATAATTGGTTCTCCCAAGTGAATCGCCAATTGTTGTAATATACAACACCCACCCTATTTATTTTAATAATAAATAGGTACCCTTTAAAAAATAAATAGAAATTTATGAGCATGATTTCATTTTAGGATAAGTCTTAAAACTTTAGTAATAATTTTTTTTCCTTTCCGCTTTGATTTCAAAGTGCTCAACGCAAATCGCATAACTTACAAGCCAATTAAGTTAAACCATGTATAAGAATTAGGAATTGCGATATGCGCTTCAACCTTTTCGGAAATATATAAATTTTTTGTTGAAAAAGCTTAAAAAAACCTTTGAAAGAGAAATCTCGTCGTGCCTTTTTAAAATAATAAACTTGTAACATTTTGGAAATTTTGCGATAAGTGGGACCCGACGAAACATTAAAAGAACAATTATAAGTATTCAAAGTTCGATAAAGTGCAATAAGGTGAGTCTTCAACGCATTTCACGTTTGCGATGAGAAACCAAATGGAAATTTTTAAACACCGCAATAAGTTGCGATGTGCGATTTGCGCAGATCTCATTTCGCAAGATTCATCAATGGCAAAAAACATAACTATTGGTATCTGTTAAAATTTGTGATGAGCGATATAAACACTTACTATTCAAGTGCGTGAAATGATTCTTACCAAATCAATCCGTTATGAGATCTAATGTCTTAGATCGTTAGAATATACATATTACGTAAGGTGTGTAAGAGATTTGATAGAAAGACTTATGGGTTATCAACAACATTTAATGGATGCAAGGTTCAAAAGATTGATATCTACTTGAAGCATGTTTTGAATAATAGAGTGTTGGATTTTGATTATGATGTTTTAACTCTACCCGTCTCTCTATTCATCTTAGATTTGAGTTTACTCATTTCACTTGAATTCAGGAAACCACCTAACGAAGTTAGAATAACCAGAATGACAAAGAAAGGAAAGTAAATTGCCCAAATTTCCACAACAAAAGGCACAGACATGCCTCCATTGTTCTCAGACACAACATGCAACAAGGATTGTGGTAGTTCTTCATGGGAAGAAATGTACCACCTTTTTTAGGGAGAACAGCCAAGAGAAATATTGAAAATAGTAACAGGAGACGGGGCAGTTTCATCATACCCATCTTACTTCGAAGTTGCATGTTCATTTCTTCATAAAATAGCGATGAGGCCGAATATTTTACCATACATAGATATGGTAAAGTGGGCCATTGACCACCTTAACGTAGTAGATAGATCATTCAATAATTCTAAGCTGGAGAATATTGGTTCACTCACTGCAGAGGATTTACGGATAATGTATCACTTGCCCATGCCGCAGAATAATTATGGTAAATATTTTGTTCAAAGCTTTACAAAGAAGAATACAGACCTCATGAAACTGATAAAGGGATTGAAATAAGTTCAAGGAAATTAAAGCAAGATAAACTTGGTATATACCCGATAGCACAGTTACCCTCCCCTTATTTTTATGAAGTTGGAATGTTATGTAGGTTATTTGAAAAACCAGATACCACTAGATTTTCCTTAGAATGGGTTCCTTTGATTGATGCAATCGTCAATTCCTTTATTATGAATTGGGCAACCATTTTGTCTGATAATTTGGCTAAAACCATAATGGACTATAGGACAAATAGGGTCTATTCCACTAGAACAATACCTCCCTTCTACATGAGTGCTTACATTATGGATGCAATTTTCTTTTGTTCAAGCTTTCCTATCATGGGATGGAAATGGACAAGCCAGGACCCCACTCCAATTCATATTTACCATAAATAACTGTGGGAATCTGAGGTTCATCTCCATTTCTATAAAATTTGCATTGGAATTATTTTACCCATCCATCAGATCATCTCTAATGAAAGAATCCATAGGATTTCTAAGGAAGCTAGCACAGACATTTTACCAGTTGCTAGATGGTTTGTTGAAGAAAATTTCACTTATATCAGAGTTTTTGGGAGTTATTCTTCCCCATATGTTTTTCCTTATTATGTTCCTGATAAGCTCCTAGCTAGGGAAATTGCCTACCAACTTCTAGTAAGTGGCGTGACCAAGCAACTCAAAGATGACAAGAAGGCCATTTGGCCAACTTTCCCTTTATAGTGTGGCACTTTTTCCCTTTTTGACATTGGTCATGCATTTAAGGAGATTTCAAATATAACTTCATTAAATCTGGCTCTAATGTCAAAAAGGCCATATGATCCTAATGGTGTGGTTAATAATTTTACCATTGATCTTAAATTAAACCTTTCTTGAATGAGAAAGATATGTTTGATGATTTCTTTGAAGGTGTGAATAATTTCACAGATGTATTGAAAATTTCATCCAGTCAGCTCAGTAAAATAGACTTTGAGGCTTTTCAAGCATATAGAAGCAAGAGGCTAGAAATATTCCCTTTGGAATTATTTGTTATTGAATATGTCAACAGGCCAACTCCCAGTATTAGTCTAGATAATGAGGCTAAAGATATGTTAGAAGATGAATCTAAAGAGAAATCAAATCAAAATTCAGAAAATCACAACATCACTCTCAGAATTCAGATCACTCTGACAATGAATCTGAGAGCAGGAATGAGAGTCCTGAGAAAAAAATTGAGAAAGTGATTAAAGGTATTGAGATGCGAATTGAAGGAGAAATTAATGGATTTGAATCATCTTCTCAAGAAATTTATCATATCCAGAATACACCTGAGTAGACAGAGAATTCCCAATCAAAATATTTGAAGAAAGAATGGGAGAATTTTTCTAAAGCACTATAAACACCACCACCACCAAAGCCTAATGTTGTTGAATCAACAAGTTTCTAACCTCCAGAGAAAACCTAGAATTTAGTGGAAACTGCAACACCACGACAGCAGGTACCAAAATTTCATGATCAAGAGATCATTCTAGCAATACCCTATAGAACATATTGTTTTAAAGATTGAAGAGATACCCTCACTTGATGTCTTCTACAGCCCAAATCATAAGGTTGTAGTTAAAAGAAGAAAGATAAGAAGAACTGATGATTCAATCTCAAATCTTGATGATGAATCTGTAGATGTTCTATGGAAAGACCCTTTGGCTAGTCCTACAAAACATTTGACTAAGTTATCACGGTTTGCAGGAGAATATGCTACTGCTACCATTGACAAAGCTACAGAGGTACAACTTCTACTTAATCAAAAAGAAGATAAAGTTTAGGAACTGGAGAAATAACTAGAGCAGGAAAGTTTTAACACAAATAAGCAAATCGAGATGAAAATGTCTCAATTCCAAAAAAAATTGAAAGACTAAAGTTACAACACCAGGTGCAGATTATAGAGAAAGAAACACGACTTGAAGCAGCAATGGAAAAATTGAAAAGTCAGCCTCAAGTAGATAAATTTATAAAAGAAGCATTGGAAATGAATTCAAAGTTAAAGCAGCAACAAGAAACCTTTTCTCAACAAATTTAAATCACCATTTCGTACTGTGATACAAGCAAGATTTTGATTTAACAAGTGGCTAACAGGAGGCTTGAATGTGAAAAAGTTGAAAAGAAGATTATTGAATTCATTCAGTGGCAAGGGTCTAATACAGGAAAGAAAGTTGACCTCCCTAAGATAGATAAGTTTCATAAAGATATTTTCTTTAAATATTGGGAAATGTAGCTGAGACAAGCAGAGAAGGCAATGACAAAGGCATCAAATCTGAGAAAATAAATTATCAAATTTGTTAATGAACAGCTTTTAAAATATGAACTTATTAAATAATCCACAACCGAAGTGCTCCCAGAGCTCAAACCATTAGAATCACAGTGGAATGAAAGTACAGAGACGTAGGTGGAAACTATTAAAAAGATAAATAAGATTGATCAAGAAAATTACTAGAATTTTCTGATCAAACCTTATCATTAGTGCCTAACTCTACAGTAATTAACTGATTCTATTAAGAAAGCGTTGCCAACACTTTCGAATGTAGCGTTGAAAGGCCAAGTCAAATCCATGATTACACAGCCATCTCAGCTAAAGCCAATGGTAGATATTTGTCATCTCAAAGATAAAATGCTCAAAGAGGATCAACCCACCTAAGCATGTTGTTGTTTTTATTTCTTATATTGTAGTTTAAGTTTACTTATTATGAGGATGGTTGTTTAAAACCTTCTCCAATTTTTACGTAATAATATATTTTAAACATATTTAGTTTAGTATTTAAAACCTTCTCATGCATTTAGAGAAGGGTCCAGAAATTTGTCAAAAACATTTGCAAATAATGCACTTCTGTAAGTTTGTAAATGCCTTGATGAATTAAAGGAACGAAATTTGTTATCTTTTGACATTGAAGTTGTTTAATTGAAGTTGCACTGTTGTACTCATTAGATTGCTTGAAAGTGAGGAGGAGCAGAAAAACTATTGTCATTTTCAATGAGTAGAACTTCGTATATATGGTACTTTCACATGTTATATTAAGTTTTGTTTCTTAAATTCACAGTCATATTTTTATCAGTATTATATATTAGAGTTGTTATCATAAGTGAATGTTAAATTCACCTTTGTACTAATATTTATTTATGATTACTTATCTCATATATGATCAAACATATAAATGCGATATATATTTCACAATCCTTTTGATTAAACTATTTTGTCAAAAGAATTGTTTTTACATAATTTTCATCTCCTTCAAATTTTGAATAATCTTCATTACCAATTGTTGGAAGATATCTTTTTAGATCGCATTAAGGAATGAACACTCCAGGGTATATAGTAGAATATATATTTTTTATTTAAATGCGTATGATAGATTAAATCATTTCCCATTTGCATGTTATAAACAAAACACCCCCTCATCATCCTTATTGGGAAACTGGTCCCTTTATCCCTAGTCGGAGCCACTACACCAAATGGAAAAATACTTGCTCTAAGGTCTAGACCGGGTGTGGTTTTCCCCTATGTTGTTGAAATGGAATTCTGAGGCTTCAACAGACTGCAAGGCTTCCTCCTTGATCCACACAACAGAACACATCTGCAATCGAATTGGAAAACACAACTTGGGTCTCAACCTCACAATACTCCAAGAAATATCACTCCCCCACATTGCAACAGGTTCAAGAACAACTTTACACCGCGTTCAACGCAACAATTGTAGCAACTAAATAGTGCTTATTCACCACTCTATCAAAGAAGACAAAATTTCCTCCATCATCAGGTCGAGTAGTAGGTCAAAGCATATTTCAACACATACAAAGTGTGTAGCTCAGCACATGAAAATGGTTCATGCACATAATTTAGTTAGAATATATTTTTGGACCTTTTGGTGGAATCTAGTGACATGATTCTGAGTGAGATTGAAATTTTGTTTCTTAAATTGTATTTTAAAATATATAAAAGAATTCAACATTATAAAACAAGTAAATTTTACAACTCAACAATTAAAAATTACAATTTTACTAAAATGTTTTAGCACATTTCAATTAAAATTAATCAAACAAAATAAAAAACTATCCAGAAAAAACCAAAAATTCTCGTTATTAGCCTTTAACAACTGAAGCATTTTATTCTACACTCAAAATAAAATGAAGTGGCCGAGTCAAGTTTTGCAATAAAAAATGGTCTTTAGTACTAATACATTTTATTCTACCTTGAAAAAGAAACACTGATGTTTAGCTCTGGATAAAAATTTGAGAATCCCACTTTTGGGTTGTTAAACATAAGGAGACACATCTTCTGTTGAAGAAGAATCATTTTAAGGCCAAATATATTGCCAAATGTACTTATTTTTTAGAAACCTATGCCTTAGCGGTCCAAATATGGGTACGTCCCTTCATCAAGCAAGGGGGAAAACGAAAGCATGCAGGCTAATGGAGGATCCATAAGCTCCAAATATCCTTCCAATAATCGCACCACTGTTCCCATTGAAAGTCTATCCCTAAATTTCTCTGAATACACCGCAGTGGTGTATTTATGAACTGATAAGCCTCATCCATCTCCTTTGGCCTCTTCAATTTCAACCCTCTCTCAACCAATTCATCCATTTTCCCTTGCCTCGCCTTCTTGAAAAAGTGAACAAAAATACCAAATTTTGAATCCTAAGAGTTATCCACATTTTTTCTCCCCTTGATTATTTCTAGAAGGACCATCTCATAGTTGAACAGATCAGTCTTGTAATTTATTCCCCACCCCAAAAACCAGTCGGGGGCCATGTATCCAGACATCCCCCTCACCCTTGTCACCATACAGCTCTCTGAATCTCTTTTCAGAGACCTTTCCATGTCGAATCAAAGACTTTTGCCTTGAAGTCCTCATCCAAAATAATTTTCTGAGGTTTGACATTGAGGTGAAAAATACCAAGTCGAAACTCTTCATGCGGGTATGCAAGTTCGCAGGCAGTGTCAAGCGCAATACAATATCTGGTCTTCCAATCCAATTTCTTGTTTGAAGCGAACAACCATCTATCCGGAGCCCTATTGGTCATGAATTCGAATACCATAACATGATGCAAGCCTTCCACACATACACCATGCAAGCTCACGAGATTGGAATGATTTACCGGTGATATGGTGAAAATTTCTGCACAAAACTCCCTCTGTCCATGCCCACTCTAATTCAGTAGGCATTTCGCAACAACTCGAGTACGCACATGAGCAGGAGTCTGATCGCCACACAAAACTTCTATTGCACTCCAAATTGATCTATCCATGCTTTTAATCAGCGTTCATATAACCAAACATCGTCACACACAAATTATTCACTCCGGCATATAAAAAATATCCCTCAGTTTCGATGCAACAGAATATCATGTCGCAGAAAGAAAACTAACCGGCAGAGATTGTCCGGAATAGTCCGCCACAGCCATTAAATACATAAACAACCCACCATAAATCATAAAAAAATAAGACACGCCTCCCACCTATGACTACGCCTCCACGCCTTTACCACTCTTCACAATGGTTCTAAGGTCCAAGAAACACAAAAGATTTCATTGCTTCACATGCATAATAATCTAAGTCATTTGGTGTTCCACCGGAAACACAAACAAGATTTCAATACGAATAGAGAGATCCAGAAAATGTCACAAGTCCTCCTCCAAACGATCGACGAGTCCCACAAATCCACATGGCTCAGTGATGGCTCAAAGATGGTGTGTCACGGGTAGGACAAAAAGAAATATTATTAAAATAATGAATTTTACAAGTGGTGGACCACGAATCTAGGAATAGCATGACATAGTTTAGGTGGGGTCAGGAATCAAAGTGTAGGCACAATTGGGGTAAAACAAAGTTATCTTTGCCCCCAATTTGTAGGCCCTGGCCAAAAGATGGTATTATACCGATACGAATAGGATTTCTATCCATCAAGTAAATTTTTTATTACAGTTTTTTTTTTAAGTGTTATATTTTAATTTTTACTCGTCATTTTGTAATTTTGTTAACTTTTTGTTATAAATATAAAAATACTTTTTTTGTTAATATAAGTTATGTGTTTTGTCTTAGTAATTTTTTAATTTTAACTTGACCAAATAAAATAAGCTTCAATCAAGTAATATAAGAATTACTTGATTTCAATGTGCTCACCACAAATCGCATAAATTACAAGCCAATTAAGTTAAATCATATATAAGAATTGAAAATTGTGATATGCACTTCAACCTTTTCTGAAATATATAAAATCTCCATTGAAAAATCTTTAAAAACCCTTTAAAAGAGAAATTGTGTCGCACCTTTTTAAAATAATAAACTTATAACATTTTGGAAAAGTTGTGATAAGTCGAACCCGATGAAACATTAAAAGAACAATTATAAGAATCCAAAAGTTCGATAAATTGAAACAACGTGAGTCTTCACCGCAATTCGCGTTTCGCAACGAGAAACCAAATAGAAAGTTTTATACACCACAATAATTTGCGATGTGCAATTTGTGCAGATCGCATTTCGCAAGATTCATCAGCAAAAAAAAAAACATAACTATTGGTATCTATTAAAAGCTGCGATGAGTGATATAAACACTTACTATTTAAGTGCGTGAAATGATTCTTATCTAATGAATTTCTTATGAGATCTAATGTCTTAGATCATTAGAATAGACATATTACGTAAGGTGTGTAAGAGATTTGATAGAAAGAGTTATGGGTTATTAACGACATTTAATGAGTGAAAGGTTCAAAAGATTGATATCTACTTGAAGCTTGTTTTGAATAAAAGAGCGTTGGATTTTGATTATGATGTTTTAACTCTACCCTTCTCTCTATTCATCTCAGATCTGAGTTTACTCGTTTCACTTGAATTCAAGAAACCACCTAACGAAGTTAGAATAACTGGAATGACAAAGAAAGGCAAGGAAATTGCCTAAACGCCCGCAACAAAAGACATAGACATGCTTCCATTGTTCTCAGACACAACGTGTAACAAGGATTGTGGCAGTTCTTCATGGGAAGCAATGTACCATCTTTTTGAGGGAGAACAACCAAGAGAAATAGTGAAAACAATAACAACAGATGGGGCAGTTTCATCAAACCCATCTGACTTTGAAGTTTCATGTTTGTTTCTTCACATAATAGCGACGAGGCCAAAGATTTTACCATACACATATATGGTAAATTGGGTCATTGACCACCTTAACGTAGCAGACAGATCATTCAAGAATTCTAAGTTGGAGAATATTGGTTCGTTCACTGCAGAGGATTTACGGATAATGTATCACTTTCCCATGCCGCAGAAGAATTATGATAAATATTTTGTCCAAAGATTTACGAAGAAGAATACAGACCTCATGAAAGTGATAAAGGGATTGAAAGAAGTTCAAGGCAACTAAAGTAGGATAAACTTGGCATGTGCCCGATAGCATAGTTACCCTCCCCTTATTGTTATGTAACTGGAATGCTATGTAGGTTATTTGCAAAACTAGATACCACTACATTTTCTATAGAATGGGTTCCTTTGATTAACGCAATCGTCAATTATTTATTATGAATTGGGCAACCATTTTGTTTAATAATTTGGCTAAAACCATAATGGACTATAGGAAAAATAGGGTCTATTCCACTAGAACAATACCTCCCTTCTACATGAGTGCTTACATTATGGATGCAATTTTATTTTGTTCAAGATTTCCTATCATGGGATGGAAATGGACAAGCCAGGACCCCACTCCAATTCATATTTACCATAAAGAACTAAGGGAATCTGAGGTTCATCTGCATTTCTATAAAATTTTCAATGGAATTATGTTACCCATCCATTAGATCATATTTAATGAAAGAGCCCCTAAGATTTCTAAGGAAGATAGCACAAAAATTTCACCAGTTGCTAGATGGTTTGCTGAATAAAATGTCACTTATATCAAAGTTTTTGGGAGTTATTCTTCCCCCCATGTTTTTCCTTATTATGTTCCTGATAAGCTCCTAGCGAGGGAAATTGCCTACCAAATTCTAGTAAGCGGCATGCCAAACAACTCAAAGATGCCAAGAAGGCCATTTGGCCAACTTTCCCTTTATAGTGTGGCACTTTTTCCCTTTTCAACATTGGTCGTGCATTTAAGGAGATTTCAAATATCAGTTCATTAAATCTGGCTCTAATGTCAAAAAGGCCATATGATCCTAATGGTGTGGTTAATAATTTTTCCCCCTGATCATAAAATTAAACCTTTCTTGAATGAGAAAGATATGTTTGATGATTTCTTTGAAGGTGTGAAGAAGTTCACAGATGTATTGAAAATTGCATCCAAACAGCTCAGTAAAACAGACTTTGAGGTTTTTCAAGCATATAGAAGCAAGAGGCTAGAAACAGTCCCTTTGGACTTATTTTTTTATTGAAGATGTCAACAGGCCAACTCCCAGTATTAGTCTAGATAATGAGGCTAAAGATATGTTAGAATATGAATCTCAAGAGAAATCAAATCACGAGTCAGAACAATCACAACATCACTCTCAGAATTCAGATCACTCTGACAATGAATCTTAGAGCGGGAATGAGAGTCCTGAGAAAATAATTGAGAAAGTGATTAAAGGTATTGAGATGAAAACTAAAGGAGAAATTAATGAATCTGAATCATCTTCTCAAGAAATTCAGCATATCCATAATACATCCGAGCAGACAGAGAAGCCTCAATCAAAAGATTTAAAGAAAGAATGGGAGAAAGTTTATAAAGCACTAGAAACACCACCACTACCAAAGCCTAATGTTGATGAATCAACAAGTTTCCAAACTCCAGAGCATACCTAGAATTTAGTGGAAACTGCAATACCACTTCAACAAGTACCAGAAGTTCATGAACAACAGATCATTCCGGAAATACCCTACAAAATAGATTGTTTTAAAGATTGAAGAGATACCCTGACTTGATGTCTTCTACAGCCCGAATCATAAGGTTGTAGCTAAAAGAAGAAAGAGAAGAAGAACTGATGAATCAATCTCAAATCTTAATGATGTATCTGTAGATGTTCTATGGAAAGACCCTTTGGCTGGTCCTACAGAACATTTGACTAAGTTATCACATTTCACAGGAGCATATGCTACTGCTACCATTGACAAATCTATAGAGGTACAACTTATACTTAAGAAAAGAGAATATAAATTTCAGGAACTGGAGAAACAAATAGAACAGGTTAGGCTTAACACAAATAAGAAAATCAAGATGAAAATTTCTCAATTCCAAAAAAAAATGAAAGACTAAATTTACAACACCAAATGCAGATTATAGAGAAAGAAACACATCTTGAAGTAGCAATGGATAAATTGAAAAGTCAGCCTCAAGTAGAGAAATTCATAAAAGAAGCACTGGAAATGAATTCAAAGTTAAAGCAGTAGCAAGAAACCTTTTGTCAACAAATTTCAATCACCATTTTTTACTGTGATACAAGCAATATTTTGATCCAACAAGTGGCTAACAAGAGGCTTGAATGTGAAAAAGTTGAAAAGAAGATTATTGAGTTCATTCAATTCAAGGGTCTGATGCAGGAAAGAAAGCTAACCTCCCTAAGATAGATAAGTTTCATAAAGAGATTTTCTTTAAATATTGGGAAATGCAGCTAAAACAAGCAGAGAAGGCAACAACAAAGGCATCAAATCTGACAAAAGAAATTATCGAAGTTGTTAATGAACAGCTTTTAAAATTTGAACTTATCATATAATCCACAGCGAAAGTGCTTCCAAAGCTCAAACCATTAGAAGCACAGTGGAATGAAAGTACAAAGACGTAGGTGGAAACTATTAAAAAGATAAATAAGTTTGATCAGGAAAATTACTAGAATTTTTTGATCAAACCTTATCATCAGTGCTTAATTCTACGATAATTAACCGATTCTACTAAGAAATCATTTCCAGCACTTTCGAATGTAGTGTTTAAAGGAAAATTTAGATCCATGATTACACAGCCAGCTCAGCTAAAGCCAATGGTAGATATTTTTCACCTCAGAGATCAAATGCACAAAGATGATCAGCCCACCTAAGCATGTTGCTATTTTTATTTCCTAGATTGTAGTTTAAGTTTACTTATTATGAGGATGGTTGTTTAAAACCTCCTCCAATTTTTATGTAATAATCTATTTTAAACATATTTAGTTTAGTATTTAAACCCTTCTCATGCATTTAGAGAAGGGTCTAGAAATTTGTCAAAAACATTTGCAAAGAATGCACTTCTGTAAGTTTGTAAATGCCTTGATGAATTAATGGAACGAAATCTGTTATCTTTTGACATTGAAATTGTTTAAATGAAGTTGCACTATTGTACTTATTAAATTTCTCGTAAGTGAAGAGGAGCAGAAAACTATTGTCGATTTTAATGAGTAGAACTTCGTATATATGGTACTTTTACACGTTATATTAAGTTTTGCTTCTTAAATTGACAGCCATCTTTTTATATGTATTATATATTAGAGTTGTTATCATAAGTGAATGTTAAATTCACTTATGTACTGATATTTATTTATGATTACTTATCTCATATATAATCAAAAATATAAATGCGATATATATTTCACAATCCTTTTGATTAAACTATTTTTTCAAAAAAAATATTTTTACATAATTTTCATCTCTTTCAACTTTTGAATAATCTTAATTACCAATTGTTTGAAGATATCTTTCTAGATCACAGTAAGGAATGAACACGCCCGGGTATATAGTAGAATAGATATTTTTTAGTTAAATGCATATGATAGATTAAATCATTTCCCATTTGCATGTTATAAACAAAACACCCCCTCATCATCCTTATTGGAAAACTGGTCCCTTTATCCCCAATCAGAGCCACTACACCAAACTAAAAAGGACTTGCTTTAAGGTCTGGACTTGGTGGTTTTCTCTTATGTTGTTGCAACGAAATTCCAAGGCTTCAACAGACTGCAAGGTTTCCTCCTTGATCCACTCAACATAACGCATCTACAATCCAGTTGGAAAACACAACTTGGGTCTCAACCTTGCAATACTCTAACAAATATCACTCCCCCACATTGCAACAGGTTCAAGAACACCTTAACACCATGTTCAATGCAACAATTGTAGCAACTCAATAGCGCTTATTCACCACTATGTCAAAGAAGACAAAATTTCCTCCGTCATCAGGCCGAGCAGCAGGTCAACGCATATTTCAACACATACAAAGTGTGTAACTCAACACATGACAATGGTTCATGCACATGATTTAGTTAGGATATATTTTTGGACCTTTTGGTGGAATCCAATGACATGATTTTGAGTGAGATTGAAATTTTGTTTTCTAAATTGTATTTATAAAAGAATTCAACATTCTAAAACATTTAAATTTTACAACTCAACAATTAAAAATTACAATTTTACTAAAATGTTTTAACACATTTCAATTAAAATTAACCAAACAAAACAAAAATCTATGGAGAAACAAACCAAAAAGTCTGGTTATTAGTCTTTAACAACTGAAGCATTTTATTCAACACTCAAAATAAAATGAAGTGGCCGAGTCAAGTTTTGCAATAAAAAATGGTCTTTAGTACTAATACATTTTATTCTACCTTGAAAAAGAAACATTGATGTTTAGCTCTGGATAAAAATTTGAGAATCCCACTTTTTGGTTATTCAGAAACATAAGGAGACACATATAAGGCCAAATATATTGCCAAATGTACATAGTTTTTTAGAAACCTATGCCTTAGCGGTCCAAATCTGGGTACGTCCCTTCGTCAAGCGAGGGGGAAAACCAAAGGACGCAGGCTAATGGAGGATCCATCAGCTCCAAATCTCCTTCCAATAATTGCACCACCGTTCCCATTGAAAGTCTACACCTGAATTTCTCTGAATACACCGCAGCGGTGTATTTATGAACTGATAAGCCTCATCCATCTCCTTTGGCCTCTTCAATTTCAACCCTCTCTCAACCAATTCATCCATTTTCCCTTGCCTCGCCTTCTTGAAAAAGTGAACAAAAATACCAATTTTTTGAATCCTAAGAGTTATCCACATTTTTTCTCCGCTTGATTATTTCCAGAAGGACCATCTCATAGTTGAACAGATCAGTCTTGTAAGTTATTCCCCACCCCAAAAACCAGTCGGAGGCCATGTATCCGGACATCCCCCTCACCCTTGTCACCATACAGCTCTCTGAATCTCTTTTCAGAGACCTTTCCATGTCGAATCGGAGACTTTTGCCTTGAAGTCCTGATCCAACATAATTTTCTGAAGTTTGACATCGAGGTGAAAAATACCAAGTCGAGACTCTTCATGCAGGTATGCAAGTTCGCAGTATCTGGTCTTCCAATCCAATTTCCTGTTTGAAGCGAACAACCATCTATCCAGAGACCCGTTGGGCATGAATTCGAATACCATAACATGATGCAGGCCTTCCACACATACACCGTGCAAGCTCACGAGATTGGAATGATTTACCGGTGATATGGTGAAAATTTCTGCACAAAACTCCCTCTGTCCATGCCCAGTCTAATTCAGTAGGCATTTCGCAACAACTTGAGTACGCACATGAGCAGGAGTCTGATCGCCACACCAAACTTCTATTGCACTCCAAACTGATCTATCCATGCTTTTAATCAGCGTTCATATAACCAAACATCGTCACACACAAATTATTCACTCCGGCATATAAAAAAATATCCCTTCAGTTTCGACGCAACAGAATATCGTGTAGCAGAAAGAAAAATAACAGGCAGAGATTGTCCGGAATAGTCCGCCACAGCCATTAAATACATAAACAGCCCACCATAAATCATAAAAAAACAAGACACGCCTCCCACGTATGACTACGCCTCCACACCTTTACCACTCTTCATGATGGTTCTAAGGGCCAAGCAACACAACGGATTTCATTGTTTCACATGCGTAATAATCTAAGTCATTCGATGTTCCACCCGCAACACAAACAAGATTTCAATACGAATAGAGAGATCGAGAAATTGTCGCAAGTCCTCCTCCAAACGATCGACGGGTCCCACAAATCCACATGGCTCGGCCATGGCTCGACGATGGTGTGTCACGGGCAAGACAAAAAGAAATATTATTAAAATAATGAATTTTACAGGTGGCAGAATATCGAGGGACATTGTCGTGAGGTAAAACTTCATAATAGAAGGCGAGCCTTATACCGCTCATAAATGCACCAAGAGACGAAATGGCCATTGTAGGATCATTTATTGCTTTAATCTGAGGGTGGCAATCTTCTCCCTCAATGCATTTATGGACCGATACTCTGGGATATAAGGCTCGCCATAGCGTGAATAGCGTGACATAGTTTAGATGGAGTCAGGGATCAAAGTGTAGGCACAACCGGTGTAAGACCAAGTTATCTTTGCCCCCAATTTGTAGGCCCCGGCCAAAGCTTTGTCTTTTGATAGTGATGGTATTATACCGATACGAATAGGATTTCTATCCATCAAGTAAATTTTTTATTACAGTTTTTTTTTAATTGTTCTATTTTGATTTTTACTCGTCATTTAAATATTATGTATTTTGTAATTTTGTTAACTTTTTGTTATAAAAAATTAAAAAAAATTAAAAAAAAAATAAAAAAAAATAAAAAATTGATATGAGTTATGTGTTTTGTTTTAGTAATTTTTTAATTTTAACTTGACCAAATAAAATAAGCTTCAATCAAGTAATATTATAGATGTACATGTTTTATATTATTTTAGAAAGATCAAAAATATTCAACCATGTTCAACTAAACTAGCCAATAATTTAGTGCAATTATGTATAGTCATTTTATTTTTCCTTGGAAGTCTTGTTGGTGCATCCGGATACTCTTTACTCCATTCAAAGATGTAATTTTTGACTAAAAAGGCCCACTTTATTAATGCTCTTCTTCCTTTTAGATCCTCTTGTATTTATGATAGTGAAGATATTTATTTATGAAGGATGATCATTCCTTCATAAACTTGTCTGATAACCTCTTCTACTACTTTGATTTCCTCCAAGTTTTCTTCCCTCAAATATTCTTTACGGGAACTTGCGTTTGATAGAGCTTGGTTCTCAGCACACAACTTGTCATTTTCCTATTGGGCCCTTGCCAAAATCTCTCTTAACTCTTTTATTTTTTCTACCAAGCATTCTATATTATGTGGAATAGTGGAAGAGAATGCAGATCCTACATAAGTTATGGTCACTGGATTGATCGTAGTGTCGATCATTGTGTCCTTCTTTGTGGCAGCTTATATGGGCTTCTTTGGATCTCTTGCTACGTACTTTCACCTCTCTTAATATATCTTATTTTTGAATTGATGAAATCTAAGGTTTGAGAGATCTAATACTCATTCTTCTTCTTCAAAGGTAATGCTTATTTCATCAATTGGAAAGTGTCGTCTAGTGATAGGTGTGGGAGGTTGGATGTTCATATAGGGAAAATTTTATTATGTTTACAAGTCATTCAACCTAGTCTTTTATGTTTCTTTGTCAACTTGTTATTTACCAACTAATTCCTCCTCAATTTTCTTGGCCAATTTCATCTCTCTTCTTTGCTTCTTCTTTTATTTTCATTTCCTCTTCATGCTTATTTTTCTATTCTTCTTCTCTTTTATTTTTGGCTTCTTCCTCCCTCTTCTTTTCTGCTTCTTGTCTTTTCTTCTTTGGTGTTTCTTGCCTTTTTTTCTCTTCTTCTTCATTTTTCTTCTCCTCCTCTTCCTCTTTTCTTTCTCTCGCTTCTTCTTCGGCTTGCTTCATTCTAGTTTCCTCCTTGCCTTTATTTTTCTTAGCCTCCTCTTCAACTTATTTCTTAGCTTCTCATTTGACTCTTTATTTCTTTAATATTTCCTTCTTGGCCTCCTGCTCCTATTTTCTCTTTAGTGTGGCTCTCCTCTCCTCTAAATTCGTGCTCTCTCGTGACTCTCCATCTAAGTGTTCAGAGCTATATAAACATTGGGAGGAACTAATCCCTTGAGATGCTTCCAAGGATTTGGTAGCATATAAAAACATTTTTACTTTCTCCTCATATTCATCAACAGTTGGAGTATATGCCCAACCATACTTGACTGATTTTCAATGCTTGGTGGCAATATCTTTAGAAGCATACCTGTGATAACTCAACTCACCAAACCTGAAGCATTCTAATTCTTGGGCTTCAGCCTCTACATCCTTGAAACTTTTAATACAATAGGCCCAAATGTACAAAGGAAACATAGGAAATGGAGCTTTCTTGTATTTTACCAATGATATTGGAAACCCTTGATATGCCACTTCTTGTAGTACAACTTTGTCACTAACAAACATAGGTAATTGATGATGGGGGTTGTAAGCACCAAATGTTGAGTTTTCTTGAGTAATGGGGTAGCATCGGATGTTCTCTAGCTCCCAAATTTTGTGGAGGGAATAGAGTACATAAGATCTCCAATACCCAGAAAGGGATTTGGGAAATTTCATCCGGTTTGGGAGATAATTAATTAATTAATAATTTAATTATGGACCCTAAGTCTAACTTAGGAAAATTAAATTATTAAAGGTAATTAATTAAAACATGTGATGAAATTGTCTTAAGTCACACGGATCAAGCTTTCTTTTGATCTTAGCCATTGATTCAAGATATGATCATGGCCATTGGTTTCCCAACGAGAAAAGTATAAAGGAAAGGCTTGGGGTCATTTGGAGGAGACACACAGAGGCAGAGCACTAAAGCTAAGCTGGAATTCTAGGGCGTGGTTTTCTAAGAATTTCTAGAAGTGTTTCAGCTATAGAGAGGGGTAGTTTAGGCAAAGGGGATGGTCTGATCCCAGTGCCTAGAATTAGCAAGAGGGAGACAGCAGCTTCCAGAGGCAGCGTAAAGAACCAGAGGCAGCAGCAGTAGAGATGGCGGCAATTGTGCAGTGTAGGGGCAGCTTCAGCGACGCAGGTGCTACGCAGTCCCTTCTGGGGTAGCATTGGTCAGTCGCAGACCCATCTGGGTTACGCAGAGACCATCAAGGGAAGCATAGGATCTGTGTCACACATTATGGGGTTACGCAACCCTCTCCACGCCAGCACAGAGGCTGACGTGGGGACTTCAGGGGCAGCGCTGGGGTTTCTAGGGCCACGATCTGGCTGAGTCTCGTAAATCTCATTTGAGGGTGTGGATCAATCAACGTTTTGGCTTTATAACAGCATGTTAGCTATAGATCTATATTTTTCTCTGTCGGTTTTACCAGTGTGGGACCTAGATTTGTTGTATTCAGAAAACTACTTAATAATAAACACCCTCCAGCAACTAGAAGACTGGTTTTCCCGCATTGGGTTTTTCCGGGGACTATTGTCCAGAAAATATTGTATGTCACCTTGTCTATGTGTACATGTACTTTTCTAGATCTGAATCGTGAAAGTATGTTATGTGTTTTGCTTTAATGTTAATCTGAATATTCAACATTAATAACTTATGTAAGAAGGAGAAGCATAACCGGATCTAACAGTAGATTTCTATATAAAGAAACTTTCAGAAATTTTCACATGGTATCAGAGGGATTATAGATCTATCAAGTTCACTAGCAGAAGACTGAAGGATCTTACTGCAGAAAGCAGTAGAGAGAGTAGCAGCAGCAACAGAAAGCCAAATCTGAAGGGACAGCGTAGTTTCAGAAGGAGTAGAGTCATGCAGAGGTCAGTGACGCAGTCCTATGTTGTCTCCACGCAGGCCCACGTATTTAAAGCGTAGAAGCAACGTTGGGACTGTCTGCTCATGCAGAAGCCAGTTAGGGTGACACAGATTTGAAGCTGTCTATTTCAAAAGTGTCGGAAGAAGAGCTGCAGAGCTTCAAAATTTTTTGGTGGGGTTAAATTTCTGAATATTCAGAATTTAGCCTAAGCATTGGGAGACAAAGAGCAGAAGGAGATCAGCTTCTCAGAGGGTCTCTAGCCAAAGAAACCTACAAATCGGTCAATAGATCTAAGAGAGTTGAATCATTTGATTTGGCAGACTTCCAAGAGAGGAAATAATTTGTGAGAGGGAGAAAAGGGTGCATGTTTTTCCAAGGACCCTAGATCCATATCTCTAAAACAGAGAGAAGGAGCTCTGATAGATTTTCTGAGCAGATGGCACCTCACGGACTACGTGATCAGGATAGGTTGGATGGTTGTCTAACTTTGCAGTCTGGAAGGCCAGAATCATGATAGTCTTGGAGGCATATTGTTTAAGAGACCATGCAGAATAGGTCCTGGCCACACCGTTCGATGCATATCTCTTGAAGAAACATAAGGAAGCTACGGCACATGCCAAGCGGCTCATAATGGATGGATTTAAGGACCATATTGTCCCACATATAGATAAAAAGAAAACATCTAATGAGATGTGGAAGGCCTTAACAGCACTATATGAGGGGAAGTTCATCCAAAGGAAGATGCTTATGGATACTCAGATGTGGTCATTCATGATGACCAAGGGGGAAGACATGAGTGCTCATGAACCACAAAAGTGCGATGATATGGATCTGTAGAGAAGCCACAAAGTGGTGGCAGGATCCTTGAGTAGATCAGCTCTTGTATCACATCCGAGCTACGGGAGCCTTAAGCCAGTAGCGGGACAAGTGGAGAAGTTGGTGCAGAGAGTCACGGATGAAGCAGAGGCAGATATGAAGGCTATAAGGATAAGCATAGTGCAGATGCAATAGCAGCAGCATATAGGCTGATGTGACTTCAGCAGCGCAGAGCAGAGCTATATACACAGATCAGAGATGCAGTAGCACAGAAGGCTTGAGGAGGATAGCACAGCGCAGCAGTAACATGAGAGATTTCATCACAAGGGGCTGATGTGACTTTAGTGGTGTAGAAAGAGTCTACTTACGCAGTGCAGAGTTGTAGCTATGCATCATCCTCCATATGATAGCACAGATCAGCAGTCGATGGAGCTTCAGTGATGAGGATGAATCCCAACTAACTTGTCTATCAAAGATTGAGTAGGAGATTTAGTTGTTTCTCTCAGCAACTGAATATGCAGTTCATCAGATGCACCACGGATGTAGCAGATTAAGAGGGACCTATAGTACAGATGTGGTAGTGGTTGTGGCTGCGTCATGGGTAGCAGTACAGAATAGCGGTATTATCATAATGATGAAGGGAAAAAATTCCAGCATCAGTGTAGAGACCCACACCAGAGATCAGTACAGAGCTTTGGGGTGGACCAGAGTTTGTACTAGAGCACATTTCTCACTAAGAGGGAGTGTTGATTTTTCTTAAGTGATGGGGTAGCATCGGATGTGCTCTAGCTCCCAAAATTTGTGGAGGGACTAGAGTACATAAGATCTTCGATACCCAAAAAATTATTTCGGAAATTTCATCCAGTTTGGGAGATAATTAATTAATTAATAATTTTGATTATGGACCCTAAGTATAACTTAGGAAAATTAAATTATTAAAGGTAATTAATTAAAACATGTGATGAAATTGTCTTAAGTCACATGGATCAAGCTTTCTTTTAATCTTAGCCATTGATTCCAGACCTGATCATGGTCGTTGGTTTCCCAACAAGAAAAGTATAAAGGAAAGTCGTGGGGTCATTTGGAGGAGACACACAGAGGCAAAGCACTGAAGATAAGCTGGAATTCTAAGGCGTGGTTTGCTAAGAATTTCCAGAAGTGTTTCAGCTGCAGAGAGGGGTAGTTTAGGAAAAGGGAATGGTCTGATCTGAGTGCCTAGAATCAGCAAGAGGCAGAGAGTAGATTCTAGAGGTAGCGCAGATAAGAAGAGGTACCAGTAGTAGAGAAGGAAGCAACTGTGCAGTGCAGGGGCAGCTTCAGCTACGCAAGTACTACGCAGTCCCTTCTATGGCAGTGCTGGTCAACCGAGGACCCATATGGGTTACACTGAGACCCCCAAGGGAAGCGTATGGTCTGCATCACCCATTCTAGGGTTACGTAGCCCTCTCCAGGCCAACACAGAGGCTTCAGGGGCAGCGCTGGGGTTTCTAGGGCCAAGATCTGGCTGAATCTTGTAAATCTCATTTGAGGGTGTGGATCAGTCAACGTTTTGGCTTTAGAACAGAAGGTTAGATGCAGATCTATATTTTTCTTTGTTGGTTTTACCAGTGTGGTACCCATATTTGTTGTATTCAGAAAACTACTTAATAATAAACACCCTCCAATAGCCAGAAGACCAGTTTTCCCGCATTGGGTTTTTCCAGGGCCTATTGTCCAAAAAATCTTGTGTGTCACTTTGTCTATGTGTGCATGTACTTTTCTAGATCTGAATTGGTGAAAGTTTGTTATGTGTTTTTCTCTGATGTTAATCTGAATATTTAGCATTAATAACTCATGTAAGTAGGAGAAGCATAACCAGATCTAACAGTAGATTTCTTCATAAATTAACTTTTAGAAATTTTCACACCAAATACCCTAATGTATGTAGTGTCTCTAGCAGTAAACCAATCTGCAACATCATGTAAGGATGTCCTTTCCTATCTGACATGCAGGGAGACTCAGCAAGGGAAAATTTTATGATATATTGTTGAAATGAAGTGTTCAGTAATTCAGTTATACATCCCCGTATTTCCTATGTCCCATAAGTTTCTGCAATAGATATGTATAGTTGGGACATCCTGATCGAAACTCCACTTCCATCCCAGCCCCTCAAACTCGCATCTGGAACATAAGGCATCTAGTAAGTACGATGCCATGTAAAATTCTGATTGCTCTCTCTCATACGTATTTTTTGATGTTTTAATATTTGATTGAATGGATGAATCCAGGATATCTTCCTAATTGAAAATAGTTTCATTTGTAGCACATGCGTACATCATGGGAACCAAGCTTTCCTCAAAATACGTTGCATCCAGTTTTCCATTCATTCTACAACACATGGATTATAGCATTTGGTATACCTTTCTAAGTGACTTGGTCTTGTAACTTCTATCAGCTTTCTACCTAAACTTACTTGGCTCCTACCACCAAGATTTCAAGATATCCTTGGTTGGCTTAGTAAAGCTAGAAAACCATTTTTTATTAAGGATTGTGTGATGTTGGGCATCCTGTAATACTCAGTTATATCGAATGTTGTGTAAGATGCCACTAGTTCATAATAATCACTCCTGAATATTGTGTCATTTTCATTTATGTGTTGGATGACCCACTCAATTGTCTCTACACATATTAAAATAATCGAATGTATTGCTACCTCGTGGAACCATGAATTCTTGACATTCATGTAAACTTGATGATCTTGTTCTTCCTCTAACACCTCCTTTCTGGTAAACAATTGATATATGCTTGCCCAATTTATCTTCATTGTTTTTTCTATATAGTAGGTGGTATCTATATATACGGGCACTATGTTGAGGGGACTATCCACAACTCCCTTAATACCTCTTTCTAGTATCTCCTTTGCAGGCCTCTTTCTAGTTGTTGGAGCCATTCCACCCGTAAATGATGAAATTTTGAAACAATAAAGATCAATGGTACCTGACATTTCAAATATGTCCATGGAAACTGAAAATTTTAGGAAAACTACAATATAAATTATCATTTAAAGCCAAGTCACCAATTGTGAGATTATAGTGTGATTAACCTTAGTCACAAACTAAAAAGGAAAATTGTGATTTTCTTAGTTGCATATTACAAGGATAGATCTAAATTTTCTCTGTCACTTATTGCAATATAAAGGAGATGAGGTTTGATTGTGACTTGTGAAAGTGATCTATGATAATGTGATTGATGCAGTCACTGATCACAGATGCAAAATGTGATATGGTAGGAACAATGAGTTATAGGCGACAATGAAATTAGGTTAGTGAGGGTTGACCAGTACAAGGAAAATACCTTCTAGCAGAGGTTATAACATAGTTTTTTAGTGTTATAAAATTGGCAAGAATTGTCAAAAAAACATATGCTAAAAATTTTGTTCGTGGGAACAGATGTTTTAGCGAAGCTTATAAAGGAACTTTATCACAACTAAAAAAATATAAGGGGGCAGAGGCTTTTTTTTTTTTTTTTTTTCGGTGCACTTTGTGGAACAAACAACCCCACTGCGCTACTTAAAAAAATGCATCGGGCTTCATACATAATTAAAAGCACCTAAGCATTTAATTGAAAGAGAAATTAAACCTGAAATGTATACCACCCTAGTGCTTACAACAAAAAATCTTGATGCATTGAACTCAAAGAGCATTGTACCTTTAAATGTATACTGCATCGGTTCTTATATAAAAATATCTTCGGTCATTCTTCGATGAAGGAACAACTCCAGGGCATGCAAAAAATAAAAGCAGTTTCAGTGCTTTCTCTTAAAAACGCAACATTGGCACATCTTGTTCACATAAACGCACTAGTATGTTTGTTACATAGAGGTTTCAATGTTTTTAATTTTAATAGTGCACCGAGAATGGAAATAATATTTTGTAGAACCAGGGTGTGTTAGTTCTATGAAATCATTAGTGCGTTAAGAGTTACAATGCATTGGGGCTTTAATTAAAAACAATATCGGTGCTTGCAGCCCTGAAATTCCTGGTGTTGTCATTTTCCGAAAGATACCAGTTATGCTAAAATATGACATCACGGTGCTTTTATTTAAAGTAAAGCACCAATTTATTTTTATGTTATGGGTGCACCAGTGTTTTTGTATGATATTTTCTCTTTTTTGGAGACATCGACCTGCATTAGGGGAATTTTGAGGTCTAAAATGGGCCTCATAAGAAAAATGTACAACAAAAATAAACTTTATAACAACCAATAGGATTCAAGATGATGATGTCATCCATAATGGATGATTCACCATTTTTGGAGTAAAAAAGTAAAAATATTAAAAAATAATAAAATAATAAAACTACTTTTTCAACTAGTATTTTAAACTTATCTCCCAAAATTTTTACTCAAATTTCGAGCGGGAGTACTCATTGGATGCGGAACTTAATTCCTCATCCAAGGAGTACCCATGTTGCATACTTTTGATGAACTCTTACACGAAAAATGAGAAATACATAAAAAAACGTAGTTGCTAATCACGTTTTTTTATATTATTTCTCATTTTCGTATGTGTTTCTCAGTATTGCAACATGGGTACTCACGGATTAAATTAAATTCCGCATCAACAAGTACTCCCGCTCGAAATTTGAGTAAAAACTTTGGGAGATAAGTTGAAAATATGAATTGAAAAAGTAGTTTTTTCATTTTTCCCTCTAAAATTTGATGATGTCATCAAATCTTATTAGATTTTTTCCCCTATTATTTTATAATTTCCTTAGGAGGCCCATTTTAGACCTCAAAATTCCCCTAATGTGACAGTGCAATTATTTTAATTTTTATAATTCTTTATTCATTGAGAAATCGACATATATATTATAACAGTATTCATATAAATTAATATTTGATCAGTGAATTTGTATATGATATTTGGATTAATTTTTTATATTAAAAGATTTCACATCTCTTCATTATAATATTTAATCATCCATATATCTAATCAGTGGTGTAACATTGTAATATTCCCAATTTTTGCAGCTAATGGGAATATTGAATTTTTAATTTCAGTTTGCTTAACTCATGAATAAAAGTGTAAAGAAGGAACTATAAAACTCATAATCAGAAAAATAAATCAATGCCCAATATGAACATGGAAAAATCTGGGCCATTTCAATAAAATACACTTAGGTGTGAAAAGGAATGAAGAAGGTTGACTAGGTCAACAGGACCAAATCACAGCAGTGTCTAGATGCATTGAACCTCCTCATTGATCAGTGCAGTTTTAGATGGAGACCCTTCATGTGAAAAGGGTTAACTCACTGGAGGTGGTTTAGGGTTTTAAAAGCCCTAATTTTATAAAATGAAGAGGAAGGCCACAAGGAAAGGTTGTTGAAGATAATTCGATTTTGAGATTGCTTAGGCAACTCAAACTCTCTTGGCTGTTTAGCTAGAGAGAGAGGGATCTCCTGTTTAGGAATTCCTCCTCCTTCATTGAGGAGCTCTTGAAGGAGTATGTTCTGAAATGCCTCACATCTAGGCTTGAGGCCAAGCTTCCTCCTCCAGCTACAACCTTTTCTGTTGGGCAGGAATTTTTGTGTTGGTGTTGCAGTGAGGGGTTTTCAACACCACTTCCAGATCTAGTTTTGCAGAAAAGGGAGCATTCCTTTCTCTGGAAGATTAGTGAGGAAGCCTTGAGCTTCATATTCAGATCTTGGCATCAGGCCAAAGGACCTTCCAACATCATCTACACAGTATACTTCAGAAACTGCGTCATTTTTCCAGTGCATTGCTGCAATAAGGTTTCTACCCTAGTTTGGTGCTTATTTCCTTGAGGAAGGGCCATCCCTTCTTCCAAAAAGTTTGTATTGCAGCCCTCTTCTGTAATTTTTCACATTTCAGCTCATATACTCAGATTTTCAGTGATTCTGCATTTTTCAGATCCATATTATGCAGATCTGATACTTGTATTTGTTCTTTCATGAAATCCCCTTGCCGGGTGATCTATTTGATGTATAAAAGGAGCTGAATCTCTATTTTTCTTCATTCTCTATTATAATAAAATTCAGATCTGATGTTTTAGACATATTTTGTCTAATGTCTTCAGAAATTACACTCAGCATGCTTCAGCCATTTTTTGCATACTCAAAGTCATGGGAAATCAACATTTTTAAGCATATCCGGGGATGGAGGAACTGTTTAACATAGCTATAATGATTTTTTTTTGAGCTGAAATTCGGAGCACAGATCCCTCACGACATAATATAAAATAATCTCCCTCCATTTCCCTTAATTTATGAATATTTCTTAATACATCTATTTTTGGGTCAAAATCACTGCTTTTCCCCACTTTTTGGATCCTAAATTCAAATTTGAGTTGCTGTTGTACTTGAAATCAGTTTCTGAGTGTCTATCAGCACATTTTATGCATTGATATCTCTCTTCACATTTTATGCGTTTTACTTTGCTACAGCCCCTCATTGGGCCTTCTCTTGAAGATAACTAGGTGTGGGAGATCTGTTTAACCCACCTAGTCTTATTTGTTTCAGCTAAAATATTGGATTTAGATTTTTAATTGTCTGATCTAAAAGATCCAAGAGTCATTTTCCTGTTCCATTGCATATTTTCCTGAAAATGAATTTTTCAGTGCATGATTCATGAGCTGTTCCTAAAAAGGAACATTATAGTGGTATCAGAGCATGATCTCTGGCATAGCCTGTGAGATAAAGTTATCAGAGAAGTAAAGAGAAGATACATAGATCATAATGATGGAGAGGATGAGTTTACTCTCATCAGTGTTCAGATCTAAGAAGAGCCTCTCCAAAGAGGTAAATCAGAAGAGAGAAAGAAGGTGCACCGAGACTCCTAGAGGGTTTCGAGAAAAAGCAAGCTACATTGAGACTTGCATAAGGTTTCAAGAAGAAGAAGGAAGCCCTAGCACTTCCTATCAGCAAATCAGAAGACCGGAGAATCCTATATCTCCTCATAGATCTACTATGCCCACTTTCTTTGAAGAAGGTGAGAGGTATAGCAATGAAGAAGAGAGATGCAAAGAAACTCCTAAAGGGTTTCAAGATGAAGAGGAAGAACTATACACTTCATGTCATCACAAAGCAGGGAGAATGACTGAGGAAGAGATCTCATTGCTTATTTTTCAAACATTGAAGAGTATTGAAGAAAATCTCAAGGAGTTTGACGAGGAGAGAAAAAAGATGAGCTACAAAGAGACATCTCCCAAGGAAACAAAGGAGAATTTCAATCTTGTCACTTTGGGCAAGAGATCTCCATTTTCACCATCTGCTGCTAAGGTGCTTGCATCTACAGAAGAGGCACTTGCATCTTTGCAAGGTAGTCTTGAGCTCTTAACATATGGAGTCCCACGCATGAATCAGGAGATGCATGAGGAGGAGAGGGAAGATACCAGCGCTGGTATGCTTGAAGAAAGGAGACCATCATTCTTGCCAACAGTTGGAGGCATCATTGATCCGGGTGGAGGAACTCTTGTGTTCTGTCAAGAGGTTCCCACATATCATTTGATCCAAGGTATGCATGAAATTTCAGCACATATTGTTTCAAGATTGATGCATAGCCAAGGATTAAATCAAAATGCTGATTTGAAGAAAAGACATGCAACAGTGCAGAGGACCCTTAATCTAATAAAGAATGAGACTGGAAACTATCTCTATGCATCATTGTTGAGTTGCATTCAATCTCTTGGGTTGAGATGTAGGGTCTCAAGAAAGGGGATTAGTATTATCCTATGTTCAATGGCTGATTGTGAGATCAATAATGAAACTTGCTTTGAGACAGTACATGCATCACTTTGCAGATCTATAGCGTTGTCACTTAGTGACTGTGACAAAGAGGCTTCAACTCTCTTGGAGCATTCTAGAGGCAGCTTCAACCTTGAAGTAGTGGAGAAGAAGAAGATGAAGAGTAGACATCTTGAGATGAGAAGCATTTTCTCCCCTCTAGATGACACTCTCTCAATGAGAAAGCTACAGCTCAAAGAGAGACTTCTACTTACTGCAGATTCAAAACCTCACTGGTTTTGGAAGGCCATAGATGGAAGAAAGGTCTCACTAAGATATCTCAACAAAGATGCATTTCAATATTTCATGAGATGCAAGGTTCTTCATTGGTTCAAAGGAGATGGTATTCTACAAAGGGAGGATGCCATGATTATGCAGCACATCATTCATCTTTCATATTGTAGTGAGTGGATGAGGATGATGAGAAAGAGATCACATGATCACTTGCAGACATATATGGGCCAGCAAGCTTGGTTACGCTGGTTGCCCTTGGGAGACTCCTATCACTCTCCAAAGGCACCCATTTCTCTGATCTATGCCTTGAAGAATGGTCATGAAATGAATAAGGAGGCATGGCAACGCTGGTTGCTTTGGGGTAAGCATGATCACTACCCAAAGATTCTCATTCTCTCATCTCATGCTTTATGCATCATTAATAGAGTATATGAAAAGGAAGCATGGTTGATGTGGTTGTTAAAAGGAGAGTTTGGACATCACATGTTAAATCTCATCTCCATGTATTCACCCATGTTTTAAATATGTCTCATTTATCCACATGTATTTCTGTTGGAGGTATGTTTCATGCATGAACTTTGGCTTGGGAGGAGGAATGACTCCCACATGATGTGGTATGAGGGAGCTTTCTTGTACTATGTTGATGAGACATTTCACATGTCCATCATTGTGTTATTACTCCATGATCCACATGTTGATAAGGCAAGAAGGCTGCAAAAGTCCTTGTTGCTATGGCTGCTCTTGGGTGAGTATAGTTACTACCCAACAGCTCATCATTTTCTGAATCATGCCTTGGATTTCAATGATATGTTGCAACAAGAGAAGGCATATATAATTTTGTTTCACTTGAGAAAGTATGGCCACCACATGAAATCTCCTATGTCTATGTGTTTTGCATTGTGTAAAATTTGGCATATTGATCTCATGATGTGCATTGATGATGGTACTTTGTATTGGGCTGATGTGACATATCATATGTCCATTAGTATGGTTTGGTTTCATGATGCACATGAGGAGGAAAGAAGGCAGAAATACCTCTTGTTTCTTTGGTTTCTTTTAAATGAGTATGGTGACCACCCCATAGCTCAAAATTTTTTGATTCATGCCTTATGTATCAAAGATAAATTGCAGCAAAGGAAGGCATGTACATCATCTTTGGGGAAGCTTGGCTTGCTCATCTTACATGGAGGAGATGGAGGATGGCAGCAAAGGGCCTTGCTCTGGTGGTTATTATTAGGAGAATATGGTTTGACATCTTTGTTTACCCATATTACTCCTTCCCTTATTCTTTTTCATAACGATGGAATGATGGAGTTTGGATCCAACAAGGCCAACAGGGCTAAGAAGGAAAGCATAACAATGCTTAATCAAGTTCATAAAACATGGATGGAGGAATGTTCTTGCATGATGAAGCTTTTCCTTTATGGAAGGAGCTACTTTATTTTATGTCTTTCATGTGTTTATGATGGTGTTGGACATCATGTAATTTTCATTTTTTACTTCATGATAAGAAGAGGACATCTAACCTTACAGTTGGAAGTCATCTCATGCATTTGTGGAAGACAGCTTTGGAACCAAACATACATGACCTATTGCAGCAAATGGAGGAAGCCTTCCTTATGTGGATGCCATTTGGAGGTGAATAGATGGTTTGCATATAAAATAAGAGTTGCTTGAGGGCAAGCAACATTTTTCCGGGGGAGACTGTAATATTCCCAATTTTTGCAGCTAATGGGAATATTGCATTTTTAATTTCAATTTGCTTAACTCATGAATAAAAGTGTAAAGGAGGAACTATAAAACTCATAATCAGAAAAATAAATCAATGCCCAATATGAACATGGACAAATCTGGGCCATTTCAATAAAATACACTTAGGTGTGAAAAGGAATGAAGAAGGTTGACTAGGTCAACAAGACCAAATCACAGCAGTGTCTAGATGCATTGAACCTCCTCATCGATCAGCACAGTTTTAGATGGAGACCCTTCATGTGAAAAGGGTTAACTCATTGGAGGTGGTTTAGGGTTTTAAAAGCCTTAATGTTATAAAATGAAGAGGAAGGCCACAATGAAATGTTGTTGAAGATAATTCGATTTTGAGATTGCTTAGGCAACTCAAACTCTCTTGGTTGTTTAGCTAGAGAGAGAGGGATCTCTTGTTTAGGAATTCCTCCTCCTTCATTGAGGAGCTCTTGAAGGAGTATGTTCTGAAATGCCTCACATCTAGGCTTGAGGCCAAGCTTCCTCCTCCAGCTACAGCCTTTTCTGTTGGGCAGGAATTTTTGTGTTGCAGGGTGTTGCAGTGAGGGGTTTTCAACACCACTTCCAGATCTAGTTTTGAAGAAAAGGGAGCATTCCTTTCTCTGGAAGATTAGTGAGGAAGCCTTGAGCTTCATATTCAGATCTTGGCATCAGGCCAAATGACCTTCCAACATCATCTGCACAGTATACTTCATAAACTGCGTCATTTTTCCAGTGCATTGATGCAGCAGGGTTTCTACCCTAGTTTAGTGCTTATTTCCTTGAGGAAGGGCCATCCCTTCTTCCGAAAAGTTTGTATTGCAGCCCTATTCTGTAATTTTTCACATTTCAGCTCATATACTTAGATTTTCATTGATTCTACATTTTTCAGATCCATATTCTGCAGATCTGATACTTGTATTTGTTCTTTCATGAAATCCCCTTGTCGGGTGATCTATTTGATGTATAAAAGGAGCTGAATCTCTATTTTTCTTCATTATTTGTTATAATAAACTTTATATCTGATGTTTCAGATATATTTTGTCTAATTTCTTCAGAAATTATGCTCTGCATGCTTCAGCCATTTTCTGCATACTCAAAGTCATGGGAAATCAGCATTTTTAAGCATATCCGAGGATGGAGGAACTTTTTAACATAGCTATAATGTTTTGTTTGAGCTGAAATTAGGATAATAGGTCATTCATGACCTAATCTAAAATAACCTCCCTCCATTTCCCTTAATTTTATGCAGATTTCTGAATACATCTATTTTAGCGTCAATATCACTGCTTTTCCCCACTTTTTGGATCCTAAATTCATATCTGAGTTGTTGTTGTACTTGAAATTACTTTTTTGAGTGTCTATCAGCACATTTTATGCACTGATATCTCTCTACACTTTCAGTAGAGCGTTTTACTTTGTTGCAGCCCTTCATTGGGCCTTCTCTTGAAGATAACTAGGTGTGGGAGATCTGTTTAACCCACATAGTCTTATTTGTTTCAGCTAAAATCTTGGATTTAGATTTTTTATTGTCTGATATAAAGGATCCAAGAGTCATTTTCCTATTCCATTGCATATTTTCCTGAAAATTCATTTTTCAGTGCATGATTCATGAGTTGTTCCTAAAAAGGAACATTACAAACATTTCACATTGACATTGGATAACACACAAAAGAATAAATTGAAATGTATTTTATTATGTATCAATAAGAGGCTCTTTTTCATACAAAATGGGATTGCTATTGGTAACCCCTTGTCTTTCAATTGGGACACTATGTCCATGATTACATTAAACAAAATGTTTGATTTTCATACAAAATTATTTAAAAAAATACAACAGGTTGCATTGATATCCAAATAGATCATCATTCTCTGTTGGAACGGTTGTTGGTGTTCGATCTACTTCCATGACTTGGGTTATTTGGAGGAATGTTTTTTTTATTGCATCGATTGTTTTTATCTTCTTAATCTTGTTCCATATACAAACATAAAAATAAATTGTAAGTAGTGTATCTACATTGGTGAGAATAATGAAAATTGAAATAAATAATATACATCAATGTAAATCTAAAATAAATGTACCAAATTCCTAATATATTTAAATTGTTTTACAACAATCATCCTTGAATGTCTTAAAATGGGTGCTAACATACAAAGAGGAGTTATTGAAAGAATTGATTGACATTGGGTTAAATAACGATTGTGAGTATATGTTAGAATATCAAAAGTTAATTGTGGAATTTGTAAGTATCTATGTTGTTTTACTTCTTTGAGTTTATAATTAATAGAACAAAAAAATCCTTTATATTAAATTAATGATTTATCGTGGGGTATAAAACTTGCAGGAAACAAAGTGTGGAACTATGCCAATAGAAGAGTTGTTGAAAGAAGGCGTGAGATTTGGTTTTGAAAGAATGTGTATAATTCACGAGTCACTTCTTCTTATGGTACATTTCTTAATAATATAGTAATAATATATTTAAATTAGAAAATTGTGTAGGTCATGCATGAGGTCATATTCCTAATTGTATAAAATTATTTTCTAGAATTATATGTATATATTACTACAAACCACTAATTTATTAATATCGATTTTGTTATATTTAGTTTTCAGATATCATTAAAAATAGTTTATTATTTTTTAAGGAAGATTATGAAAATCCCAAATGATCAACGCGCTAATATACTAAACATGCCAGTAGGAATGTCCAAAAAGTGTATAAGTAAATGGTCAAAGAAATGGACATAATTGCATCATAGGAGGAGGCATCTCAACAACATAATGCTTCAAATGTATGTAATCATGATAGACTTTGTACATATAAAATAATAATTGTGCATCAAATATTAATGACCTATACAATTTTCTAATTATACAACTAATAGTATACTTCCCTTTAACTCCAATCTCAACTGGGTATTCCTGATAACTGACATGCAACAGCTATTTATAGCAAATATTCAGTTATCTAATTGATCGCTGCATGTGAATTAAATCAGATTTAATTCACTAGACCTCTCGCTAGCTCCTCCATTAGTTAGAACTAGTTAAACAGATTTTAACTCAAATAATTAAGTTAAATAATTACAACTCAAAATAAACTGCAACTGGACCCCCTAAAACTTAGAAAGAATTCTACATGCCTCCAATTTGAACCTCAACTCGAATTGACTGAGCTAACTAAGTCTTCCCAACTCAGTTAACTCGTACAATTTGTCATGTGATATGGAATTACAATTTCCTTCTAATTTAGGTAAGGGAAATTAAATTACAAGCATCTTCTTGTTTCCAATCTCAACACTCCCTATCAACAAGAAAGGGATTGTTTTCTACCCCGATCCTCCCTCTGTGGAACTCGAATTTACCTCTTGGCAGTTCCTTTGTCAATATGTCTACATCCTGCTCCTCTGTGGGAATGTACTTTAATGACATAATCCTCCTTTGTACATAATCTCTGATGTGGTGATACCAGATATCAATATGCTTAGACCTGTCATGAAAAACTGGATTAACCATGAGTTTGATGCAACTCTCGTTATCACAATAAATAATCGTTGGATCCATCTACTAACCAAACAAACCAAAATGTATCTTCCTCATCTATATGGCCTCACATGTTGCTTGACTAGCAGCCATGTATTATGCCTCTGCTAAATTGAATGCAACTAATCTTTGTTTCTTGTTGTACCAGGAAACTGTTGTTAACCCAATGGCGAAGATGCCCCCTAATGTGCTCTTCCTTTCAGTTGGGCTCCATGCCCAATTTGCATTTGTGAAGGTTTGTAGATTCACTTATCCCAAACTCTATAGTGCCTCTGAGGTATCTCAACGCATGCTTTCTTGCCTTCCAAAAGAGCTTGGTAGGATTAACCATTGCTTGACTAAGTTGGTTAAACACATAGCATATGTTTGGTCGTGTCTTCACCAAATACATGAGTGAACGCACAAGCTGCATGTAGATGGTATCATCTACTACTTCGCCTGAAGTAGCATCCTCCTTCCTCCAGATCCCTAATGGAGGAGTCTCCATGGGTTTTCTACCCTCCATGCGGAACTTCTTCATAATCTCGTTGGCATACTTGCCCTGAGATACAAATAGCACCCCATCTCTTTTCCAAATTTCCAATCCCACGAAATAATGCAAGATGCCCATATCCTTCATCTCAAGTTCTTTTGTAATATCCTCTTTGCAATACTTGATGAGCTTATCATCACCTTTCAGTATCAAATCATCGACATAAAGTACAATACTCAAAATTTCACCTTCTATCACAATATGGTAAAGGTTCACATCTGCTTCACTCTTGGTGAACCCAACCCAGTGAAGTAGTTGTCGATCTTGGTGTACCAGGGACGAGGTGCTTGTTTTAGTCCATACAGCGCTCTCTTGAGTCTGCACACATGCAACTCTATGTTGAAGGTCTCAAAACCTTTCAATTTTTCAATGTACACATACTTCCTCAATCACTTTTTTGAGGAAGGTTGTATTTACATCCATATGATGTATCTTCCATCCCATCTACAATGAAATTGCAAGGATGGATCTAATTTATGAGTACCTTGTGACTGGTGCAAATTTCCCCTCGTAATCAATCCCCTCCACCTGAGAGAACCCTCTAGCCACAAATCTGACCTTGTATTCCTCCACACTCCCATTTTTCGCCTACTTCACCTTGTAGATCCACCTGGATCCTACAACTGACTTCCCCTTCGGTCTTGGGACAATTTCCCATGCACTATTTCTGATAATGGAGTCATGCTCCTCAACCATGGCATCAACCCAAATTGGTTGTTTCACTACTTCATCTGCTCTGAATTTATGCAGAAACGCAAAAAAATACACATATAACCATAAATACAAATATGCAGCAAAATATGGTATTATGTTGCGTTCATGCATAAATTCGTATCAGTGGTATCAGAGCAGTCTGCTCTTTCTTGATCCTTCTTTGCATGTCCCTGTTAAACACCATGTTAAACACACACATGGTGTATGAGAAGAATAAACACACACACACAAGAGACTCAACACACAATGAAGGATAAGCGTGAGGCTTTCTTATTTTTCCATTATACATGATGTACATTTATAGTACAATGATGTGACTCTTGGTTTCACATTCCAAGGTCACTTGGACTCCATTGTGACTTTTCGCATTCCACACCTACCCATGTAGAATTAGGTGTTCCAACATCCCCCCTTAATCCGAAGGGGTATGTGTGAGTCCAAGAAAAGAGTTGTAATACAAATCTGCAAAGTATACATGGTAGCACTTGGGCTGAATCAACTCTCTGAAATGTTGGAAAAAAGAGGTGGTTTAAGGATGACCACCAACACTGGAACGCAAAACTTGTTGCAGTTCCCGGAACTCTTCCAAAACTGGCAAGAAGCTAAAAGCTTTTGCTAGAGGAATTGTCCCTCATAAAAAAGGGAGACCTTCAACCTAAAAGAAGGGAGGTCTACTACCTGTGATGGTTTTAGGATTACCAACAACTCTGGAATGCTTGAAGCATTTCCTGGAACTCAACCAAAGCTGGCAAGAAGCTGAAGGCTTCTGCTAGAGGAAGTGTCCCTCATATATGAAAGAGAGACCTTCAACCTAAAAGAAGGGAGGTCTACTACCTGTGGTGGTTTTAGGTTATCCACCAACCAAAGATGATGGTTTAAGGTTGTCCACCAACCGAAGGCATGCTCATGGACATCCGTGTCTATGGCTGCATCTCTGAATCTGGAATGACGAATTGTGGCTCAGGCTCGCTTGAATTGCTGTGTCTCTGGCTACAACTCTGAACATGGAATGAGAGATTGTGGCTCAGGCTCGCTTGATCTGTCGTCGAATCTTGTACATGACCACCATTTTCCCCCCTGTCAGGGACAAGGTGAGATGATGGCGAAAACTCAACTGCAAGTTTTCTCAATATCCGTGAACAAGTTCTAACATGTGTTGTAAACATCTTCTTGGCTGCTGATGCCCATTGCCAAGAAGCGATCCATCCAAGATGAATCTTGGTTCTTGCAGGAGGCTTGTTTCTGAAGCATCTGTGTGAAGAATGGGTGTGCCGACCACAGTGCTTACATGGATGAAGATCAAAACAATGATCTTTCATATGGCCAACTCGATCACAGTGTTGGCATTTTACAATCTGCTATTGTGGAAGCGGAACAGGATCTGGAACAACTGCAGTTGAACTATCATACAAGAATTTGACACTTTGAAATATGATGGGCTTGGTGTAGTCTAGAATATGAAAGGACACATCCTTGTCATATCCAAGACCATTTTGGTGCTTGTTGTGGACAAGCTCTTCCCAAGGTCTGATGATGGGCTTGAGAAGTGCAGGTTGAATTGTTGCATCTGCATGAAAATATTCTCTAGTACAAGGACCTGAATGTGGATCAATTGCAACTTTATCTTCTTTCTTCTGATGAGAGTCCTTCACAATCTTCTGAACAGAAACAGGTTTAGAATGGTGACTCTTTTGCTAAAGTTCATCTTGTTGGAGCTGATATTCCAACTGCAAAAACTCAATCTTTTATTGTGCATCTTGCAAACAACTTTGAATGTTACAAAGGGCATCCTTGCTCATTTTTATCATGTCATCAACATTGGAATGAATGAGGTTATTCAAAAACACTAATGCCTCATTGATTTTAGCCATTTCAACAAATTAGGCTCAAAAAATGAAAGGGTGTCAGCTTCAATCGAAAATGCACCCATTTACAATGTGATGCAACTTAATTTCAAGCAAATACAAATGACTCTAAAGAATTTCCAACTATGGAAATCTCAAAGTACAAAGTGTGCTCCTAAAATGATGGAGGACAATCAACAATGAGTTACATCAACAACTCAAATTTACTGATTGTGACTATGAAGAAGATGTGAAAATACAATGTCAATATCTCTTAAAAATATTTTGTAAATGTGCGGTGGGTAGGTAGAAAACACTTGTGCAAGAGGCCTTTAGTAATTTGAATTTTCCTTCAAAGAGCTGTTTTGCACCAATAACAACTTGTCTTCAAATGTCAATTTCTTCAGAAATCACCCTTATGCCACAAATCACATAATGTCAAATTCACTTTTCTCTAAATATATTCCATGCCATTTCTTCAATTCTGCTATTCCTATTCTCTCTTTCCTCTCTTCCTGCTCTTCCTCTCTCTTCTTCTTCTTCTTCTTCTTTTTTTTTAATTTAAAATAATTAAATTTAAAAAAAAATGAAATTGGAAAACTTATTAAGGGGAGGGGAACTATGATAAATTTAAGAAAATATGAAGGGAGGGGAATTAAAAGATAAGGGGAAGTAATTTGAAAAAAAGAGGAGGAATTTTAACTATAGAAAAAAATTTAAAAATTTTAAAAAGGTTGAGTTAAAAAAAATTAAAACGCAGAAAACGCTTGCGTTGAAGGGATACGAGGGTTTGGGGAAGAGGGCGAGTGTACGTTGTGTGAGGGGGTGCGTATGGAGTGGGAGTGATAAGGAGAGGGGCGCGCATGGCGGGTGGGGTGAATGGCGGGGATGGGTAGGGGGTTAGGGAGGGCTCGGATGGGGATGCGAGCGAGGGGTGAGCGTTGTTGCAGGTCGAGGGGAGCGTGTGAGTAACGGCTGTAAGGAGTGGAAGCCACGGGGAAGGGGAGAGGGATGGCTCAGATGAGGAGAGGTAGAAGGAGCGTTGGGGTAGCGGCGTTTGCAGAGGGGACCGGGGTGGCAGAAAGGTGAGCCGTATGTTGAATGGAGGGGGACGTGGGGGGGGGCGGATATGGTGTGGGGGGGGAGGGGCGGGGTTTGGGGTTAAGTGGGCGGGGCGGGGGAGAGCGATAGGGGGTATGGGTGAGCGTAGGGAGGAAGGGGTGCGTGAGGGGGCAGGGTTAATCCAAGGGGACGGAGATGTGTGAGAGTTGAGTGTTGGTGAGGGGATATGAGATTGCTGTAGAGAGCGTATGGAAAGGGGGGGTGTATGCAAGGGCGGGGCGCCAAACCAGAAATAAGGGTTGATTGCAAAGCTGTAAGGGAGTGGGTTTACAGAGCCGTGAGGTAGAGTTGGGGAGGGTCGTATGGCCGTGAGGTGCAAAGCGAAGGGGAGGCGCGAGTAGCTTAGGGAGAGGGGAGGGCGTTGGAGTGTGAAGCGGAGGGTAGGGAGTTTGAGCAGGGGGCGCGGGGGCCGAGGGTGTGGGGAGATGGGAGTTGAGTGTTGTGGAGTGATAAGGGGGAGCGTGGGTGTTGGGGTTTTGTTTTTATTTAAAAAAAAAAAAATTTGTTTTTTTAATGACAGAATTCAATTCAAAATGAGGGGCCGGGATGTGAGGTATGGGGAGTGGAGTGGGAGAGTTGTAGAGTGCGGAGGCCGAGGGGCCTAGGTTCCAAAAAAAAAAAATTATTTTTTATATTTTATTTTTTTATTTTTTCAAACAGCAGAGAGTAGAGAAATGCAAGAAATTTCAACAGGAATTTCAACTTTAAAACAGTAGCAGATTTTTCTTCTAAATACACAACAGAATTGGACAAATAGTCGAACAACTTGCAGAGATTATTCCACCATAAATTTGCAGAATTTTCAAGAGATTTTAGCAGTAACTTAGAAATTTTTCTCAGGAAATGTGGCAGAATTTCGCCAGTAAAAACTCAGAAATTTTTACTTAAAAAACTCAGAAATTTTCTTCAAAAAACCCACTTTGAATAATATTCCAGTAGCTCTTCAAAATTCAGAATTTAAAAGGCAGAAATTGCAGGAAAAATGAGCAGTGAGAAAACCTTGAGATGCACAATGTTGCTTCTCTTCAAAACCCCTTTTTGAATGCTGCCAATTTCTGAATGCTGCTCTTCTCAAAATAAATTCTTGAATGCTGCAGAAATCTCTGAGTGGTACAAAAATGCTGCAAAAATGTCAAGAATTTTTGCAGATATGCATAGGCCATAAACACAAATGGCTCACTCAAGGTTGAGCTGGTTATGAACGTATCAGCTCTGATACCATGTATACTTTGCAGATTTGTATTACAACTCTCTTCTTGGACTCACACATACCCCTTCGGATTAAGGGGGGATGTTGGAACACCTAATCCTACATGGGTAGGTGTGGAATGCGAAAAGTCACAATGGAGTCCAAGTGACCTTAGAATGTGAAACCAAGAGTCACATCATTGTACTATAAATGTACATCATGTATAATGGAAAAATAAGAAAGCCTCACACTTATCCTTCATTGTGTGTTGAGTCTCTTGTGTGTGTGTGTTTATTCTTCTCATACACCATGTGTGTGTTTAACATGGTGTTTAACAGTCCCCAACAAGGTCGGGTTATAAGGGGTTAGGGCTCGATTTGGTTGAACCTTTTCAAGATCAGCCTCGTGTTGGTGTCTCGTGTTTTGATAGTTTGGAAAATCAAAAGACAAGGAAACATCAAAACCAATCTTTAGAGTTACAGGATCTAGTCCTCCTGCTCTCAGAGAGGGATCTCTCAAAGTTTGTTTGCAAAGGTTTGTCTTGTGTGCTTAGAGTATTGGTTTTTAGACTAGTTATTAAGTGCAGATATTTGTTTGTTTGGTTGGATTTAATTGATACAGCGGAACATAAAAGGTCTAGGAAAGATATATAGGACAGTAAAATATCTGTTTCATTGGGTAGTGGAGTCAAAAAGAGGTCATAACACACTTATCAAAGGATATGGGATATAAAAGGGAAAATCTAACTTGGCCACAGGATCCTTTTGTTTTTGGAATGGAATGAACATTAATGATTTGGAAAGAGAATTTTAATTCTCAACAAAGGGAATTTGAAAGCATAATTTGAAACAATAAAGAGTTCTTTGATAGACAGGGCTAACCATAAATTCTACAAATCACACCTTTAAGCAAACAATGATTTCAAAACAACTTTCAAAGTAAAATCTAAGATTCGGGGAACACCCTATTTCCTCAAAGATTTTATTATAAATGACTTAGAAAACATATAATATTTACTGATAACTACAATCATAGAAGAGGGAACACCTAAAAACATCTATGATCATAATTATAACGACCTTTAAGCCAACTGTTTAAGTGAGAACAAAGGGCAAGATCAAAACAGAAATCTTTGATTCACTATAAGCAAAGAACTTCAAAGGGAGACTTCAATAACAGTTTTTAAGTGGCAACAGACAAGCAAGGAGAACCATAAATCATGCTGAAACCAACTGTTCAAACTATTAAGGAAATAAACAAGCATGAAGACTAAAGAGAAAGATTAAAGCCTCTAAAATACTTCAACAGAAGAAAACATAAAACAGTGAAGGATGAACAGGTCTAAGGTGCTTCCAAGAGTCATTTCTTAGCCTAATACTTTCTATCCTACTGTAGTAAGAAATTATGGAACATAATGAAAACAAGGGGAAAACCTAAACAGTTCAGAATACTTCACCAACAGCCAAGCTTATGAATCCAATGATAGAGCCTTCTCAGGAACAAACGTGCAACAACCTCGTCAAGATCTCCAAAACTTCAATTTGTTCTTCAACTTCAAAGGACTATGTATTGATTTCAGAGAGTTTCAATATTACAGCTTGTGATCAACAACAACCAACCCCTCACTCATCTTCTGAAGAAGTATATATCGAAGGAAGAGGAGGTGAGATCTGATAAAAGATCTCAATTACAATTAATACAAACTTAAATGGTTTTTGGGCCTTTGAGGGGCTCAATGAATAAAATTACATACATATCCTCTGTATTAAATGTTTTTACATAAAGATTAAGCTCTGTGGGAGCTTTCGTTGACCTTTGAGGCTCTGTGCGATTTCGGGGTTACTTTGCAGATATTTCTGCATTTATTTCCTTGCAGAAGTAACTATTTGGCTGTGCTGAGGCGAACACTTGGTCTTAATCAATAAATTCGGCCTCTGATTGAAAACTTTGAGGCACAGGTGGCATTGTGATGGCCAAAAGGATCAAATTGCCTCAAACTGTGGCGGTGGAGGCCTTCTGTCAGTGAAACCCTTCATATTTGTTTTTAAACTATGTTTTAAAACGGGGATTAGGTTTGTAATGATCATCCTGGGCCATAATCCTCTTTAAACAGTCCATTAATCCTCTGCTCTGGTTCGTTTTGGTCTTCGGCACTGATACTCTTTGACTATGCCAATTCATGGCTTTCTTGTTGGTGTACAGGGTTGCGCAGGGTTTATAAGGCATCCATGCCGAAGGAAACACTGAGGAAACGTGCATTTCCACCCTGTGGATGATTTCCTTTGACGAAACGAAGACGGGAGGTTCGTCACCCTCCGCCTCTGAATCTTATTTGAAAATTGTGAGAAAATGATAAAAAACCCTGCAAAATACGAAAACTATTAAAAATCATGCTTTTATAGGTTGACTGCATCAGAGGGCGTGCAAGGAGATCAGAGCCATTCGATGACATCATCCAATGGTCAGGATTGATCGGGAGCGATCGTGGAATGGGTGAAAGAAGGATTAAATCCGAGCCATCGATCGTGCAGAGATCGATGGTCGAGATTGAACGAGGCGGTCAGAGGAGAAGGATGAATCTGAGCCGTCGATCGCGCAGAGATCGACGGTCGGGATTGGGCAATGGAAAGTCGAACAGAGAGATCGGGCGATGAATTGTGGGTCGTCGATCTGCAGATCAGATCGACGACGGAGATGTCGTTGCCGATGTACGATAGCCCAGCTATCGCGTGTGTATCTTGGTTAACCATCGGGCATCTTCGTCGAGCGACAGCCGTTGGATGGGCGGCTTCAGATCGGACGGTCCACGACGATATCACTCAGCATCCTCGTCTGAACGGTAACACGCGATGGATGACTTTAATACGCGGTGGATGGCGGTTTTCGGAACATTGCTCAGGATGCATGTCAAGCAGCGTATGGAATCGCTGGAAATCGGGGGAAAACAGTCTTTCACCCAAAGGTGGTGCGATGGATACCACACGGTTTTGGGAAAACGGCGCACGGCTAGGGGGTCCACAGGGAGGCGCGCTCCGCACCGTCGAATCTTATGGATTGAATCGACGATCGAGATCGCTCCACAATTTGCACGGGCGGAAAAATTAAATAAAATGAATTTCAACAGTTTAAATAAATATCAAAGGTTTTTTAATGGTTTGTGAAGAAATATTTATTTAAACCGGATAAGCGCCCGACTGGCTCAGCGCGCGGTAAGGCTAGGGACTTAGCCCAAGGGGGCTTAAGCCCAATATATATAACAAAATTGGTTTTTAATGGTTTTTCTCATGATTTTCAAAGGTTTGAGGGTTCCAATAAGGCCAAGAGTGAGTCTTAAACCTTATAAAGGGGATTTTGATGAGGGGAAAAGGAAAAAATGTGAAAATGAGGGATTTTTGTGGGAAATAAAGGGATAGAAAGATGAGGTTAATTTGGGAAGAAGGGAAAAGAGAAAATGGTGTTTGCAGCAATATTTTGGGTTTGGAAATCAGCAGGATTTCAGAGTCTTTTGGGATGAAAACAAAAGTATAGGATCTGGAAAAAGGTAGGAGGCCTTTAAGAGTCTTCAAGAGCCAACAATTTTTAGTAATAGAATTTGTTCCTTGAAGGCTCAAATAGTCTTAGCCACCTTTTGCTATAACAAATATTATAGGTGGCTAACACCTCGCAAACCCCGACGGCTGCCCATAGGGGACGAAAAGAAACACGAGGGAGCATGAGATCCTATCAAAATATTTCTCGAGGAGGCCCTTGAAAAACAAACACAATGATGGATAACTTCACCCAGATCCTTCAAGGACTGCCCATTGGCAGCGCATCTGCATCCAACAGCCACTCTGGAGGTGCAACCCCTTTTAAGGTACAAGTAAACTTTGACATTCCCATATTTTATGGCCAAATAGATGTAGCCGCCATAAATAGATGATTGAATCTATTAGAAGGATATTTCTTGGTTCATGACTTTTCTGACAGATAGAAGATTAATTTTTCACTACTCAAAGTTGCCCTCCATGTCAAGGACTGGTGGGAAACCTACTGTGAGAAAAAGGACGAGGGGGAACCCTCTATGTCCTTGGTTTTACCCACTTGGAATTATTTCTGAGATTCCATCAAGGAACAATATTATCCCATGGGGAGTTGTTATCACTATTAAAATTTTCTAAACTTGGTCAATTTATACTTGCTCCTAAGTCATGGTATTAGATAGGGTTCGAGTCATTTTTATGTTTTATAAGGGTCTAAGCCATAGGTTACAAGTCTCATTTCATCACCAAATAAAGTTCATAAACCTTGCTTTACTCTTTAGAAGTCTCATACCACGTTTTGAAAACCATATTTTAAGTCTTTTTTTAAAAAAATTTGAATAAGCCACGAAACCATGTTTTCGTAGCACGCTCAGTGTAAAAAACTGCTTCTGCGCTACGAAAACGCTGGTCTTTTCGTAGCGCAAAATCCCGAAATCACATTACCAGCGCTACGAAATCGGGGATTCGGAATTTTTCGGTTTAGCTGTCACATCCATCAATTTTGGTTAAATTTTCATGATTAGGTGTCAGTCCAAGAATCCTCCCTCACGCATGCAACCATCCAAAGCAATTATGAAATCATTATGAGATTTGTTAGGGGTCATTTGTCATTAGTCCTTTTCAAAATTGAAAAAGGGTTGGTTATCATCGATTTTGTCTCAGGCAAAGAAAACATTGCATGCATATCTATTGTTTGAAAGAGAAGCTCATGATAAGAAACCAGAGTTCTCCTTAAGTTTTCAAGCGAGGCTGAACCCAATTAATGTTATGTTAGCATTTTCGATACTTTCTAATCAAGTGAGTTTGAAAATAATTGTTGGTTGAAGCAGGATTTCTAATCAAGCGAGGCTGAACCAAATTTTCAAGTGAGCCAGTTCATCCAACAAGGAGGTCTATTACAGGTTTGCTGAAGACACAAGGTTTTCAGGAGAAGATGACAGAAGAAAAGAGAAATCACAGGTCTGGTCACTGTCTAAGAACAGAACCTGGAGGTTTATAAGCTCTCACAAGAGATAAATCTGTTGAAGAAGCCTTCAAGAAGGTAGGGTGCTGGAGGTTATGCGAAAAGCTTCAAGGAGGGCATAATCAGGTTACCAAAGAGGTTGCTATGAACTTCACAGGGTCAAACACAAAGGTTGGTTTTCTCAATTTACCAATTTCTCCTTAAGTTATATCAGCAGTCACAGAAATTCCAAGGGGGGAAGATAAATGGTTCAAGAATTTTAGGTTTTAAATGCAACCTTGCAAAATCTTTTTGAAACCAGATTTTATGGATACTGATTTGAAAAATGTTGTGCCAAGAAGTTATGTCAAGGATGCATTTTCCAATCTTCTCTATAACATCCAAAGGTACTTCACCTGCGAAGGGAGATACCACAAGGTGTACACTTACCACTTTAAACTCTTATTGCATTTCACAGGAATAATCTCTCTAGACTCACCTTTCTTTCTATTTCGAAGTCTGGCCAAGATGGCAGACAAAGTACAGATGAAAACTCAAGCATGTGAAACCTCATTATTTCATCATGGTCTAGTCAAGTTAATAATTTTGCATGAGCTTCAGAAAGTGAATAGAGAATGGTCTGCATTTCTCTTTTTGAGTGTAATAGGGGTTGAAGGAACAGGTGCTAGCCCTCAAGTCAAAGAAACATCTCCATCAAAGGCAACTAAACCTGCAGAAACAAAATCAAGGAGGTTTTTCAAGCTTAAGCCCAGGAAAAAGGTTAAGGAACCAATGATAAACACATCACTGAATATCCAAAGGACTCCTCAATCTGCATAGAAGAAGAGAACTCATGTCAAAGAAACAATTCAAGAACAGTCAACTAGTAAAACAGCTCAGAAGAAGTTGACTAGGAGTCAAAGGTCAAAGGAGAAGGGTAAGGTTGTGGTCACAGATGAAAACTTGGAATTAAGAGGTGGCTTGAATGATATATTACAAGCTATTGACATTGAAGAGTCTCCCCTGGTTCAAGAAAATTTCATCAAACTGGATAGAGGTGACAAATCAAAGAAATTGAAAACATCCAAAAATTTAGATTTTGAGGATGAAGTGTCAGAGTTTGTCTTTAAGCCTAGAAAACCCTTGACTAGGCAGTCTAAGAAATTTCAGCAGCCAGACATGGAGATAGACCAAATAGGAGGTGAGGATGCAAATGTTTTTGAAGAACTTATAAATATATTATCTCCAATGCTTGAAGAAGACAGAAACAGAGTTTTTAATACTCAGAGAGAAAAGAGTAGTTATGAGGAGGTTAAAAAAAAACTGAGACTTGCAAACATTGAAATTGATAAATTGAAGAATAAAGTGAGAATGCATGTTGTAGAAAGGCCAAACTTTGAGAGGTTGAAAGGTCTGTGGGAGCTAGAAAAGGTTTCAAACATTGAGTCAATTAGCAGTTAGGATCAATTCTACATATGGACCGTCCCTGCAATCAAGGAAGAAAATTTCATAAGGATGGTTAATACCAAACTAAGATCTAATAATATAAGGCTTAAAAGGCAGGTTGAAGATCTTGAAATACAGCTAGCAAAGCCTGAAGATCAACCACAGCAAAAATGAATGTAAACATTAAGTGACATCTCCTAACACATTTTTGGGGTTATGTGGAAAGATTTCATTTTTGAAAGCAGTTCAGAGTTGATATTTGTTGATTATGAGAGCTTATATATAACTGGAAGGATGGAAGTAAAGGTTTGAAACTTAAAATTTTGGAAAAAGCTGTGAAAAGATAGACACAGCAGTTTCGTAGCGCGCTATGAAACTGCTGTAGGATGCAGTTTGAACAATTTTGCAAGGTTTCAAAGGGTTAAAAGGCTTGTTTTTTTTAAACCTTGATGCTGCTGAAGAATGTATAAGGATCACAAGTGAAGATCCAATGGAAAAACACAGAAAAATGAAGGTTCCAAGTGAAGTTTTCAAAGGTAAAGTTCTGCGCTACGAAAACAGCAGACACTTTCGTAGCGCAGCAATGTTAATAGTTCTGGCACTCCTTCAAAATTTTGGTTTGGGCACAGCTGGAAGGGCGAAGTCACATGAGTTTAATAAGACATTGCCACATATTTTTTAGCACAATTTGGTCAGCAGATGGTTTGAAGAAACATAAATGAAGCACTATAGCTATTTTGCAGGGAGCATGTTCCTATCTTTCAGGAAAGATAAGAGGCAAATCAATACAATCTAACAGCAAGGAGATGGACATCATCAAGGTCGAATTTTAGGAGGATCAGCTGTCAGATAAAAGATTTAATGTTTAGATAAGGTGGTTAAGTTATAGTAAATAATTTTAATCCTAGTTGTATTATGACTCTAGAACAGACAGTTTAACTGTCAGATGTAATTAAAAGTTTGTTTTAGCAGTTGATATGTGTCAAGCTAGCAAATTCGAATTTTTCTCAAGTGTTTGGAGAGAATCCAAGAATGTAATGATGACTCTATCAGAGACAAGAATTCGAATTGCATAGGGTTGGAAATTTTCATTAACAAGCATATTGTTTTGTTGTAGCAGAGACTGTGTTTTTTATATTAATACAAAGATATTGGTTTCATCACTAAGGATTCAGAAAGGGTTATTGATGTTTGATATTCTCATGGTTTTCCTCTTTAAATTGCTTGCAGTGGCATGAATGTTTGTTACTTAGAATTCACTGAAGGTGCTCTAACTTCCTTCATATTTTCATGAACTGTGTTTATTTTCTGTCCTACTGTTTTGTTGATGCATCTAAACCCTGAAATGCCCTGACTTCCATATGAAGTTGATACTCATGTTTTGTGAAAACACACTTGACTCCATAAGCCCAATAGATGTTTGTTTATTAGCAATACAACCAATTATCCATTTTTATCCATTTTACTCATAGAGTTAGCCATCTAATCCTTATTTGAAAATCATAAACCTATTGAGAGAGCCCTCTCAGGTTGAGGAGGCTAAGCCTCAACTAAAAGTCTGGTTTTAAATAGTTACTCAAATTATTCTTGATCAGCAGCCTATCAGGGTCTGATTTTGAGATAACATGGAGCTATGAGGACAAGTACATATAATGGACTACGCTACGGCAGCAAAGGGATCAAGATGTGTATGAGCTGACGAATATGTTCCATACCCTGCACACAGAGTTGGGTATCAAAGATTCAGAGAAACATTTGGTGCTGAAGTAACACATTTGTATGCACAGATGCATTTAGGAGGAAATGGAGTTCCTCGACATCTCCTCGATTGGTACGGCATACCGATATGCTTCCAATTTTGAGCAGAAATTCAAACAGAAAAAGCTAGACTTTGGATCTGTGAATCAAAAGCAAGCGAAAGGTGCCCCCAAACCGCATAACAAAGGAAAACTCCAAGGCATGGCTGCCCAAGAAAACCTACCAAAGCCACAAGAAAATAACAACACCATGAAGCTGAATAAGGACACAGGAAAGTAGTGTGATTTCCATAAGAGCTTCACTCACAACACAAGTGAGTGTCGGGCCGAGCAGTCACTAGTGGCCGAGATGAAGGCTTCTGAATCAGATGCATGCTCCAACACTGAATCAGAACCCAAGAAGGGGAATGACAGAGGGAATCAGATTATCAATATGGAGCCCAACGCCATTGTTGCCACCACGAAGATCCAAAAGGAAGAAACGGAAGATCTAGAGGAGGACGAGCGTCTCCTCCACTCCCATATGTGGGTAAAGGGTTCCCCGCTATAGTTCATTGTCGACAATGGGAGCCAAAAGAACCTCATTTAAATAGAGGTATTGAAGCGTTTGGGCTTTCCGACCACATCACACCCACAACTGTACACCATTGGGTGTCTTCACCAAGGACGGGATCTCCGCGTCAGCCAACAGTGTCGCCTTCCCTACAGCATCAAGCCCTTCACCGATGAGGTATTATGTGACATTGCTCCTCTTGATGTTTTTGATGTATTATTAGCCCAACCATACTTGTGGAAGTGACATGTTGTGTATGATTCCTTTCATCGCGCGATTATTGTTACTTTGGAAAATAAGTTGTACAGGATACCAGAGGTACCACAGCCTACCACTATCTCTTTGGTTACCGCAAAACAATGCAGTAAGCTCATTTCCAAACATAGGAAATTTTTTTTCCTAATGATCCACCCTTAGGGAAATAATAATAATGTGGCCACGACCTCCATACAAGGCTCCTTCGCACGACAACAACAAATGAACAAGTTCGTGGAGGAGTATCGGGACATCTTCACCTCACCCACAGGGGTGCCTCTGCACTATCAGGTCAAGCACCCCATCGATCTGACCCCAGGTGAGTTGCTACCCAATGGACTATCTATCAGTGCTCTGTTATGGAGAACGATGAAATCAAGGGGCAGATTCAGGAGTTGCTACAGAAAGGTCACATTTGGCCAAGTTCATTACCCTATGGGAGCCCGATCATGTTGGTGTAGAAGAAGGATGGGACTTGGAGACTCTGTATTGACTATCGGGTGTTGAACAAGATCAATTTCTGGAATAGGTACCTGATCCCACAGGTTGATGACCTTATGGACCAACTCAAAGGGTCAAAATATTTCATTAAGATCGACTTTTAGTCTGGGTATCAGCAAGTACCAATCGAACCATCCAATGTGTGGAAGACTGCCTTCAAAGCCAAGGAGGGATTGTTTGAATGGTTGGTCATGCCTTTCAGGTTGAAAAATTCTCCTACAAACTTAATGAGGTTGATGGAAAACATCTTGCAGCCATTCACCAACTCATTTTTAGTAGTGTACTTGGATGACATCCTGATCTTTAGCCAAACTTGGGAAGAGGACCTCCACCACATCTGACAGGTCCTCCAAACACTGCGGAAACACAAGCTGTGTGCCAATTTGGAGAAGTGCACTTTTGGCATGACCCAAGTTCAGTATCTTGGATAAATTATTGATGAGTGGGGGGTGCATGTGGATCCAACCAAGATCCAAGTCATTCGAGATTGACCAACCCCAACCACTCTAACAGAGCTTCGCTGCTTTCTGGGTCTTGCTAATTTCTACCACAGGTTCGTGTTTGGATTCTCTCATATCAATTGGCCCTTGAGTCACGTCACCAAGGGAGGAGTGAAAGAAAAATTATTTTGGTCAGAATCTCAATAGAAGGCATTTGTAGAATTGAAACATCGCCTTTATTGTGCCCCAATGCTCACATTACCAGACTTGCAACAACCATTTGAGATCGAGGCAGATGCCTCTGACTATGCTATCGGGGCAGTTCTTAATCAATAAGGGCATCGAGTGGCATATCACAATGAGACACTGTCTGACACAGTCTGAAAGTATCCCACTTATGACAAAGAGATGTATTCCATTATGCAGACTTGCCGATAATGCAAGCATTACATTTTGGGGAAGGAAACAATCATCCACATAGACCAAGGACCCCTGTAGTTTATATAGACACAAGGGAAGTTTCAGAAATATCGCCGTCAGAATTGGTCCACATATCTACAACAGTTTCATTAGAGCATCAATTACAAGAAGGGAAGCACCAATAATGTTGCAGACTGCCTCAGCCGACCACCGATCGTGGCGATAACCACTGTGCTCAACTCTTGTAGGCACAAGACTTCTGATTGGCCACTTCTCTACAAGAGAGATCCAGAATTCGGCCACACAAAAAAGACGCTCTTGGAGGGTACCCGAGTTCCAAATTTTCACCTCCAGGATGCACTACTATTTCACCTAGGACACCTTTTTGTTCCTTCAAGCGAGTGTGCCAAGATGATTTGGGAAGCGCACTACAGTCGGGTCGCTGGGAATTTCAGGGTCGAGAAAATAGTGGTAGTAATGTAGAAGTATTTCTATTGGCTAAACCTTCGACAAGATGTTGGGAAGTACATTAGATCCTACACTACCTACGCCATTACCAAACCGACCATTAAGAAGCAAGGCCTCTATACTCTGCTGCCTACCCCTAGTCGACCTTGGGAATCCTTCTCCATGGATTACATGTCAGGCCTTCCTTCTACTAAGCATGGCAATGACTGTGTTTTCATGGTCATCGAAATATTCTTGAAGATGGCCATTATGGCGACCTGTAAGAAGAATATCGCAACAGAAGCCACTGCTAAACTCTTCTTTGAACGAGTGTGGGTATACTTTGGGATCCTACAGTCTATCATCTCAGATCGAGACAGCAGGTTCCTCAATACATTTTGGTCCAACCTCTGGTCAATTTTGGACACCAATCTCACCAAGTCCACAGCTTTCCATCCCCAAACTGATGGCCAAACAGAGGTCGTTAACAGGATGATCGTACACATTATGCGCATGTACAACTCAAAGCATCCACGAACATGGGATGAGAGCTTCCCCTATGTACAACACAGCTATAATTGGGCCCTCCATAGCTAAACCGACCACAACCCCTTTCAGGTGGGCTTGGGATTCCATCCATGTCCCACTGACGTAGCCATGCCATTTACAACTACTCAGGCTGATTCGACTCATGTCCAATCTGAAGCTACCAAGGTGAAAATATTCATTGAGCGCATTCAGCACATTCTCCAATAGTTTCATGACATATTGGACAGATACAATGCTTCGGGTGCATCACAACTTCCACGTGGGCGATAAAGTGTGGCTACATTTGCAGAAGGAGCACCTCGTTGGACCCCACCGCAAGCTTCGCCTGCTACGATATGGGTCATACACCATCACCAAGGTTGTAGTGTAAAATGCCTTCGAGATCATTATTCCACCATTCCTTGTTCTGCACCCAGTGTTCAATGTCGACCGCCTTCGGCCCTACTTTCCACCTCTACTGGACACATCTGACATGGCAGAACAACTCACACCAACATAGTTAAACCCAGACTGTATGGAAAAAGCCACAACTGATCGGATTATGGAGACACAGATCAAGAACATCCGCCAGCATAGGATCCAGATATATCAAGTTGTCAAATCAGGCCAACTCCTTTACTAGGGAAAGTGGATCACTAGGGACCAAGTTCAGTAGAAGTTTCCTCATCTCATGGAGGAACTCAACACAATGGGTACCATTGCTTCCTAAGGGGGAAGGAATTATCCAGGTGGATATTGGTGGCCACCCGCTTATTCCACTTGGACCCCCACCATTGTTTCTTTTAGCTTTTCAGTTTCCTTAATTGTAGCACAATTTACTATTTTTGGTAGTTTTTTCGGGTCCTGAACTTTCGGAGCCATTTTGAGGACCTAAACAATGTTTTTTGGGAATCAAATCTTGCCAAAGGTTTGATGCCCAGAAAATGTTTTTTACGGCCTCAAAATGGCTCCAGAATTTCAGGACGCGAAAAACTGCCAAAAATAGTAAATTGTGCTACAATTAAGGAAACTGAAAAGCTAAAAGAAACAATGGTGGGGGTCCAAGTGGAATAGGCGGGTGGCCACCAATATCCACCTGGATCATCCTTGAAATAGGATTTCTCAATCTCCACACTCTCCCTCATAAGAGCCATGTAGCCAATGTACCACTATGGGGACCTTCTATGTTTGCGTTGTGATGTGGGTGCTCCCACATTCTCTCTAGCATCAAGCACCAACCTGTTAGCCTCTTTGGTGTGCTTCCTTCCGTCTCGGGATGTATTTGCATGAGTGGGTGATTTCACTCTCTATTCCTTTGCTTATGGCTTCTCCACATCTTGAGGTTCTTCTTTTGTAGCTAATAGTTCCTTAACTGCATGCAACTGAAGCTCCCTCTCAAGGGAAATTTTCATGGCCTTCTCTTCATCAAATTTCACATCTCTTCTGACCAATGTCATCCTGTGTTCTGGAAATTACACCCGATGGTTTTGAGGTGTATCAGTGTACCCCACAAATATTACCAACTGAATTTTTTTCTCTAGATTCTTCCTATCATCTTTGGTTACATGGAAATAAACCGATGAACTGAAAAATTTTAAATGCGCCACATATGGTTTCTTACCTGAAAAAGCTTCCTCTGGTGTACTCATCCTGACAATCCGATGAGGACTTCTATTCTACACAAATATTGTTGTGTTGCATGCTTTAGCCCACATATGCATTGGCAGGCCCTGGTCATGAAAAATCACTTGTGTTACTCCCACAATAATTTTGTTCTTCCTTTCTGTAACCCCATTTTGTTGTGGTTTATGAGGTGCTATCAATTCCTATCAAATTCCTTCTGAATCATAAAATTTATTGAATTCATTTAAGACATATTCTCCACCGTTGTCGCTCATGAGAGCCTTGACCTTCTTCCCTGTATCTTTCTCAACAAGTGATTTGAACTCACAAAACTTTGAGAATGTCTCATCTTTATTCTGCATGAATAATATCCAACACTTGCATGAAAAATCATCTACAAAAATCATATAATACTTGTTTTTTGTTGTGGAGTCTTTTGAGAACGGTCCACACACATCTGAGTGAACTCTTTCAAGTATCGTCTTTTCTCGTATTTCCTTATCATAAAAGGTGGCCTTAGTGTACTTCCAAAATGTACACCCTTTTCATGTATCTCACTGCTCAAGTGCACCCTTAGGAAGTCTTGTAGAAATCTATTCCATGATCTTCAAAGCGCCATGGTCTAGATGGAAGAATATTCTATACCATAACTCATTGATGTCCAGGCTTTGTACCTTCTCTTGTTTCGGGCTCAAGGCAGCACAGTCTTCTACATCCAATTTGTAGAGGTTCTTTATCTTAACCCCAATATTCTTCACATGTCCCATGTCTTTGTGATGAAGGAACGCATTTCCTTTGCTAAATATCACATCATATCCACGGTCTTCCAACATAGCAACTAAAACTAAATTATTCTTTAAACCAAGAAAATACATGACATATTTTAGTGTGAGAGGAGTACCATAATCCGTCTAAAAGGTAATTGTACCTATGTCAGGTGCAATATACCTCCTGTCATCTCCCATCTCGATTTTCATCTAGAGATCCTTCTCCTCCAAGTTACCAAAGAATTCTTTGTTTCTGGTCATATGGATTGAAGCTCCACTAACCAAGCACCACAGAAAACCCATCACCGATGACACTTTTTTCACCAAATTGATCGTGATTGGATGCTCAACAATCAACTCAATGTAACTCTTTCAAACCACTTCTAATTGAAGATTAGCCTCTTTAGTTTGAGAGGGCTTTCTCAAAGGGGGTTTATGATTTTGAATAAGGATAATACTATATGGCTAACTCTATGAATTGTGACTTGGCTTTTTGTATGATTGCAGGTTGAAAAATGAAGGCTTGCTACCATTGGTCTATGGAGTCAACATTAGTACTCTTAATGAAAGTCTTTCTTCACATGGAAGTTGAGGCAGATAGAGGTATTTAATCAAGATGATTCACACACACAATATAAGGAAAACACAGTAATTTCACCCCTAAAGGAAGTCAGAGCATAATAGTATGAATTCTAAGTAATTAGAGATAAAATCCACCACAAGTGATTAGACATAAAGATACATAGCAACAACACATTAAAAACCTCATGAGAATCTCAGGTCTGGAAGTAGAATGTCATTGTATATTACTGATAATGGACAAAAACATACAAGCATCAATTTGGTGCAATATTCTCCAACCCTTTTCTCTTTGATGTTTAGTCTATAAATAGACATTATTTACAATGTAAATGATATGCCCAGTAGATTTTCGAATTATAACTCTGAGAACTATTATAGCTGAAACTACTAACTTGAAACAGAAAAAGGACAACTATCCTTTAAGAAATCAAACTCCTAATAGAACTCTATCTCCTATTTATTACATTTGGTTCTCCTAACAGTGAAACAGTTACATAATAGATATCACATGTTCGAGGGATAATTCACCATCACTTTACATATTTAAAACACCCCTAGATCTGTGGAACACAATCCTACTTTTTAGGGATGGATAACCTTCAGTTTAATCATTGTTCTGCCTGATGAGCTGGATGTTTGAAACTTATTTTGAATAATGAATCTATGTTGATATGACCCACTGACATGTTTTAGGTCTCCAGCTGGCTAATGTGCTGTTGGAATGCTCAAAAATCTTCAAAAATCTCCTCGCTACGAAACAGGGCAGTTTAGGCAGTTTCGTAGCGAGTTTTCGTAGCGTATGAAAACTTGCTTTTTCACCTATCTCCTTGCCACCTTTGCTGTTAAAACATATTTACTATGCCAATACACCTTGCAAACAATCAATTTACCTCCATAATATTTTAAAAAACTGAATTACAAGGAAAAAAATAATCTTCATAATTTTCATAGCGTTTTTCTGGCTTCAAGCCTGAAACACGCTACGAAACTGTCTAAAAAACCAAAAATTGTTGTTTTTGTAACTTCCTTGAAAAATTGTTCTCTAGCTGCAAAATTTAGGTTCTCTGCATTTTATGAACCTCATCATACTTGTTTCAGCTCAATTTTTTACTCCTGTGGTGATTCTTCTTCATTTACAATCAATTGGTTGATGGGTTCTCTACCACTTTCATCTTCGGCCCTTTCTTTTCTAACTCCACTTGAATCAAATCCAGTTCCTCCTGAAGATCTTCCACTTGATCTCTTAATGCTCTATTTTTGGATTGTAAGTGCAAGTTCATCCTTGTAATGTGTTTGACCTCCCCTCTTAATGGCTAATTCCATTTCAGCAACATTTATGCATTGTCCAAGGATTTTGAAACACTTGAGACTTGTTCATCCCATATTTTCCTCATCTCTTCAAATTGAACTTTCTCAATTTTGTGCTTCTTTTCCTCTAACTTAAAATATAATATCTCCTTGCTTTCTTCAACTGTTCTTTGAGGGATTATACCTCTGATTTTTCAACTATTTTCTCTTTTCCCTTTTTCTTCTTGATAACCACTTCCTCCTTTTTTGATGAAGACAAATCTATGATGCTTATTGGCTGGGCAACTTCATTGATTTTCTCAGTCTCTTTGCTTTCCATGACCTTCTTTGCATGTCTAGTCATTAGCTTCCTTGGTTGAAATATAAAACCAGCATCATCACCTACGAAATCTAGTTTTTTAGTAGTCTTACCTTTCTTCAGCTTTCTTCCTCCATCTTCAATGTATTCAGCTTGAACAATGGGTGACTCTTCAATGTCAATTGCATGAAGGATATCCTCCAAATTGCCTTTAGCCAATGTCTGGCTACTAGTGACTCTCTTGCTACCTTTATTTAATGACTGTATGCTTATGTTTTGCAGGTTCTGCATGAGGTGTGTCAGTCTCTTGCAAAGGTTTTGTTCCCATGTTCACTGGTTCTGCAGAAGATGATCTATTTTCTTCTTCAACTTCTTCTGCCACAGCTGGTGATGAAGTAGCTCTATGTTTTGAGGGTTTCTTTGGAGTGACCACATCAATTTCATAACCACTCATGAACAAGAAATAAATCCAATCTCTGTCTAACCTTCTCAATTCCTCCAATACTAACAACTTAATTAGACCATGATGAAAAAGAGATGTCTCATTTCCCTCAGTCTTAATTTGAACCTTATCTGACATTTTCCCTAGACTTTTGTATAAATAGAAAGGAAAATCAAGTGACCTCTTACCTAAAAAATGCAGAAGAAGTTTGAGATGGTATGAGTAGACCATGTGAAATCTTCCTTCACAGGTGAAATATTTTTGAATGACCATCAACATTTTTGCATAATTCTCCTTCATGAAACTCATAGGGATAGCATTTGTCAAATCAACTTCATTGTGTTATTGCTTTATAAACTCTTTGCAATCCTGAATTGTGAATTTGATACCTTTAAAACACGTTTAACCACCTCTAGGGATTCTTGTAGCTAATGATATGCTCTTTGGTGTCACTGTAAAGTTTAGAATTCGAACCTTTGATGTTGTTCCTGTGAAGCTGGTGGAAAAATCCTTTGAAACTTGTAAATCAAAACCCTGCAACCTCTGGCAGAATTGCAAGCAAACATTTCTTCTGAAAACCTCCATATTGAGTAATTTCATATCCATGGGCTCATACCTATGAAAATGGCCACCTTTATTCATTTTATTTCTTGTAGCCATTGATAATTTATAGTCTTCACTGCCTCCCTTGTTGATGACACCTGCAGAATTCGAATTTTCCAGAAACCTGGTTGGCTCGATGAAGCCTCTCTCCAGGGATCAACTCACATGTAAGGATAAACCACAATATGACAAAAGGCTAATTGAGGTGAGGTTTAAAGGTTTAACTGATAGCTCGAGCTTCAATCATAACACATGCAAGAAAAAGGGGTAATGATGACATCAAATACGGATATGTACATTTGAATTTTACCATAACAACCTTGAATGACCTCCACCTTTACTACCCTAATCAGAAAATGACACCTCATACAACTTTGAAAAGCCAGGTTAGAAAACGCATTTTCATAGTGAAATTAGTTAAGCTTCTGACAGATTCGCTACGAAACTATTAGGTAGTTTCGTAGCGAAATCTATTGTTTTCCTGTGTAAAATGCTATGAAAATCTGAAAAACTGACAAGTGCGCCCTTTTGAGTTTGAATGCATGGGGAATGACAACTGACATGATATGGGACTGATTTGACTGAAATGGCATAAATGGAGGTGATCATAAAACTTAGGATAGGCTTAAAAAATGCAAAAAATTTCCTATACCACATTAAAATGGATTAGGATACCTTATCCATTTGGTGAGTGACCTGTATGACCCTATCAAGAAATGCTTCACAACTTAATGAGTGATAACAGTGGCTCCACTTGGGATGGTGTGTCCCTGTGGTACACCAAAGAACCTATAGTTCCAGTTCCATCCATCTTTTTGGAAATAAAATTCTGAAATTTTCCAAGCCTTATTCAAACTCTTATGGCCTTCACCTCGGGCTCAAGTTTGATGATCATCCTGTCTTTATTAGCAGAAAAGCATAATAAAATGGAAAATATACAACGGAGTGAAAATTCAGCAAAATTTAAGAGGAATAATGCTTTAGAAACCTGCCTTTGACAGGTCCTCCAGCACAAATTTGTCCATCCATCTCCTGAAGTAGATAAGTGTTGTTGCCATGGAATGCAGCTACTATGAATGGTCCCTTCCAGATGTTTTCAAACTTTCCATGTTTCCCCTTTTATTCAATTCTAGCTTCCCACTTCAACACCACATCTTGAATCTGGAAATTTTCTTCTTTTACTTTCCTGTGAAATGTCTTCTTTACTATGTTTTGTGACTGCTGATGATTGTTGTATACCTCCTCCCTTTTTTCCTGTAGAGCTATAAGCTAGTTTATCCTCCTTTGAATAGCATTAGGATTCTCTTCTAGTCCTTGCAGCAATTTCATTACAGGCACTCCCAAGGAAGTGGGAAAAATAGATTCAGCTCCATACACTAACTCATAAGGTGAAGTACCAATTGATCTTTTTGTACATACTCTATCAGCCCACAGAGCATACTTCAACTTCAGATTCCATGATCTTTTTTTTTCCTAAAGTTCCTTCTTGATAATTCTCAGAATTCTTTTATTAAAAGATTCAGTAAGATCATTACCCTATGGGTAATAAGCAGTAGAGTGTCCAAGTGTTATATGATAATTATGACAAAAACTAATCAACATTTTGGATTTAAAAGCTTGTGAATTGTCAATAATAATCTTCATAGTACAGCTAAATCTGGACAAAATGTTATTCTCTAAGAACTGGATGATGACTAAATCATTTTTTTGCCTTGTTGGGATTGCTTCAATCCACTTAGTGAAATAATATATTGCTGTCAGGATCTAGCGATGTTGCCCTGAAGATGATGGGTGTATTTCACCAATAAAATATAGCCCCCGCTGTTGGAAAGGTGCCTCAACATAAATTGGCATCAAGGGTAGAGGAATCAAATTTTTCTTACCATCAAAAATCTAACATTCATGGCAGGCAGCTATCTTCTTGTAAACATCCTTGAACATGGTATGCCAACCATATCCTACCCTAAGAATTTTGTTTGTTGTGGCCTTCCAATAGTGGTGTCCTCCACAATCTCCTTTATGAAACTCTTCAATCACATTTTCAGCTTCCTCTTCTAGCAAACAATTCAAAAGAATGCTACCAGTATAGATTCTTATCTATAATGAAGAATCTTAGATATTTCAGCTTTACAAACCTTAATTTTGATTTATTCAACTTTGTAGGGGCTCTGTGATGATGCAAAACAAAGACAATGTCTCTATACCGTTCAGAAAAAATGAACTTCTCTTAAATAGGAATCATCTCTTCATCTTCCTCTAATAACTCTGAAATTTTTGCAATAAAATCCATGTCAGGACAATCAAAATTAGATTGTGCCATCAGCTTTTCCAACCCCTGCCCTTTCACCAATTTTGTAAGTCTTATTTCTATGTCATACTCCAACAAATTACCTATCCAATTCCCTCTTTTGCCATCAGGATCAGCTTGTGTCAAGATGTCCTTAACCACAGTGTTAGGCACAAATGCAATGACATGAGAGTGCAGAATATAGATTTTTGAATCCTTAATGGCTTTAATCAAAGCATATGCCTATTTTTCTAAAATATCGTATTTCAGCTTTGAGTTAGCAAGGGTTCTGCTAAATAATGAAGTTGGTTGCTCTGTACCTTGCTATCCTTTCTACAGTAAAACTCTAGCTATGGTATTTTCAGATGCAAATGTAAAAACCAAAAAATGTTTTGAAAAAATTATACTAATCAATACTGGGGCTTGAGTGATTGCTTTCTTTATTTCTTCAAATGATTGCCTGGCTTCAACTGTCCATTTAATATCAACTCCTTTCTTCAACATCTTGGTAATGTCTTTGACAATCTCAGTAAATTTCGGGATGAACCTTCTAACAAAATTTACTCTTCCTAGAAAGGACTGAATTTCCTTCATGTTCCCTGGCAGGTCTATCTTCTGAATGGCATTAACTCTGTTTGGGTCAATCTTTATCCCATATTTTAATATAATATGTCCAAGAAACTTTCCAGAGGTTAGAGCAAAAATAATTTTAGTGGGATTAAGAGAAATACCAAATCTTCTACACTTCAGTAGAACTTTCTCCAGATGCTTCAAATGGTCTTCCTCCCTTTTTGAAAATACATTTATGCCATCCAGATAGACCACCACTAACTTATATTTCTCCTCAGCAAAGGCAATGTCCATTGATCTTTGAAAAGTTTCTCCTGCATTCATCAAACCAAAGGGCATATTGGCATACATAAATGTCCCCCATGGTGTGGTAAAAGCAATTTTCTCCTGGTCTTCTGGGTGTACCAATGTCTGATCGTATCCTGAAAAACCATCCAGCATAGACATCCTTTGAGAGCCAACAATATTCTGCAAAATCTGCTCCATCTTAGGTAGAGGGTAATTGTCTTTCAAAGAAGCCTTGTTCAAGTTTTTTAAATCAATGCAAGTCTAATCTCTCTACTCATTTTTTTGACTAGTACCAAGTTAGCAAGCCATTTTGAGAATCTTATAGGAATAATATTTTTTGCATCAAAAAGCTTCTTAATTTCCTTCTCAATTAGAGGCATGAGCAATGGATTAATCCTTCTGTTTGAAAGGTTTCTCATTCTCTTTGATAGGAATAGTATGACGAATAATAGTAGGATCATACTTTTTCAGATCAGCATAACCCCATGCAAAAACATCGATGAACTTCTTCATCATCTCAATATATTTCTATTTCATCTCCACAAAAAGAAACTTAGAAAGCTTTATCATTTTAGGCACTTCTACTGTACCAAGATTACAAGTTTCTAACTCTTCATCATCAACCTGCATTCTAGGGGATTTTAAAACATCATTTTGGTCAAAAAAAATTTCAAGTGGAATAATACCCTTGGGTATACAATTATTTTTCAGCTGTAAAACTTTAGAATTACCCTTAGTTTCAGCAAGCATGTTTTGTTGATCTACTTGTGTGCTTTCAAATTCCTCTTTCAACTCTTTGAAATTTATAACTTGCTGGTCATCATCAAACACTTTCCAATGGATGATATTATCTAGGATAGCAGGCCTATGTTGAACTTCAATCTCATACTTCTCAGTAGAATGTGTAGGGATGACAAACAAAATTGCAGAAATAGCTAGGGAATCAGCCATTGAGTTTTGATCCCTAGTTTTCACAATAAATGAAAATTCTTGAAAAAATTTCCAACATTTCCATAATCATATTTCTGTAAGCTATCATCCTCACATCCTTAGTTTGATATATTCCTTCAACTTGTTTGATTACCAATTCAGAATCTCCACAAACTGAAATATTTTGAGCACCCAATTTTTTCAAAATTTCCAAACCCAAAAACAGAGATTCATATTCAACCATATTATTTGTACAGTCAAAGTTTAGTTTGAAAGAATAAAAATTTCTTTCATCATCAAGAATAGTGATCCATATGCCTGCTCCAACCCCTTCTCTTCCAGCAAATCCATCAAAGTGCAAAAGCCACCAGGCCTCTGATTTTTCTTAAGTGATTTCTTGATTTTCAACTTACTGATTTTCAATTTCTTGAATTTCTACTTTCCCTTCAATTTATGCTTCATTAGTTAGCTCATTGAAAAGAATTATTGATCCTAATTCAGTTTCAATAGCATAAATTGTAAAATTATGAGGTTTGTCCTTATTGCTTACCATATAGGCCATCCTAGTCTCACTGTACAGACTTCTTTTCTCACCAAAAACAGGAATGGTGGCATATGTAAAATCCATCTGCACGGTGCCTTTGATTTTTGCTGCCCAAGATCTGGATAAGAGCATGCCGAACTTGGGTGGAATATCTGCCACCATAATGTCCATTACCACTGTCTTGGAAGGCACTTTTGTTAGGCCAACAACAACATCTTTTATCAAACCTATGCATTGAACTCTTTTAGAATCAAAAGAAAACAAATCCTTGTATGGCCTAGTGATCTCCAAACCCATCCTCTCCATAATCACCTTAGGCATAAGGTTATAAGAAGCCCCTGAATCCAACATGGCATTATGTAAGGTCATGTCATGGATACGAAGGCTAACATAGAAAGGAGGTACTTCTTCATTTTTCTCATATTCTGATCTTCGTCCCAAGTAGATGGTAGGATGGTCTTCTTGTACATTAAGGATATCTAAAGCTCCTGGTTGAGAATTAAACATTTTCACAATTTTTCTTCTATACTCATTAACCTTGAGAATTTCTCCAAAAGGAACTGGAATCTTGATTTTAGAAATCTCATTCTCCAAACTGAAAACAGAAGTAATATTTTCACTCTCTTTGATAGGGGGAGGAAGTGGTGGGTCCTTTTAGACTTAGCTGCTTTAGGAGAATCCTTCTTTGGCTGTGTTTTATTTGCAGTGATGGGAACATTTCTGTTTCTGAGATTGTATTTCTTCTGCATCTCAAAAATTGCATGTTGATAACCCTTAAGATAGTCAGATTGTCCCTCACCCTTATTTACATCATGATCAGACTCATCATGTTCTTCTTTGGTTAAAAACATTCTAGACATGTTTTCATCTAGGCAATGGATATAATCTTCTTGAATCTTAGGCTGAGTTTCTTCTTCATCAATTAAATTTTGCTAAAAAGGAGGCCTTACTTGAGGATCAGGTTGATTTTTATTTTCTTTTTTGATTCTGAGACCTTCTAAACTGTGGATTTCTAAATTGTGGATCATGTTGTGCAGGAGGTGCAGAAGCATTTCCAAGGGAAAGTCTATCCATGATTTTTTCCATAGTCTTCATCATATAATCAAACTTATCATCTAAGGTGGAAGGCTTTTCTTCTTATTTTAGTTTTTTTTTACCCATCTTAGAATTCTTAGATCCTATCATGTTTACTTCTACTTTCACAGCATCATTCTTCATTTCTGCTAGTGAAGGAGATTCTCCTTCTCTAAGCAGGATGGAAAAATCATAATCAAATGCCTCAGCATAATGCAATTGAGCAACTCCTAGTGGAGGTTTAAGATGAGCAGGTATAGAATCATACACTTTGTTCTATCTCTTAGAGAAATTTTGGACAGTTTCATCTACAGCTCTTTTTAAACTATTGTTTTCAATAAGGGCATGCACAGGATTTGTTCTATTCCCCCATTTTATCAAAAACTATCCTCAAACTGGTTCCAATTCTGCAAGCTTCCTAGAGCTAGGGCTTTAAACCATTTTTTGACCTCACCAATGAAAATTTGAGAAAATACTCTCTTTTTGACATCTTCATGGTCTACCTCCTCTCTATCTATGAAATCATTGAATTGGTCTACATGTTCCTCAGCTGTAATTTCTTCATCACTCCCCCAAGTTTTAATTCTAGCTGATTATTTACTTGGGAGGGCATTAAGAACAGCTGGGAGAACAAGTGGAGCATATCTAGCAGGTGCAGCAAGAGGTGGAGGTGGAACATTTCCATCCATGATAACAGGGGTTGTGGTACTTCTAATAACAGTCGTAGTATAAGATGTGTTAGTAGGAGGTGGTGTAGTTGGTCTTTGTAGTCCAGATACAATTGAGCTCCAGTCAAGTAAAGGAATACAAGATTTTATTCTTAGCAAGAATTCAAATGGGTCTAATTCATTTAACTTATCAAAAGACTCCCTCTCTAACAGTAACTCTGATGTAACTGCCTCCCATAATTCTTCTCTTTCTTTTTTGGTTACTAGGGTTGAGGTATCAATACAAACAGCAATGGACAAAAACATACAAGCAACAATTTTGTGCAATATTCTCCAACCCTTTTCTCTTCGATGTTCAGTCTATAAATAGGCATTTTTTACAATGTAAATGATCTACCCAGCTAGCTATATTTTTGAATTCTAACTCGGACACCTATCATAACTGAAACTACTAACTTGAAACAGAAAAAGGACAACTATCCTTTAAGAAATCAAACTCCTAATAGGACTTTATCTCCTATTTATTACATTTGGTTCTCCTAACAATGAAATTGTTACATAATATATATCACATGTTCGAGGGATAATTCACCATCACTTTACATATTTAAAACACCCCTAGATCTGTGGAAAAAAATCCTACTTTTTAGGGATGGATAACCTTCAGTTTAATCATTGTTCTGCCTGATGAGCTAGATGTTTGACACTTATTTTGAATAATGAATCTCTGTTTAGATGACCCACTGACATGCTCGAGGTCTCCACCTGGCTAATGTGCTATTGGAATGCTCAAAAATCTTCAAAAAGCTACTCGCTACGAAACAGGGCAGTTTAGGCAGTTTCATAGCGAGTTTTCGTAGCGTATGAAAACTTGCTTTTTCACCTATCTCCTTTCCACCTTTGTTGTTCAAACATCTTTACTATGCAAATACACCTTGCAAAAAATAAATTTCCCTCCATAATATTTGACAAAACTGAATTACAAGGAAAAAATGCATCTTCATAATTTTCGTAGTGTTTTTCTAGCTTCAAGCCTGAAACACGCTATGAAACTGTCTAAAAAACCAAAAAAATGTTGTTTTTGTAATTGTCTTGAAAAATTGTTCTCCAACTGCAAAATTTAGGTTCTTTTCATGTTATTAACCTCATCATGCTTGTTTCATCTCTATTTTTTACTCCTGTGGTGTTTCTTCTTCATTTACAATCAATTGGCTAATGGGTACTTCTACCACTTTCATCTTCAGCCCTTTCTTTTCTAAATCCACTTGAATCAAATCCAGTTGCTCCTGAAGATCTTCCACTTGATATTTTAATGCTTTTTTTTATTTTAAGTGAAATTGCATCCTTTTAATTTGTTTGACCTCCCCTCTTAATGGCTGGGTCCTTTTCAGCAACATTTCTGCATTGTCCAAGGATTTTGAAACACTTGAGACTTGTTCATCCCATATTTTCCTCATCTCTTCAAATTGGAATTTCTCAATTCTGTGCTTCTTTTCCTCTAACTTCAAATCCAATATCTCCTTACTTGCTTTCTTCAATTATTTTTTGAGGGATTCTACCTCTGATTTTTCAACTATTTTCTCTTTTCCCTTTTTCTGCTTGATAACCACTTCCTCCTTTGCTAATGGAGACAAATATATGATGCTTGTTGGTTGGGCAACTTCATTGATTTTCTTAGTCTATTTACTTTCCATGACCTTATTTGCTTGTCTGGTCATTGGCTTCCTTGGTTGAAATATAAAACCAGCATCATCACCTACAAAATCTAATTTTTTAGCAGTCTTACCTTTCTTCAGTTTTCTTCCTCCATCTTCAATTTCTTCATCTTGCACAATGGGTGACTCTTCAATGTCAATTGCATGAAGGATATCCTCCAAATTTCCTTTAGCCAATGTCTAGCTTCTAGTGACTCTCTTGCTGCCTTGTTTGCTGACTGTATGATTCTATTTTGCAGGTGCTGCTTGAGGTGTGTTAGTCTCTTGCAAAGGTTTTTTTCCCATGTTCACTGATTCTGCAGGAGATGATATATTTTCTTCTTCAACTTCTTCTATCACAGCTGGTGATGAAGTAGTCCTATGTTTTAATGGTTTATTTGGAGTTACCACATCAATTTCATAACCACTCATGAACAAGCAAGAAATCCAATCTCTGTCTAACCTTCTGAATTCCTCCAATACTAACAACTTAATTATACCATGATGAAAAAGAGATGTCTCATTGCCCTCAGCCTTAATTTGAACATTATCTGACATTTTCCCTAGACTTATGTATAAATAGAAAGGCAAATCAAGTGACCTCTTACCTACAAAATGCAGAAGAAGTCTGAGATGGTATGAGTAGACCATGTGAAATCTTCCTTCACAGGTAAAATATTTTTGAATGACCATCAAAAAAATTTCATAATTCTCCTTCATGAAACTCCTAGGGATAGCATTTTTCAAATCAACTTCACTATGTTCTTGCTTGATAAACTCTTTGCAATCCTGCATTGTGAATTTGATACCTTTAAACCACTATTCACCACCTCTAGGGATTCCTGTAGTTGATGATATGCTCTCTGGTGTCACTGTAAGGTTCATAATTCCAACCTTTGATGTTGTTCCTGTGAAGCTGGGGGAAAAATCCTTTGAAACTTGTAAATCAAAACCCTGCAACCTCTAGCAGAATTGCAAGCAGCCAGTCCTTCTGAAAACCTCCATAGCAGCAGGGTCTTCATTACGTAATTTCATATCCATGGGCTCATATTTGTGACAATGGCCACCTTTATTCATTTTCTTTCTTGCAGCCATTGATGATTTATAGTATTCATTTCCTCACTTGCTGATGACACCTGCAGAATTCGAATTTTCCAGAAACCTGCTTGGCTTGATGAATAAGCTCTCCAGAGATCGACTCACATGCAAGGATAAACCACAATATGAAAAAAGGATAATTGAGGTGAGGTTTAAAGGTTTAACTGGTAGCTCAAGCTTCAATCATAACACATGCAAGCAAAAAGGGTAATGATGACATCAAACACGGCTATGTACATTTGAAATTTACCATAACAACCTTGAATGACCTCCACCTTTACTACCCTAATCATAAAATGACACCTCATACAACTCTGATAAGCCAGGTTAGAAAACGCATTTTCGTAGCAAAATTAGTTAAGCTTCTCACAGATTTTCTACGAAACTATTACACAGTTTCGTAGCGAAGTCTGTTGTTTTCCTATGTAAAACGCTATGAAAATCTAAAAAACTGACAGGTGCGCCCTTTTGAGTTTGAATGCATGGGGAATGACAACTGACATGATATGGGACTGATTTTACTGAAATGGCATAAATGGAGGTGATCATAAAACTTAGGATAGGCTTTAAAAGTGCAAAAAAATTCCTATACCACATTAAAATGGCTTAGGAGACCTTATCCATTTGGTGAGTGACCTGTATGACCCTATCAAGAAATGTTTCACAACTTAATGAGTGATAACAGACACCATGCATGCGATGAGAGTGAAATCCAACTCTAACTGTGAAGCAAGTGCTTCACCATACACTCCTCCTGAAGTCTTCTTGACGATATTATTGTGCGGACACTTTGTAGCATAATGTCCAAGCTCATGACAGTGAAAACATTTTATTTTTAACTATTTATTCTTGCCTACTTGGCCAGAATCTATTTTGGAATGATACACCTTCCTTTTTCCTTTATTCTCCTTTCCATCCAAGGCACAATTCTCCTCATCATCATTCTTTAATGAGGGTCCATCTCTGTTATTCTGTCGAATCTCTTCTTGTGCCAATACGGACCACAATCACTCCAACTCTAGTAGCTTCTCTCTCCCATTCACTGAATCCTGGTAGTTTTTCCAGCTCTTGGAAAGGCCTAGAAGTTCTAGGCTCACCATATCATCCTCAGAAAACTGTCACAACAACACTTCCAAGCTCATATCGACGTTGAGTGAACTTCGTCAAGTATTTTGGTATCGTTTCGCCCTTCTCCATCTTGATTTTTCTAAGCTTTTCCTTCAGTGCCAACTTCTTGTGGTCATTGTTGTTATGAAACAAATTTTTTAAGGCTTCCACATAGCATATGGAGTTTCCTTTCCATGGAGGTTCAAGAAAATATGGTCTCAAACTCCTTCTAACATAATCCTTCTCGCCTTTTCTACTTTCTTCTTCCTTGCATCAATATTTTTAGAATTTATTACTGCGGGCTTGGGAATATCACTGTCTATGAATTCCTTCAATCGGTTGTCTTCCAACACTGCCTCCATATTTTCCTTTCAAGCTATGTAATTTGAACTACCCTCAAGGGCATATTCGAGTCTCAATCCACAGAAAGACATCTTGATCTGCTGTTGGTCCTAAAGAATAAATCTGCAAATTCAATTCACCTACTCAAAACAAACTCATATTATTCTCTTCTATAGTGATTCCTACTATGATACCATATAGAAAATCCACATAGATTCAACATATATTGTAATATGCTAAAACAAAATACTTGAACAACTACGAAAACCAATTACGATCTCACAAACACATGAACAAGAAAGAGAGATAATTTCAATCGCACAACACAAAGATTTATCTAGGGAATTCCTCAGCTAAAAACCCCGCTATCTGTATATTGCATTAAGTCAAGAATATGAAATAATACAATACTTCTCTTAGGCTTGAGAGCTCTCTGCACTATCTATGACTGTCTCACTCTGATCCAAGCAAGTTTGGACCAATACTTAACCGATTTTTTGCCTCTGGATGCTTATCCTTGCTTGCACAATCCATAGGGAAATTTAACCCCTATTAATTAGGAAATTTCCAATAATTTATTGCGCAATACATCCAAGGAATTATGTTTACCTCATGCATGACCTATAAAATTTAGTACACTTCCCTTTAACTCCAATATCAACTGGGCCTTCCTCAGAACTAACATGCAATAGCTATTTATAGAGAATATTTAGTTATCCAATTGATAATTGCATGTGAATTAAATCATATTTGATTCATTGGACCTGTCACTAGCTCCTCCATCAGTTAGAACTATTTAAACTAATTTTAACTAAAATAATTAAGTCAAATAATTACAACTCAAAATAAACTGCAATTGGACCCCCTAAAATTTAGAGAGAACTCTACATGCCTCCATTTTGACCCTCAACTCAAATTGACTGAGCTAACTAAGTCTTCCCAACTCAATTAACTCGTATAAGTTGTCATGTGATGTGGAATTACAATTTATTTCTAATTTAATTAAGGTAAAATCAAATTATGAGCCTCTTCTTGTTTCCAATTTCAACATGTTACATAGGGCGCACCACGAAAGATATAGTCATTTCTTAAAAATTGGAGAGGATTGAAGCTGCGATTTGTAAGGCTCAACACATTGCAATGATTTAACAATCTTATTAGGAATATGCATTTTAGTGTGTTATATTACATCGGGAGCAACGATGAACAGACTAGACAAAATCAAAAGTTTTAAAATTTATCGGTGTGTTGTATTACTCAGGTAGCATTGGTGCATTATATTTCAGATGGCGCACCATGCAACATATAGTCGTTTAAAAAAAAAACTGAGAGGGCCAACATGGTTTGGATCTAATTCAATAAGTGATTCCCCTACTTTATATATCAAACATCGTATATATAGTAAGTACATAAACCCATTAAATCTAAAATTTCATAAATTGAAAAACCCTAATGTGAAATTTTGCAGGAGAAGCAAGTGCTTAAGGTAAGTAATGAATTTCTTTGTTTTTTCTGAATTTATTAAATTTAAATAGGAACAAAGATCATAATTTTTTTACTAGTAAAATCAATAGTAAATTTTTTATTATACAAGGTTTTTATTTTTATTTTTCTGAATTGTGAATAAATCTAACATAAATTGTAAAAAAATTTAACAATGAAATTTAAGATTCTTGCTATCCATGGTTTTGAGTGAATCACCATAACTTTCAACTTTTGATCTTTCAGTGGATCCAGAATATTTTGCAGCTCTGATCTGGATTTCTCTTGCAAATGATCTCTCTTTTCATTAAACCCTAACAGAAATTGTACATTTTTTTATTAGTAAAATAAGCAATAAAATTTAAAAATTACTGTGCAAGTTTTTGAGTGAATCAGCATACCTTTTAGCTTCGGATATTCTGAATAGTTCTGATGTTGTTGTACAATTCTCTTGGTATATATCTCTTGCAAATCACTCCCTTGAAATTTTGCGTAAAATAATAAAATGTTGAATAACTTTTTACTATTTAAAAGACTTTATGAAATTAGATTTTGAAAAATCAAATGTTGCTTGTTTTTTAATTTTTAAAAAAGAAAAAATCATGCTTTTTTAATTTAATTTATCCACACATCTGTGTGTTCGATAGTCAAGCACACCAGTGCATTTATATAAAAAATGCACTGACATTTCTGGGGCGCCATATTTTTTTAATGCACCGACATGTTTCAATTTTTTTCATTTTTGAAATTTGTAAATGGCGCGATTATTTTTTTTTAACGCAACGGTGCGGTTTATATTTAAAAGAGCACCAAGATGGTTGAATTCGTTTTTATTTTCTAAATTTAGGAAATAATTGGGTATTGGCGTTGTTTTTTATTGAAACATACCAATGCATGTTTATGTCAAAGATCACTGATATAATAACTTATTTTTTATTTTTTCAAAACGTTGGAAATCAATGCAGGTATTATTTAAATACACTGGTGCTTTTATTATTTAAACGGACCAATGGGGTTTATTCTGATTAGCGCACTAGTGGGGTTTAAAAATTATCTAAAATTTTATTTTCACATAAAATGGCATATTAATCTCAAATTATCCTTTAGGACACATCCACATGAATTACAGTAGTTCATAGTATACATTTTCCACTTGAAGTCGCCTTGTCCTTGAAAAATAGTTTCAAAACTATATTGAAATTTAGATTGTGGTTACATGGTTCTCAAGATTAGTTTTAGATATTCACACAAATTTTTATTTCTGATTTTTCTCAAATACAGGGACAAAATCTCAATAATATCAAATGGTCAATTCTTCAAATTTCAACTCATTCCATATTTTTTATCAAAGTCCTTCGCGGAGTTCTCCCTTTCCATCTCGAGTAAGTTCATATTTTATTTATATTTCGATTATCTAATTGAATTTATCTTTTTTAATCCATGTCAATTTGTATAAAAATTATGAAAATTATTTGCAAGATCCAGATTCAGAATCGAGTTCAGATGCAGAAAATATTACTCCATATTATTTTCAAAAACTTCATAAGCTCTTATGAGGATCAGCATATAGCAAGAAGTTGGTAGATGAAAGTGGACAACCTCTTCACCCTGCCAATTGGAACATGGCATCTTCTAGCTGCATTCCTAGATCAATAATGGTAATAATTGTTTGGTATACTGAAATTTCAATGAACCAATTTCATTGTCGTGCTTCCTAATATCATTGACATTGTACTAATGACATTCAATATTTTTTGAAATTAGGATTTTGGTGATGATGAGCGACCCACCTACTATCTTTTGGTGCACCCCACTACAAAATCAAATCGATAGAAGGTTGCATTAAGAGCAAGGCTCGAAGAGGAAGCATACAAAGAATGGTTGAATCAACCACATATTCAATTCTCACTACGTCCAAATTCACCAATTAGGAATGACTACGACAATAGTAGTTCTTCATCACAAGATGGCAATGGAGGAATTCAAATGGAGTTTGGTATGGATGATTACTTACGGGATATGACTTCCATGGAGGCAATGTTGTTATATGCTTTCCAAAACGATGAGCTAGGGGATGATGCTCATATCACTGATACCTTATTCAAAAGCGTGAAATATGCTTCCACCACCCCTCTCTTTGGACCTAGTGGAAATTCAAAGTCTACTTGATTGGGGACAATGATGTTGTTGTACAATGTGAAAGAAAATTTTTGCATGTAAAATGCATGTTTCTTAACAACATTGAGGTAATTGATTTGCATGATCGATCAAGTTCCTTATATTTGTCACACAATCAAATTTAAAAATGGTTGATTTTATAAATGTTAAATATTGGCATTGTAAAATTATATTCCTCGTCAATTGCATGATATTCAAAGATAAGGTTCTTCTGAGTGATAATGTATTGTCAACTACTTGCGAAGAGGCAAAGAAGTTGTTGAAAATGTTGGTTGTTGAGTACATATCATATCATTCATGTATGAATGATTGTATTATATATAGAGGAGAGTATGCAGACAAAGAGATATGTCTGAAATGTGGACAAAGAGGTAAATCATATGGTCCTCCTCATAATATATCGAGGAACATGCCTATAATCCCAAGGATTCAAAGACTCTTTCATTACAAAGAATTAGCTATGTTGCATGGATGGCATGCCTCACACATAAGTGATTCGAGATTTATGTGAATCCCAATAGATTCAATAGCCATGAAGCATATAGAGGATACGTGGCCTGAAAAATTTAAGGATGAAGTATGAAGTCTACGACTCAACATAGTTATGGATGGAATAAACCCATATTCCATCCAAACCACCAACTACTATGTTTGGCCATTAGTAGTGATCAATAACAATATCCCCCCATCGTTTTTTGTGAATAATGAACATCTTATGTTGGCTCTCATAATCCCTGGTAGAATACAAGTGAAGAATATGGATGTCTACTTACAACCATTGGTAGATGAATTTAAGGAAATATGGGAAGGGATACATATGTACGATGTATCAATACCCATCGCAACAAAGAGGGGTTTTACGTTGTATGGCATATGTGCTTACACCATGCATGATTATTCAGGCATAGGAGTTTTCTCTGTTAAATTACATTCTTATTTATTTGTTTAGTAACAATATTGTTTCTCATATTAATTTAATTTGTTGCAGTTATTCAGATCTTCATGGACACTAACGTGTCGACCTGTATACAATAATTTTGTAGGTATTGTAACAAAAGGGTATCATGGATGTAAATGTTGTGGACATTCTCTGAAGGCTAGGTGGTTCAACCACCTACAAAATCTAGTGTATGACTGCTCTAGGGTATTCCTCCCAGAAGAGAACTCAATACCGAAGAGAAATATCCACTTTAAATCGTAAAATAGACAGAACCCAAAAGCCTACAATAATGACATCAGTTGGATGGCTTAGAGCATATGAGATAGAGAAGGAGAATGATTGTGTATAAATATTTGATTCAAATGGAGAGCTTATGTTCGATGATCCATATTTCTTCGACACCTATGTTGATAAATTTCCCATTGGAATGAAAAGGAGCTTTGTCCTTTATGAAATCCCATATTGGGAGCACCTTAAGATTTCCCACTTACTAGTTCCCATGCATATATTTAAAAAAAAATTGTCTTCTTTATGGAGGCACATATCATTGAAATAAAGTGACACATTGGTTGTTAGGATAGATTTTATTTCTTCAAAAACTAAAAAGAAACATTAGCCAAGACAATAAACTAGAGGAGAGGTTGACCCCTCTTGGTCTTTCAAATAAGGTGATGTTCCATGGATTTTAAAGAAAGATGATCTTTATTTGGAAAGTAAGTTATAATGAAAATGAGGGAGCCTTATTTAGATGGTTCTTCACTACGGCGTTGTGATGAGTGCCATCAATAGGTATATCTTTAATATCATTTTTCCATCCTCCAGCCTTAAAACTATCCTTTTCTCACATTAATCCACATTTTTGGTTATATTATGCTTATTAATAAGAGTAAAAGGATTTTGTCATAGTCTGTGGCCTAATGTGGTTTAATTGCAGGAAAAAGAATCATTTTTTAGGAATTTACTATGCAGGGATTTGATGGAGACAACCAGGAGAGAATCTAGGGGGTTTGTCCACTTCCTTAACTCCCTAACTCGGCTTAGGATCATAGCATCCTCTCTCACCAATTCAAATTCATTGACAGCCGAGTAACTCCTAGAGCAAGTGAATCTCAAGAGGGATGAGATCCACCATTTCCGAGATCAAGGAGGAAATCACTCCCATTTTCAAGAAAGTTGTTATCAGCTACCCTTTTGTATAAATAAACAAGATGAAAAGCTAATTAGGATTAAAAGCTTTGATTCAACTAGGTGTATCTATTGAGTTCAGAGCTTGACATTGTTATTTTTACTTTCATGTGGTGTATGATACTCTTAGTTTATGATACTTAGAAGTTTTTTATTAAGTTTCATTTGAGTTATTTTCAGAGGGTTGATGCCCTTGGGTTTGGGCCCAACCGAGAGGCTTTGGTCCCTCTTTTGTACTTTTGTTTTGTTCTTAGTTCCAACAATTTCATAGATTTTTTTCATTTCAATAGAAGTTAAGCTATAAAAAACTGTGATAATAAGCATCTACATCACCTCTCTTGTGGAAGAATGGTTGGAAGGATTCACAATCTCAGTCCAAAAATGATGTGTTTATGATTTCTTGGAAATAGATAAATGTTAGTTTTCCTTATTCATATTTGTTTTCTGTAACTTAGAATTTAGTTTAGTGATCATAGTAGTGTTATGGACTAAAATAGATGTTATTCAAATTCAACTCATATTTTCCATCATAGCTTATATCATTGTGTTAATGATCAATGGATGTATTTATGTGGTTGGTTGTAGGGATGTATTGATCAGGGGAGGGAAACTCTTTCACCTCCATTTTGGACTTCTCCATCTTCTTTTTCCATCCCTCAATTATGTCCCAAAACTCTGTTTCCACAGTTACTCTACCTAGGAAATTTAGGACACCGTGGGAATGCATTCTGGTGCAAGACAAACCTCTGATAAGTCCTAGGCTTGGCTAGGAGGCTTCCCTAACCTTCCTTCACTCTATCTAACCTCAATCCACATCTTCATGCCCTCAAGACATCATCTCCACCCTAAAAACACCCTTGGAACCCCTCCTGTAGCATTACAGATCCTCTTATAGAATACAGGACTTCTTGTAGCAGTCCCCGTAGTAGGCCTGTAGCACCACTTTCCTTCACCTGCTTTGCTACCCACTTCAGCCTTAGATAATTCAAGATGAATAATGACCCCAAGTTGTGATTTGATAATCAAGAGAAACTCCTAGACCACTCCAACCATTCCTTTTCCTCACTGCAAAACATGTTGGAAATGTTGTCATTGATGGCAAAGGAGATGGCAAAGGAGGAGCACCTGAAACAGCAACAAGGCAAAGATATAAGCAAAGTAGCAGAGAGGCAGAGGTAGCAGAGAGGTAGCAGAGGCAGTAAAAGAGAGCAGCAGAGTTAGCAAAAGAAGCAGAGATAGTATCGGTATTTTTGAGCTCAAATGTTGTGTGAAAATATAATGGGGGTTCTGCATATAATTGAAGAAAACCCATATAATTTCTGAGACAGGGTTGAATATTCATTTGTGTAAATTTTGTGAGTAGATCTATGCTACTTGAATTAAGTCTAAATTTGGCTGAATGTGTTAAAACAGAGAAAGGAACATGTATAAGGCTAAGTCAGAAATGAAAGAGAATTTCTCTGTAAACAGAGTAAGAGGTCGAACACTCATGAAGGGTTTTTAATTGAGCTCATATGCATAAATGAGGAATCTGTTCTGAAGTTTGTGTGAAAGTGTTTTAATTCTATGGGAATTTATATGAGGGACTTTGTAACAGATCTCTAAGATTTGTATTCAGAATGAGTAAGATCCAGTATATAAGTCTCTGAGCCAGGGCATCAATCTAGCCTTCACACACTTCACTGTACTAGGGCACAATAACACTTTTCTGGACAGGCCTTCACATAGTCCACTTCAGCACTTCTTTCCACAAATCTGGTCCCAAGCTTCTTTACTCCAAGATAATCCACATAGTCGCATAATTGTTCAGCACCTTGAGCATGAAACTCATCCTCTATACCATGCACAGAAGGCAGTATTACTTGAGGCCAAATAAAATTTAAAAAAAAAAATTCAGTCTTCTGCAATTACAGTTCTGAAAAATATCTAGAAAAGATTCACAGGTGAATTTTTTATTTCTCTCCACAGGTCTGGAATAAAGGTTGTTTCCACAGGTCTGCAAGGAGTATTTCTTCTTCTTCTGCACTATATTTATTTTTTCTTATCTTAACCGAAGATTCTTAACTGAAATTATACCTAGTCCAAACTGTACATACTTGTATTTATACTAGTCGGCTCATGTGGGAAGGGGCATGACTTTTACAATAGTATGGTGAATTGCTTGAGAGAACTGGACAGTTCGAATGGTCGAACGAAGGGTAGCAGTGAACTTATGAGAATGGAATGGAACCCATTCTCTGCGTAATGGAGGTCTAAGATTGTAGACCTGAGGTGCTAGTAATTTCATTACGGATCAAAGTATAGTGTCAAAGGATTGGAAGGGAACTTGGCACTGTTTGGTCGAACACGCAGAAAGGGAAGGTTTAATGAAACCATAAATCAGGCGATGGACCTAATGAAGAATGGTAATAGAATGTATACAGGAGCGGAACCTTGAATGGAGTACCGGAACCGTGAATGTTGAACAGTGAAACCGGGGAACAAAGAAACCGTGGTTTTTGCGTGGTCTCAAATATGGTAAGCAGTTTTGAAGAAAATAACGCGATATAGCTCCTTGACTTCCACATGTCCATAAGTGGTTTACGAAAACCATTTATATTGCGCGATGTTGGGTAATTAACCCTCGTGCAATAAATTAACGCGATATTTTTTTACATTCGTCGGATCGCCGAAGCGGACGCAATAAGCCCGTAGTCGTTAGATGAGAAGGGTCGTTTAAGTGCTGGGGCCTAGTCCATCGTGCCAGTTAACCACGCGATTTCCGTAGGATCAGAAATTGAAAGAGCGATGAATGATCCACCTTTGGATCATGAATGAAGTTGCAAGGTGACAAACAAAGTATGGGCCAGTGTTGGATTGTTGTTTATTAAATAATAAAAATATAAATGTGTGGGCCAGCGTGGGTTAAGTGGTTATGCCGAAAGGAGAATAGGCGTTAACATTACAGTCTTTTGACTTTCGAATGTATTGAGTTAAAATTGAATAGAGGGTTCAAATATACAGTGCGAAATGTTGTGGGGCCCGAGGACATTATATAAGTGTTCACTGGGGATTTAAATATGAAACCAAAGGGTTCATTATAATGTTGAAAGCGTCATATATGTTAACATATGTGAAAAATGAGAATTTATTGTTGGTTTGTTATATGTAAAATAGACCAACATATATTATGAAGAAATTGGGATATGCGTTGAATAACCCTGTGGGCCCGAGTCATTCAATTAAGTGATTTATTCAAATGTTAAATGGGTCGGAGTTCAATAGAGAAAAGAAATTACTAGATCAATGCGCTTGATGGTTGATATTCCGTAGAGCATTATATAAAAGGGTTGATAATAAGGTTCGAATATTGATTCGAAATCTCCATAGGGTAAGGTCTCTTAACATTTGATTTGGGGAAATATTTATATATGCCGACTTGTATATTATGACGGAACCATACGCTTGAAAGGATATGATGCTTGGTTAATATGTGTTGTGAGTAAGCATATGTATGCGCCTGTAGTGGTTAAGCCTATAACGAAAGTTTTACGTGATAACCGAAGCCTGCACTTAGGCTTTGATAAAATAGCAGCTTATAAACGTAGTGAGCTTAAGCTATGGTTTGAACCATATGTAAGCCACCGCATGAGGGCTGAATCGAGATTGATTATTTGGTTTAATAACCATAAGAGAACCTTGGAATAAAAAGCCTCCAGATATTCTTATTGAAATTACCAGTTCAGCAATAAAGTATTGAAATTTCCCAGATCGATAGCTGTATTGAATACAAATTAGTTGTATGCATTTTATATGCATGGAGAGGGATAAAAAGTGGGCCCGACAGAGGTAAACAGAGCATGCAAAAACTGAAAAATTCACAGGGTATTTTACAGGCATGGAAAACAGAGGTATGCAAGACAGTTACCTGACAGCAGCAGAAAAGACAAAACTTGCAAGCCAAGTGCTGGAAAGAAGACTGAGTGAAATTAATGTGTGTAACTGAAATTGTAAATGTAAATGTTTTTATTGGCTTTTATATTGTTTGTGATGCATTGGCAAGTCTCTGGAGGAAAACAAAATCCCACTGTAATATTGTAATTTGTACATACTGGTTTTTTTTTGTGAGTTGGACAAAGGAATGAAAAGGAAGAAGCCGAATATTCATGGCTGTTCACTCCAAATTCCCTGTGGAATACAAACAGTTATGAGGAAAAATGTATAAAGGATATCATATTGATATGCAGATGGAGGTTAGAGAACGCAGAAATGAAGCAGTGAGGCAGAGAAGAAGGAGGAGCTCGGCAGAGAATAAGGAGGAGTTGATAGAGAACTGAGAAGATGCAGAGATGATACAGGGCAGATATGAGGACTGATGGACAGCAGAAATAAGGAACAGAACAGAGCTGATATCTAAGGTAAATCAGCAAGTGTTTTCTTTTGAAAGAGTAAGGAATTTGGAGCTTCCCTATCAAGTTGTAGCTTGATAGATGTCAGTTGGAGCTGAATGAGGTAGGAGCCTCCTGTAGGTTGGTGCCTGCAGAAAATAGATGGGAGTTGCTGCTTCCACATCAAGTTGTAGCTTGATAAAATTTTAGTTGTAGCTGATTGAGGTTGGAGCCTCATGTAGGTTGGTGCCTGCAGAAAATTGATGGGAGTTGGAGCTTCCTTTCAAATTGTAGCTTGCAGAATTGAGGTAGGAGCCTCCTGTGGGTTGGAGCCTACAGAAAATCAGTGGTGAGAGGGAGTTGGAGCTTGCCTTTGCATCACAATAATAATAAGATGTGGTTTTCTCCCTTTATGGGTTTCCACTTATATCTGGTGTCTATGTGCATGATGACTATGTGTTGATATGGTATATCTATTCTACTTAATACTTGCTGCTCACATATTAAGACTGCTAGTACATTATCTAATCTGCTTATTAATTGTTGCTCACAATTAAAGATTGCTCACATATTATGTTAATCATGAAATGAAGGTGTTAATAAAGTTTAATGAAAAGTTTTAAAAGTCCATGAATGTGATAAACTGATTCACCCCCCCCCCCTCTCAGTTTATCTAAGGGTTCAACAAAACATAGTAGAATTATTGTTTTTCAATCACAAGCAAGATACAATTTAGATTTCTGATTTTCAATCAAGTGTGAAGTAGATAGATGTTACATGCAATTATGTTAATTATTTGATGAATTATTCAAGATATAGTAGCTTTATTTCTGAAAATATATTAGCCCTTTTCCTTTCATGAAATGTTAATTAGAATCTACAAGTTGAACAAATGGCATTTTCACTTTCATGGTTAGAGTCAATTTTCAATTTTGTTTTCGTCAACAAGATTTCATTGTAGACAAGTAGGAGGAATTGTCTCTGGAAAACTTGATCTAATGTCATGACTAAGGGTGGCATGAGTATAATCCAACCTATTGTGCATATAGCACTGTCACCTCTAAGTTTGTACGAACCTCAGGTTGATAATTTCAGTTGAGGAGCCCTTGGGAGTTGCAACACTCTTGGTGCAATACCAGGGCTCACCACTTTTTGGCGTCATTTCCCAGGAGGTTTCTAAGTAGATGTTTTTTCTTCTTAAGAATCATTTTATGTTTTGCATTCAGTTTTGAAAAAATGAAAAAAAAATAAAAAATCAAAATATTTCATGCCTTGTAGGAGTAGGGATAATCAAGGAAAATTATTACCAAAACCCCCCACACCCTCAAGCAGTCAACCTTCACTCTTCTTTGGTGACTGTGAACTTCCCTCTCTAACTATAGGGGAGTTAGAAGTCCCTCTAGGTGAGAAACCTAAAATTTTAAAGAACTGATTGGGGAAGAAGAAGAACCCACTTCACCTACCCAAAATATGGTTGAAAACATGAACAATGACATTTTCCCCATCAAAGAAACCAATAAAGAGACTAGAATGAAGAACATAAGCCTTGTTTCCCTTCCACACATCCATGGCCTAACCTTTGAGGATCCTGATACCTTCATGTTTTAATTTTTTGTTATTTGTAGGACTTATGGCTATGCCTATGATGAGAAGAAGCTAAATTTGTTCCCCTTTACCCTTAAAGATGCATCCTTATGTTTTTTTATGGGTTTGCATGGGGGTAGCATCACTACCTGGGCCCAAATGCAAAAAGCCTTTAATAGCAAGTATAGTGACTACTATAGGTCCAAAGAAACCAAGGAAAAATATTTATGATGACTCTTGGACCTGATGAATCCCTAGAGGACTATGAGGAGAGGTTTCAACTCAATTATAGGAGGGCCAACTATACCCTTGATCCTGAGTCACTCGAGTTATTTCTTCTCTGAGGGATTAGGGAGGAAGCGTTGGAAACCCTCGACATCATATCTATAGGAGATATCTATCAATTACCCTATGATGACATCAATATTGTATTCAATAATCACTCTATAGCTACTAGGAAAAGGGGTAGGGCTAGTCATGGCTTGGTCAGTTCCTCTCCCTCCACAACATCCATTAAGAATCGGATGCGGAATATGTTGGATGGTTTCAAGAGTGAAATGTTTGTACCTATTTTATCTTAAGAGACAATCCCTCAGTTGTGAAAGGAATCAGTGCTTAAGACATTTTAAAAGTGTGTCACAGAAATGATTTTATCATGAGGTCTTTGTTTTATCCCTCTGAGGACTAGTTTTATAAAACCCTTAATGATCTAGAATAATAAAAGATTTCATAATGTTATTCACTTGCATATATCTGAATGAAAAGAAGAAATGCAGGGGAAACTCAAAGTAATATGCTAAAAACACAGAATCTACCACTTTTAAGTTTCAGAGGAAATTCATGGAGAGAGAAGAAACTCGAAATAATATGTTGTAAACACAGAATCTATTACTTTAAAGTTTCATCAGGAGTTTGTGAAGAGAGGGGAAACTCAAAATAATATGTTGTAAACAAAGAATCTATTACTTTTATGTTTTAGAGAGAATTTTTGAAGTGAGAAGAGATGGAGTGAAGGAGTGAAAATTAAGGTTATTTAACTCTTACTCACAGATGTAATTAAGAGACCAGCTGCTACATTACTTCACTTCATTCAAAGAAGAAGGGACACAAAATGGCACAAGAAACACGAATCACCATCAACATTTGCAGGAAAACTATTGCTTCTTTCATTTACCCATCAGAAAAAGAAGTAAAAAATGTAATCCCCTAGAGGTCCAGAATTTTGGTCCCCGCTTCCCTCTTTCTCTCTTCCTTAAATACAAACAAAATCAGTTTGCAACTACTCAAGCTTCTTGAAACTCCAAAACTTCCTAAACTGTTAAACTACTTATTACATTGAAATCGAGGACACCATTGTAGCTTTGATCTTAACAAAGAAACCTAAATACACTTGGAATATAATCCTTTTGCTGAGTCTGATTTGTTGTTGATGTGTCTCCTTCCGTTTCGGCTGTGATGTCCTAACAGTTTGTATAAATGTATCTCCACCTGACTCTACCCCTGCTTTTATGTTTCGAACGTTGTCATCATGTCACCTGCTACCCGACTCTTCCTCTTCTGCGTGTGTCTGTTGTGTTTAGTCTTCTCTTCTCCTTTGCTCTATGTCGGGTCAGTTACCCGAGTCTCTCTACCCGCATTCATACATTCTTCCATTATCAAGGTGTTTCACCAGCTTTATGTTATAATCCTCCTTTCTTCCTCCGATGTTATTTAACTCAAGAAATGCCTTATCTCCATATTTGAAAACCTTTGCAGTTCACCTTTGAAACCACATCAAATCCGCCCACGAAATGCAAATCGGGGATTTTATTATGAAAACAGGAGGTAAGTGTTAAATTGTGCAATGTGCAAAGTGCGACAGGTGGAAATTGACGTGGAAGGATGGAGGTGGGACTACCCGTGAGTCGCATATCGCAATTTTTACATTGGAGCAAGCGGAGGTTAAACGTTATGTTTTGCGAAGTGCGAAGTACAGGGGCGGGGAAGGTGACATGGCATGGAAGGAAGTGGGACTGCACCCGTAGATTGCATATCACAAGGTTTATATGTAAGCGGAGGGTGATAAATGTTAAAAAGCGCGATGTGCGAAGTGCAATGTACGATAGGGATGACGTGGAAGGGTGGACGTGGGACCGGCCGCATATCACATGTCGCAAGTTTTATATGAGAGAAAGAAGAGAGTAAATGCTAAGATTTTCTAAGTGCGATATGTGATGGAACCTATGGCCGACACGTGGCTCTTCTTCACAATCTTCGATCCATTAACTCTCTTTCATATTTATTTGTGATATCCATTCTTGACCGCTTATCTCTAACTTAGATCTCGCAATCTAATCTTGTCCATCCATATGACTTGCATTCCTGTGCTATGATCTTCATCGTCCATCTCTCTACTTCAATTCTGCGCTTTGATCCTAACCGTCTATTTTCCCTTTTGCGCCTCCAAAACCCTTAAGTTCTTTTAAGGTAAATGCGTTATTTCTCTTCTTTCTCTGATTTGAAAGTAAAGGGCGTGGGTTGTAGCTATCACCACGTAATTTCCTTTATTGAAACCTGAAACCACTTGCGGGGGCACTTAAGCATTTTTTTGGAATTTGAAGAGAGTGTTCCCATAGTTAATGTCAACCGTCGATTTGCAGGTGAGCATATTCAATGAGACTCCTTGCGGGGGCACTCCTTGGTAAAAATCTCGTGCAATTTGTGCTCTTGGGTTGTCGTTGGATCTGGGCACAATGAATACGAGCCTTCTTTGTACTCGAACTTGGAAGAATGATAATCTTGTTTAATTTTGACTTCAAGACATCTTAGCATTAAACAGTATTCTGTAGCGCTAGTCTCTCCTGAGCTTGCGAATGAGCCCGACTCGACCCTGACCTGTGTGTAATGTTCTGAACGTTCCCATCTATCTGTCTCTTAAACTGTGTTGCACGCGAATAAGCCCGACTTAACCCCTCCTGCACGCTTTTCTCTTTGTTTCTCATATGGCTTAGATTACACCTCCAATGCTATTGCTTCCTTGATTTTGGTTCTGGTGCACATGTGATGACGAATCCTCATTGAGCTTGTGGTTATCCTTTTGAGCATATTATAGGTCTTCTTGAAATTTTAACAATTTTTCCTCAATAACCTTGGATTTATTGTAACCTATCTTGAATTTTATCTCAGTCTAATTAGGCTACAACATCTGGCTCCAATTGGGGCAACATTTTGGTAGCAAAGTGCTGAGAACTTGTAGATCAGTAGCCTTTATTGGGAATGGAGTCAAGGAGCACTTGTAGACAAGTAGCCTTTATTGGGCATGGAGTCAAAGAGCACTTGTATATCAATAGACTTTATTAGGCATGGATTCAATCCCAAATGGGAGATGATCCAGTATGAAAACATCCATAAACCTGCTACACTTTAGACTCCTTCCTTTATTCTTAACCTGAAAATACCGAAATGAAAATACTACAACTAAAAATGCTCAACTTCTGAGCTTATTTATGCACACTCCTATCTATATACATGGCTAAACTTAATTAGGTGAAGTCATCCTTCCAATGGCACCAACCGAACATATTTGTGTTAGACCTAATGCCCCCATACTGTGGAAATTTGAAAATCAAAACAGGGATGTACAATGAAAATTTTCCACATACAGAGCTTTGCACATACCCTTGCATAAATGCTTGTTGCTGACAAAATAAATTTTTCATATATTCAGCCACTGGATCATAGAACTAATGAGACAAATTTTTGGCTGCTTCCTTTTCTTGAACATCTTGCTGATGTAGACTTCTTTGAACAAGTCAGCTTCCTTCACTGTTTGACTCCTAAATTTGAGGTTGTATGTGAGAAGATTGATTGTTGTTTTCTGCTGATAAAAATTTAGACCGGAAAGATAAATCTAAGGTTTGTTTTTCATAATGTTGATGTTCTTCATATAATTCTAATTCTTGACAAAAATATTCCCCCTCCTGCAAACACACCTTAGAAGATCCACTAGTTACTCCTCAATTCACAAAATCATTAAAATTATGAAAATTGTAATGATCTTCCAGGATTTCGACGTGTATTTCAGTTTTTGCAATGAATTTCTGACCAGAATCCTCAGAATGCTTGAATTCTTGTGTTTCAACAATACAAGAATCCCCTGACCCCTTTTTAAAATCCTTGTTCATCTCTGAATTTGCATTATCTTGTAAATAAATTCCAATGTTTTCTTGACAGGCCCTCTTGTCTTCAAAAAAACTTGTTCTTTCAACATGATAGGAGAAATTTCTACAAGCCCACACATTATCTTCGATTTCCTGTGCATAAAGAAACATCATCTCTAGAGTGCAAGGCTTTCTCTACTTGAGATAAAAAACCAAGACAACAGAAAGAGCCCTCAAATAGTAAACCATAGTTGCAGCTTCAAGAGGCCAAATCTCTTTTGGCATGCTGAAATAAATTTTTTGAAACCTCCTATTAAACTCAATGATTGATTCATTTCTCTTCCTCTGGATAGAATATAATTCCAAAAGGTGTTTTTCATATTACTTACGCTCACCCCAATATCTAAGAAATATATCTTGAAAACCTTTCCAGGAACTAATTGAACTTGCTTCCAAACACTAGAACCATTGTAGAGCACCTTGCTTTAATGAATGACAAAACATCCTTAAAGCCACGTATTCATAAATAATTTGAAATTTGTCCAGAAAGTACTCAAATTCCAAGATATGTTGTTCAGCTGAAATATCTTCCTCCTCTCTAGAAAAACTTGGAAAAAAATTGATTCCTTTTGAAGGATATTGATGGAGGATTGTGGGCAGCACCAAGGGTTTGAAAATCACCTTGGTTCCAAGTTGGAAAGAAGCGGATTACTTATGAGGTAGAATGTTATCACCCAAAGATGATGCCTCCTCACCTTTATGCCCAAACTATGACATATTACTTTCAGGAATAGTAATGCAACAGTCATCTCTCCTTTCATATTTAGGAGATAAAGTTGTGTCAAGATCAATAATAAAATCGGAAGAAAAATATTATTTCTCTAATAAATAATGTAAATTTTTGGCCTTATAATCTTCTGAGAAAATAAAGCAGGAAACAATCTTCTTGATATGTAAAGGAAATAGACCACCAAACTGATAGTGAAAAATAAAACTTCATTTAAAAGATTCAAACTCTGATATCTGTATTTTCCACGGTGCTTTTGCATTTTCTTGCTCGCAGAATTCCTCATCTAATGAAACCTTCATCAATGGAGTCGCCAAGTGAATAATAAACAACCAAATTTGTATCTAAATCTTGTTCGCCATCAAGAAATAGATTTCAATACCCAGGGAAAAATAACTTCGTGCCTTTGTCCCCGGAAACGGTGCCAAAAAATGTTGTATCTTAAGAGACAATCCCTCGGTTGTGAAAGGAGTCAGTGCTTAAGACATTTTAAAAGTGTGTCACATAAATGATTTTATCATGAGGTCTTTGTTATATCCCTCTGGAGACTAGTTTTCTAAAACCCTTAATGATCTGGAATAATAAAATATTTCATAATGCCATTCACTTGCTAATATCTGAATGAATAAGAAATGCAGGGGAAACTCAAAGTAATATGCTGAAGACACAGAATCTACCACTTTTAAGTTTCAGAGGAAATTCATGGAGAGAGAGGAAACTCGAAATAATATGTTGTAAACACAGAATCTATTACTTTAAAGTTTCATTAGGAGCTTGTAAAGAGAGTGGAAACTCAAAATAATATGTTGTAAACACGGAATCTATTACTTTTAAGTTTCAGAGAGAATTTGTGAAGGGAGAAGAGATGGAGTGAAGGAGCACAAATTAAGGTTATTTAACTCTTACTCACAGATGTAATTAAGAGATCGGCTGCTACATTACTTCACTTCATTCAAAGAAGAAGGGACACAAAATGGAATAAGAAATGTGAATCACCATCAACAGTTGCAGGAAACTTATTGCTTCTTTCATTTACCCATCAGAAAAATAAGTACAAAATGTAATCCCCAAGAGGTCCAGAACTCAGACCTCTGCTTCCCTCTTTCTCTCTTCCTTAAATACAAACAAATGTAGTTTGTAACTTCTCGAGCTTCTTGAAACTCCAAAACTGCCTAAACTGTTAAACTACTTATTACATTGCAATCGAGGACACCATTGTAGCTTCGATCTTAACAAAGAAAACAAAATACACTTGAAATATATTCCTTTTGCCGAGTATGATTTTTGGTTGATGTGTCTCCTTCCGTTTCGGCTGTGATGTCCTAACAATCTGTATAAATGCATCTCCACCCGACTCTTCCCCTGCTTTTTCATTTCGAACGTTGTCATCATGTCAACTGCTACCCAACTCTGCCTCTTTTACACGTGCCTACTATGTTTAGTCTTCACTTCTCCTTTGCTCTGCATTGGGTCACTTACCTAAGTCTCGCGTTCATACTTTCTTCCATTATCAAGGCGTTTCACCATATTTACATTATAATCCACCTTTCTTCCTCCGATGTGATTTAACACAAGAAATGCCTTACCTCTGGATTTGAAAACCTTTGGAGTTCACTTTTGAAACCACATCACATCCTCCCACAAATCACAAATCGGATCTTTTATTATGAAAGGCAGGAGGTAAGTGTTAAACTATGCGATGTGCGAAGTGCGAAGGGAGGAAGGTGACATCGCAGGAAAGAGGTGGGACCATGCCCGCATATCGCATATCACAAGGTTTATATGTAAGTGGAGGGTTGTAAATTTTAAAAAGCATAATGTGCGAAGTGCGATGTACGAGAGGGATGACGTGGAAGGGTGGAGGTGGGACCGCCGGCAGATCGCATGTCGCAAGTTTTATATGGGAGCAAGTGGAGGGTAAACTATAAGATTTGTGAAGTGCGATATGTGATGGAACCTATGGCTGACACGTCGCTCTTCTTCACAATCTCTGATCTATTAACTCTCTTTCATCTTTATTTTTGATATCCATTCTTGACTGCTTATCTCTAACTTATATCTCGCGATCTAATATTTTCCATCCATCTAAATTGCATTCATGTGCTATGATCTTCGTCGTCCATCTTTGCGCTTTGATCCTGACCGTCTATTTTCCCCTTTGCGCCTCCTCCAAAACCCTTGAGTTCTTCTAAGGTAAATACGTTATTTATCTGCTTTCTTTGATTTGAAAGTAAAGGGCGTGGGCTCCAACTATCACCACGTAATGTCCTTTATTGAAACCTGAAATCACTTGCGGGGGAACTTAAGCGGTTTATTGGAATTTGAAGAGATTTTTCTCATAGTTAATGTCAATCGTCAATTTTCAGGTGAGCGGATTCAATAAGACTGCTTGTGGGGGCACTCCTTGGTATAAATATCGTGCAATTTGTGCTCCTAATTTTCCGTTGGATCTGGGTGCAATGAATACGAGCCTTTGATGTACTTGAACTTGGAAAAATTATAACCTTGTTTAATTTTAACTTCAAGGCATCTTAGCATTAAATGATATTCTGTAGCACTAGTCTCTCTTGAGCTTGTGAATGAGCCCGACTCGACCCTGATCGGCGTGTAATGTTCTGAACATGCCCATCGGTCCGGCTCTTGAACTTTTCTGCATGCGAATAAGCCCGACTTGACCCCTCCTGAATGCTTTTCTCTTTGCTGCTCCTCTGGCTTAGCTTACACCTCCAATGTTGCTGCTTCCTTGATTTTTGTTTTGGTGCACATGTGATGATGAATCCTCATTGAGCTTATGGTTATCATCGATCGTATTACAGGTCTTCTTGAAATTTTAACAATTGTTCCTCAATAACCTTAAATTTCTCAAAACCTCTCTTGGCTTTTAGCTGAGTCGAATTAGGCTACAATAATACATTTTCATTGCAAATGGATACCATGCAAATCAAATGAAAGTAAGAGGAATAAGAGAGGGCACTAGCTATTTTCTGCCTTAGATGCACTAAAATACATCCTAAGAATGAATTCCCATTGAATTTCATATAATTCTACCTAGTCTGTGAAGAAATCTATGCAACTGACAAATGTCCCTCTTTTACAGGCCTAAAATTTTTATACCAAGGGGAAGAATGTGGGTCAGAGAATCTTTTCTTCATTAATCAAAGAAGGCCACAAGGACCTCATCCATATCAACAAGGCATGCAAGGTGCACATTACTCTTATTATAATCCAAAGCAGCATGCACCTTTCTAGCCTTGGTCCTCTTCCACTCATCCATCATGGTCCATGCCTCTTTCTTTGCCTTATGCTCATCCATATCCTCCTCAGCCCGTCAACCATCCTTTTCAGCAATATTTTCCCCAAGCTTCTCAACGGGGAAACCCATCACAAGGGTGGAGACCTCAATTCCACCAAACTCTTGCTTTACTGCCTCCAACCCAACCTCAACCACAACTCACTCATCCTACTCCACCTAAGCAACCTCAAATGCTTGCTCAACCCAATCTGAACTTGAACAACATGCAATCATAATAGGTCTACAGTGGAGAGACGTAATATCCTGCTTATGTTGTGGAAATCAAGGATATCAACCTTTGGTTTGGGAGAGTTATCTGAGATAACCATCCACCTTCTCCACTTGAAGAGATTGAAGAAGAGAAGGAAGAGAGTGCTCATCAAGTGGCCCCTGAGGGTATTGTTGAAGATTTTATGGTCTCCAATGACTCCTGGGAGTATCCTACTAATTTCCTGGCTCTCCAACCTAAAACCAAGTTTAATGGATATCCTCTCATCTTAGGAAGACCTTGGTTGGCCACTGCTAATGCCTACATTAGTTGTAGGGGTGGGAACATGACCATTAAGAGTGGACATTTATTAAAAAAATTGGTATTGTATCTGTTGATTTTATAGCATCGAGAAGTGTTTCAAGTCTCAAATTTGGTGGAGAGGCTTAGACAATAGTTATCTAGAGAACGCAAAAATTGTTTGTGGAAATTCCACTCGGATCTTTCTTTGTTAAAATAATTAATAATTTTAATATGGTCCCTAATTCTAAACTTAGAGAAAGTAAATAATTAAAGGGTATTAATAAAGCAGAGTGATAATCTTCTAGAAAACGAAGATCAAGTCATATTTTAATCTGAGCCATTGATTAAAGATATAATCTTGGTCGTTGATTCATCAGTGAGAAGACTATAAGAAGAGTCTTGAGGGTCATTTTGAAATCAAGTTAGGCACATTCTCAGTACCCAAAGGAAATTGATTCTGAAGTAAGAGAATTTGATTTCAGTGGGTGAGTTTGTAGAGGCAGGGTTGCAGGGAGAGAATAAGGAGGGAGAATTCAGTAGACAAAGAAGCAAAAGGTAGAAGGTTGAAGGGGAGGCACTGTTGAGCAGCAGCATCAATCCCTCCACATAGAATTATGAAGTCTAGGGAGGGATTGTGCAGAGAGGCTATGCAGAATTACGCAGAGGTTGTAGGAGGTCATCCCGTGTGTTGGGAATTCTTCCAGAGTGTCCGAAAAATTAACATCATGTGTATGCTATTTTATTTTGTTCATCAAGACTTTTGTAAAATATCTTTTCATTGCTTAAGATAAATACAAACTCTCATCTGCTACACCGGTTTTCCCACATTGTGATTTTTCTGGGACAATTTTCCAAAAATAATTGTGTTCATATGGTTGTTTCTATCGTGCTATATGTGTTATTTCTGTTCTTCTGCTTTTGAATAGAGGGAAGTATTGCAGCTATGTTTATTTCAAAATTTATTGAAGCATATGTAAATAAATTATCTAATAAGTAGGCGAAACAAATCAATCACTGCAGTAATAATTTTCAGATTGAAAATTTCACATGGTATCAGAGCCAGGTTAAATACGAAAAGGGAGGATCTGCTATGGACCAAAGATATGACATTTGGAAAGGCCCACATAGTCCTCCAGAGCACTTAGAAAAACAAAGGGAAAATGATATAACTATGTTGGCATCCAGACTAGAGGAGGATTTTTATTTTGTCAAGCACGACCCCTGCAAGTGTTTGCTATATTGGCAGCGGAGCATCTGCTCATATGACGGGAGTTTGAGAATGTTTTTCGAGCTACCCAGAAGAGAAGATGATTTTCCATATTACTATGGGAAACAAGGCTAAGTGTACCCTCGTTGGAATAGGTACCATAATATTTCAGACAGAGGCTGGCAACAAGATTCGGGCCACAAACTTTCTGCATGTACCAAGCTTGGGGGTGAATTTTCTCTCAGTGTCTCAGCTCCAGAACAAGGGTTACGACGTATAATTTATTGGAAATAAATTTTATGTCAAATATCATGTTGGTGAAAAAGGAGGTCTTTGAGCAAGACCCAGTTTTAGGATAGAGGCCAACAAGGTTTCCGCATTAGTCTAGCACAACGTCGGCATTTTCACCTTACTCCAAGGAGCAGAGAATCTCACCCGAGGCATGTCGTGACCTTAGTAAGGTTAGGAGACAGATTAAGTATCAAACGATTACAACCATAAAGAGCAACTAAATGAACTTGAAACAGTAAACAGATCTCGCTACTATGTATAAGATATTACTCATTAAGCACGTTCAGGATGCTGAATTAAAATTTAAAACAGGGCATACATTCACAATAAGCAATTGATTAACACTTAACTCAAAACGTCAAACACAACAAGAACCATATTTCATTATCATTATCAAACGAAATACGTTACTCCGCAGAGTCTATTGCAGGGTGATTCAGTACAACAGATATCTAACAGAGCTCTCTTATGGCTCTCTCACTCGACCCTCTGTCGGACTAACTCTCTTGTCTACGCTAGCTAATTGCCTATTTGTTCTTCCACCAGTGTGACTTTCAGTCTTTCCTCTCTTCTTGCTCCACTATTTGTCGCTTATTCTTGATTACTGGAGGTTCCGTTTATTGTCTTTGTCTCACATACCTACCATCTGCACTGTTCTACGCAACTGTCACGCCACCTATCTTCCAGCTATTCGCAACCGTCACAGCTCCCTATCTACCGTGATTGTGCTCTGCCACCTGTTCTCCGCAACTCAAAATTGTTCCTTTTCCAAAACAAAGGCCCCAACAAGCCCCGACCACATGCTATTGACTCTTCCTATGTTAATATTTTCCTGCTGCTGCGTTTTTCATTGGTTTGTTTGCTTCTGAGGCTGACTCTGTCCTCTCCATTTCTTCGCTCTATCCAAACAAAGACCCCAACTCAGAAACCTTGCTCAATGTTGAAGACTTTAGTTCTACGAACTCGTTAATTTCATGTTTTCATTCCTTAATTAGCTTGTCAGCTTCGGTGGCCACTCTTTCAGCCTCGGTTTCGTCTGCTACTAGCGGCAGTTTGTTGAATACATCTTGCATTTTTATCCCGACTTTCTATTGCCTTAGCTCTTTCGCCTCTGATTTCTGCTTGACTGGTTGCCTTAGCTCTTTGAGGACCTAATTTGTGGCAGCAGAATGCTCCTCTATCTTCTGTATTCTAGTTTCCAGTGCCTCCTCTTGGTTGTAGAACTGGGTTATGCCAACAGGATCCATGGCCTCTTTGATCTCTTGTGAAATTTTCTGAAGTTGTGCTGAGATAGGTTAGGCTTTCATGGTTAACGAATTAGAGAATTTGTGTAAATGCTTCAGTAGGTTGTAAACTTCTTTGACTGTCGTCCCTAGGGTCAGTAAAATATCCTCCCTGAACTAATAGTTCCAGGAAAGTGCCCTACCCCACCAGACGTTGGTTAACCTTGGGTACCATAGCCGTACTCGAGTTAATTTTTTCCTCGCTGTCCCAATTTGTCTTGTCTCTTAACTTTACTGGGTCTGATATGGTTTCTGAGGTGGATGGAGTGCGGGTGGATTGGTCTTTGGAAGTAAATGAAGTATGGGGTGATGAATGGTGAGTGTGAGGTGAAGAGGTGTGAGTATGGGGTGGAGATGATTTTTGAATATTCGAAACCGAGAACTGATCAAATGCAGGTAGCGCAGAGGTGACCTAGGTGGCAACCTCTAGCTCTTCTCGAATTGGTACTCCCGTATCCATGGGTTGGGTCTGATCTTCTTTGGTGAGGTCAACTATTTACCTAGGAACCATAATTGTTGCTTTCTTAGCCTTAGGGTAGCTACTGGTGGTTTAGGTGCCTTACTCTTATGGATTGAAGTTACTGTGGTTGTTGGGGGTGAATTGAACATGGTAGAAGGTAGGGCAGTGACGAGAGGTGTAATCTTGGATGGTGATGCAGAATTTGAAGACTAAAAATATTTAAAAGAAGGAAACATAGGAGAAGTACTTGTGAGAGTTTGTATTACTCGATTGAAGTCCTTTACCCTCGTGTCCAGCTCCAGTAAAGGTGTTAGCTGCAGTTGAGAAACTCTACTCGTTGTTTCCTCTGGTGTCTCCCCTGGTAGTGCTTTCAACAACATTCCCTCGAATGAATAGTGATGTATTCCACTTCTGATCTCCATTCCAACTCCTAGCCATGAACAGACTTCGGTGTGGAACGCCTTTTCATCAACCTAAAATTTCAACGGTCTCATTTTGAACGTGGTTTCATCCACGCAAGTGGGTCTGATGTATGTTGTTAGGTCCCTATATTACTAGTATAGTCCCTTATTGTTTTTAGTGTAAACTTCATCAAGTATTATCACCTTGTAACTCATATTGTTAGTTTACATTGTAATTTCAAATTATTATTGTTAAGTCGGCTAGGATTACATTGTAGGCCCCACCAGATTACATTGTGGTCCCAGCTTGACTCCCATATGAGTAGAAAGGAGGTTTTGTAATTTGAATCATCCAAGAATTGTTCATTCATGTAATGTATTGAGGTTTCCCCATGGCTTATTTTCATGCTGATATCTCTTTTCTTCTCTTTTTGGAGTTGGTTTCACAACATTTGGTATCAGAGCTTTGAGATTCTAGGGTTTCGCTGCTCCAAACAGGTCATCGTGGCATTTTCGCTATAGCTTTTTTCTACGAAGGTTCAGAATCTGAAATTTTTAGAGTGCGAAGCCAAAATCCTGAGGAACATCGTCACAAAATTTTAGATCTTGGTTCTGTGTAAGTTAGGTCATTTTGCAGGATCCTGAATTTAACCTAAATAGGTCATCGTGGTATTTTCATAATAACTTTTTTTTCTACAAAGTTGAAATTTTTAGAGTGCGAAGCCGCAATCCTGACGAACATCATTGCAAAATTTCAGATATTGGTTCGTAATATTTTCGTAGATATGATCTATGGAAGTTAGGGCTTTTTGAGGCTTCTGAATTTCATCTCAAAGAGGTGATCGTTGGAAAATCTTCATAGCTCTCTCTCTGAGCATTGGATTGGAATGCTGTAAAAATTTCCATAAGTACATAGACTTTAATTTTTGTTCTATCAATTTTAGAGCCAAAGGAGGAAACAGTGACATGTGGCAAGTCGTACAAGTTCGCTCTACTGAACCAGTCCAAAATTGGGTCATTGTGGGAGATTGGACATAACTTTTCCTTGAATAATCCAAATCAGATTAGACCTGTGGCTTTTGAAAGAAGCTTCAGAGGGCTACTACAAGGCTGAATTTTATATATTGAGGATCCGCAATTATAGAGATAATTCAATTTCAATATCGAGCGCCTAAAAAGCAAGTGAAAGGTGTGTATTTTTTTTTGAATTACATAAGTCTTGTTTGAAGAATCAATTTGAATTGATTCCAAGGGCATATTGTAGAATAGATATCAGTATTAGATTCTAAAATGGCCCCTAAAAATAATTCAACACCCATTAAGACTTTATAAAGCTCTACTATGACTCATGAATACGAAGAATGGCAACACGACATATCAAAATTACAAGAGCAAGTGCAACAAATTTCGCTCTCGCAAAGAGCAACAAAAAATGACATGGAAGTTTTGAAGAAAGGCGTGGAAACTAAGATGGATGGTTTGAAGAAAGCCATGGAATATAAGATGGATGGTTTGAAGAATGGCATGGAATCTAAGATAGATGGCATGGAAGCTGGCATGGAATCTAAGATGGATGACATGGAAGCTAAGATCAATGAGAAAATGGAAAACATGAAGAATGATCTAAAAGCAAACATGGAAGGTTTGACAAAGTTGATACAAGAAATGTTTCCTAATGGTGAAAATATAGTAGAGGAAACTCATGATGAGAAAAAAATAAATGTTAATCATGATTTCATAAAATCTAATGTTGGAGGGAAGAACCACCATATTCCAAAAATGGATATGAGGAAGTTTGATGGAAAGGATCCTGTAACATGGATACTACAAATGGAGCAATATTTTGATCTCCATAATCTGCAAAACACACAAAAGGTACGCATTGCAACTTTACATTTAGAACAAAATACATTTGTATGGTATCGATGGCTTTGCTCCCATAAAAAAATTGTCACTCGGTCAATTTTTACGGAGAAAATGATAGCACATTATGAGGATACAAAGAGTAACACCTTCTTTAGCCAATTGATAAATCTCAAAAAAAAAGGATTTAATGGGGGAGAACATTGAGGACTTCCAAAAATTGAATATAAGGGTAACTGATATTCCAGAGGAACACAGGATTGATCTCTTCATAGGTACTTTAAAGGATAACATCCAACATGAAGTTTGCATTTTGGAAGCTGATTCATTGGAGAATCCATTCAGGTTGGCAAGAAAAATTGAATGTAAAATTATGGCGACAAGGAAGCCTACCACTGACTTCTATAAAGAGGGAAGTGTTGCTACTCCTAGATTTCCACAACCTACAAGGTTGACACCACAACAATTGGAAGAAAAAAGAGCAAAAGGGCTTTGCTACAGTTGTGATAAAAAATACACTAAAGGTCATAAGTGTGCTGAGAAGAAATTATTTTACATAGATTATGAAGAGGAAGAAGAAAATGAACAAGAAGAGGATATACACCAGGAACCAACCCAAGAAGAGGAAGAAATGAGTCCGACCATATCTTGTAATGCATTGGCAGGAATTACCATTCCTCAAACTCTAAAGATAGAAGGATATCTCAAGAATAAAAAGGTAATAATTTTGATTGATTCAGGTAGTACCCATAATTTTATTCATTGTAAGGTAGCCAAGGAATTGAATTGTTTCCTATACCCAGCACCAGAATGTCAAGTGATGGTTGGAAATGGAGGAACTATAAATTGCTCTGGAAAATGCCATAATATCAAGCTAACCATGGGGGAACATGTATTGACTAGTCCAATGCTTTCCATTCCTATGGGAGGTGCTGATGTTGTACTAGGAGTACAATGGTTACAATCTTTGGGGACGGTAGCTTTTAATTTTCAAGAACTTTTCTTGAAATTTTTTTCAGAAGGAAAGGAAGTCGAATTACGGGGTATTGCGGGGAAGCCAGGAAGGATAATAAGTTCTAATGTCATGACAAATATTCTAAAGAAAGAACAACGAGGCGTAATTGCACAATTATGCTCACTAGAAGTTCCAACATCAAAATCATCTATTTCTGCAGATCTCCAACAAGTCTTGGACAATCATTCCAAGGTGTTTGAAACTCCCAAAGGACTCCCACCTATTCGTGATCATGATCATGCTATTCATTTGATTCCAGGAAGTGGTCCTCCAAACATCCGGCCTTATAGATATCCTTACTTCCAAAAGAGCGAAATTGAACGCATGATTGCAGAAATGTTAGAGGCAGGTATAATTCAACCTAGTCAAAGTTCTTTCTCTGCTCCTGTAGTATTGGTACACAAGAAGGATGGATCATGGTGCATGTGTCCGGATTATAGGGAGCTCAATAAGCTCATCATTAAAGATAAATTTCCCATTCCTATGATTGATGAATTATTGGATGAATTACATGGAGCAATTTATTTTACCAAGTTGGATCTTCGTTCAGGATATCATCAAATTAGAATGAAGACTTAAGATATTCCGAAAACAGCATTTCGAACTCATGAGGGTCATTATGAATTTTTGGTCATGCCTTTTGGCCTTACCAATGCACCTTCTACATTTCAAGGGTTGATGAATTACATTTTCAAACCCTTCCTTAGAAAATTTGAGCTAGTATTTTTCGATGATATACTAATCTACAGCAGGTCTTGGAAGGATCATGTTCAACATGTTGACAAGGTGCTCAAACTATTGCAGGAATAAACAATTATATGCAAAAACATCAAAATGTTTCTTTGGAGTACAAGAGGTGGAATATCTGGGTCATATTGTATCTCACGAGGGTGTTAAGGTAGACCCTAACAAAATTAAAGCCATTAAGGAATGGAAAGTCCCCACAACCATAAAGCAGTTACGAGGATTTCTCGGGTTAACAGGGTATTATCGAAAGTTCATTAAGAATTATGGGAGAATTGCAGCACCTCTAAAAACATTATTGAATAAAGATGCATTTTCATGGACTCCTGAAGCAACTAAGGCCTTTGAACATCTTAAAGAGGCAATGTGTCTAGCACCAATATTAGCTACGCCAAACTTCACAAAAACCTTTATTGTGGAATGTGATGCCTCATGAAATGAAATTGGTGTTGTTTTAATGCAAGAAGGAAGACCCATTGCTTTTGAAATTCGTCCAATCAAAGGAAAGTATTTACAGAAACCTATTTATGAGAAGGAAATGTTAGCAATACTGCATGCACTAAAGAAATGGAGAACTTACCTAATGGGAAGACACTTCAAGGTAAAAATTGATCATGATAGTCTAAAACACTTTTTGGAACAAAGACTATCTTCAGAAGAGCAGCAAAAATGGGTCACAAAGATGTTGGGTTATGACTTTGAAATAATCTACAAAAAAAGGAAGCTAAATGTTGTTGCAGATGCACTCTCAAGAAAGAATGAAGAGGTGGAAGCATTGCTTTGTGCCATTTATATTATCCAACCAGATTGGATAACTGAAGCAAGAGATGAATTGAAGAAGGACAAAGATGTATGGACACTCATTCAAAAGTTGCAGCAAGATCCTAGTACATATGATACATTTAGTTGGAAAAATGATTCCTTATGGTACAAAGATCGCTTATATCTTTGTAATAATTCCTAACTAAAACAAAAGATTCTTCTGGAATTGCACACTTCTCCTTTAGGAGGACACTCAGGATTTTTAAAAACTTACCACAGGGTGAAGAAAGAATTTTTTTGGGATGGCCTTAAATCCGATATTCAAAAGTTTGTGGCGGAATGTTTGGTTTGCCAGCAGAATAAAGTGGAAACAATTAAGACCCCAGGACTTCTACAACCTTTATCCATTCCAAGTCAACGTTGGGAGGGGATTTCAATGGATTTTATCACAGGTTTACCTAAGTCCGAAGGAAAGAGTGTCATCATGGTGGTAGTTGATAGACTTACCAAGTATGCACACTTTTGTGAATTATCTCATCCATTTAAAGCAAGTATAGTTGCTAATACATTTATGGACACAATTCAAAAGCTACATGGAAGCCCAAGGGTTATTGTGAGCGACAGAGATCCCATTTTTACTGGAAATTTTTGGACGGAGTTATTTTCTTGTTTGGGTACTCAATTAGCTCATAGCTCATCTTAACATCCTCAATCTGATGGTCAAACTGAGATAGTAAATAAATGTTTGGAAGGATATCTTCGTTGTTTTGTATCTGATAAACAAACACAATGGGTCAAGTGGTTACCTCTAGCTGAATGGTGGTATAACACTTCCTTCCATACTGCAGCAAAAATGACCCCATTTATGGCACTTATGGATATCATCCACCATCCATCACATCATCTTTAAGAGAAAATTCAAAGGTTCAAGCAGTGGAAGATCACATCGAGCATCAACAAGAAGTTCTCAAACTCTTAAAGGATAACTTGAATTTGGCACAAAATCGAATGAAACAACAAGCAGATCAACATCGTAGTGAGAGAATTTTTGATGTAGGAGACTGGGTATTTTTACAGCTACAACCATACAAACAAATGTCCCTCAAGAAAGCTAAGAAGGATAATAAATTATAGCCAAATTACTATGGTCCTTACAAGGTGTTGCAAAAGATTTGTACTATGGCATACAAATTGGAGCTTCCTACTTCTTCACGAGTGCATCTGATTTTCCATGTTTCATGCTTAAAGAAGGTTGTAGGTGAAAATATTCCAGTTCAAACAATATTGCCAGAACTTGATGAGGAAGGAAAAATCATATTGGACCCTAAAGCAGTCACGGAAACAAGAACTCGACAGCTACGGAATCGATCAATTTCAGAGTATCTCATCAAGTGGAAGAACTTACCCACTGAATATTCTACATGGGAGGATGAGAATTTTATACAAAAGCACCCAGAGCTACTCAAGCGTTGAGGACAACACTTTTTTGAAGGAGAGGGGTATGCTAGGTCCCTATATTACTAGTATAGTTCCTTATTGTTGTTAGTGTAACCCCCTTATTGTTATTATTGTACCCTTGTAACCCCCATATTGTTATTATTGTGCCCTTAAATTATTATTGTTAGGTCCGCTAGGATTACATTGTGGCCCCACTAGGATTACATTATGGCCCCATGGAATCCTATATATAGAAAGGAGGTTTTTTAATCTAAATCATCTAGGAATTTTTCATTCATGTAATGTATTGGAGGTTGCCCCCTCGAAGTGGCTTATTTCTAAGGCATTGATATCTCTTTTCTTCTCTTTTTGGAGCTGGTTTCACAACATATGTCTACTTTTGGGTGACCCCAAACCATATCTATGAGGAATATATGTCCAACAGGTTCCTCGGAACCCTTTTCTGTCTCGCCACCACATCCACCATCTGCATGTACCAGAATGAGAAAGCTTCTTCATTTACCTCGTTTGTGCTGGGATCTCCCTATATTCTCCATCATCGCCATTGGCTGGTCATGTGTGGTTTTCGCGAGCTTTCTTACTCCCGAGTGAGTCCACTTCCACAATCCACGTCGAAAATTCCATTATGAGGTAGCCGTAAATAAACCTTGTGGCCCTTCTGTAGTTATCTTTGCAGGCCTCAAAGAGCTCATTTAATAAGAATGTACACCAGTTCAGCTGGGTTCCCTGGAGCCAGTGTTCCGCAGCTAAAATGGTGTCGAGGGTGCATTCGGCCTTGGTTTAGTGCCTCATCGTCTTACCCGCTATTAGGTAGCAGGAAAATTTAGCCATTGGACTATTGAGGAGGTCTATTTTTGCCCCCTTCCAACCTCTTCTGGTCTCATATTTCTTATAGTAATCACAGTCTCTCGCCTTCTTGGCTCTCTTTAATGCATTCTGGAATTTTGTTGAGACATCCCTCCCTTCTGCTGATAATCTCATGAGCCTATTGATATCCTCTGCATGTATCGATATTTCTCGCCCTAGCCACAACGATCCATTCTGGAGTCTGCTCAGCAGGAATTTCGTACATTGCATTGTTGTTCCCCTTGTTCCAAACACCGGGAGGTTCCTAAGGTTCAATATTGTCGATTTCTGGATACCTCTGAACTCTGGATTCATTCTCGCTGCTTCGCCTCCTCCATCTGTAGCATAATTCTCTATGTATACTTTTCTCTTCATAGCCAGAAATTGGTATGAATCCGTGAAATCTGTATCTATCAGCGACGCATTGTCATACTTACCCACTAACGATTCCATCCTCTGAATTCTCTCATCGAGCTAAGGCTCGATGACTGTTGTTGCTACCTTTGTCATATTCGTCCTTATTTTGTATACATGGAATATTGTCCTTGATCTCTTTCCGTGAATTTCTGCTACTGGACTATCTCTTTGAACTTCCTCTGATGAAATTTCACTTGTTGTTGCGGCTATTTCTTGCTCTAACTTGGAATTTTCCAGCGTTCTTGTGCTTTCTTCTTTCATGCGGGTTAAGTAATGTAACTTGCATGAATGAGGTTGATAAGACCCCATAACTAATTAATTTTTCTGTCTCTCCCACTGCTATAATCATGCGACTAGTTACCGCGGTGAGGTGTATTTTGACACTGCTGACTGTGTCTTCGAGATTTGGGTAGACGTGATGGGTAATGATTATGGCTTAATATGCCAAATTTATTACGGTATGGTTGTTGCTACTTATGGCAGTTAATTATCAAATCCGGGTGATTCTACGAACTGACATCGGTATGATGGGTTATTATGACAGAATGATGTTTGACACGCTTGGCTTGCTGAAATGGATGATGCATTAGACACTACCCCCCCCCACCACAATCGGTTGTGATGTGGTCTCCGCATCACAACAGGTGGATTTACTCTCTATGTTACTTTAATTATTTTCTTTATTGGGATTCCTATTCTATTCTCTTCTTGGGTGCGAGAGAGTTATTGACTCAATCTATTTCTATTCTACCCTACTGACTCCCCTCGGTTGCGAGAGTTATTTGAAAAATAAATGATGAAACTTAGCCGTGATAAGGCTTCAGGCGTGCGCCATTCACTCATCCTTGTAATACTTGGTCGTCTAGTTGTGCAAATCGAACTTCTCCTGAATCTTGAATTTCAATGACATGGTATGATCCCATCCAGTGCATTCTGAGTTTGCCCGGGAACTTTTGAAATTTTCTATCGTACAACAAAACTTTCCCTCTGACTGTGAACGTTTTATGTTTGATATGACGGTCATGCCAAGCCTTCTGTCTTTATTTTTGGACTGTCTAATGGAATTCTTCCATAAACCTGTCTTCTTCAAGATCTTGTAGCTCATGGAGGCATTCCTTGATTGAGTCTTCCTCTGTCAGATGTACTGTTGAAGCGATTAATAGAATCGGTATGATAAATTCAGTAGGCACTACTGCTTCTCTCCAGTACACTAGCTGGAAAGGAGTCTGATTGTGTAATATTTTTACAGTTGTCCTGTATGCCCATAATGTTGTTGGTATCCGCTCATCCCAATCATCCCGATTGGCATTGCATATCTTGGTTAGTCCTTTTTCTAAGATCTTATTAAATGCTTCAACAGTTCCATTTGCTTGAGGATGGTACGGACTGCTCTTATGATGTTGCACCATAAAATTATCTAACAGAGACTTGATTTTTGTATTGATGAAGTGTGTACCTTGATCATTGGTTAGGCTTCTGGGGCAGCCAAATCTGCTGATGATATTTTCAAAAATGAACCTAGCTGTTGTGTCTATTGTGCAATCTTTGAATGGTGTTGCATCTGCCCATCTTGTAAGATAATATGTTGCGGTAATTATGTACCTTTCCTGTGAATGTCTTTCCACGAGTGCAATTGGCCGTACGAAATCAACGACCCATTTTTCAAATGGCTGCAGTGCTCTTACAGGTTGAAGTGGAAATTCATCTCGGTGTGATGGACGTCTCGTTCTCTGGAAAATATCACATTTCTTTACATATGCTTTACTATCCTTATGTACTATGGGCCACCATAACCCTGCTTGTAATATTTTTCTTGCAGTGGGTTTTCCACCAGCATGGCCCCCCGCAACTCTGTAATGACACTCCCACAATATATATATTAAAATATATAATTACTTCCCGCATGCAGAGTTAGACAAACAGTTAAGTGAATCAGTTGAGTCGAGTTATAGATATTTTTTCGTGAGTGAGTTAGAGAGTGAGTTAAGCGAGTTGACCAAGTTCAGTTATGTCAGAGTGTGTGCATGTCAATTTAGGTTAAATACCCTTCACCGGGTTCATTGTATTCAGTTTGAGATTTAGAGTGATTAAGATTAATTGAAGAGCCGCAGCTCATTGTTTCGTGTGTGAAATACTTGTGTTATTGTGTGATTGAATCCTTTGGCTCTTCAACAAATTGGTATCAGAGTTGAGGAAGGATCAGAAGATACGTGGGCGAGCAAAGCCAATGAAGAAGGCCAAGAGCAGAAGGCCATAAAAAAAAAATTACAAAAAAAGAAAAATTTACCCACAGAGGTCCGCACGTTTTCAGTGCAGCACCTGTGGAGGGTCCGCAACTTCTCCTAAGTAAAACTGCGGAGATTTCGGAAAACTTACGATTTTTTGAAAAAACAAGTTTAGTCTGCGGTTTATTGATTTACGGGGGTGCGGAATCGGTTTTATATTTAAAGGCCGACAGTGAAGTTGACAGCCGTGAGAAAATTTCAAGAAAAAAAAAATGCCGACAACCGTATTTACAACACACAAAAGTCAAAGAACGGTTTAGTATAGGTTTGAATACACATGGGTGCTTCTTTTATTTTGGGAAATCGAAAAACCCAAAAGTGCATGAGGTATTTTTTAAGTTTTCAAAAGTAAGAAGTCACGCTAAGGTTTTTTTTTTAAAGGAGCGTATTACAAAGATTTTTTATGATCTTTTAACAAGGGATTTTAACATAAAGTTTTTGAAGAGAAGGTTTTTAGTAAGAATATTTTTTTTATATATATAATTTTTTTTTATAAAAGATTTATTTTATATATATATATATATATATATATATATATATATATAAAAGGTTTTTTGAAAGGTATTTTTAAAGGAGCTTTGTAAAGTTTCTAAAAGGAAAAAAGAAGAGAAATTAAGGGTTTTTTTGTCAAAGACAATTTTTTTAAGGCAAGATGGCCACATCCAGTTTTCAGCCACAACTTCCATCTTTCACTGGGAAATATTACGATGTGTGGGATATTAAAATGGAGACTATGCTAAAAGCACATGATGTATGGTATCATGTCAAGTTTGGGTTTGCAGAACCTCAAGATGATGTGAAGGAACGAGCCCTCAGTAATGCAGAGAGGGAAGAATGGAAGAAAGACAAGCGGAAGAATGCACAAGCGTTGCTTCTTATCCAGTAGGGAGTGGACCGAGCAGTGTTCCAAAAGATCATGATAACCTCTTCAGCAAAGGAGGCATGGGAAACTTTGGCGACAAGCTATCAAGGTATGGCCAAAGTTAATATTATTAAATTGCATAATACTAGGAGAGACTTTGAAAGTCTGCAGATGAAGGAGACAGAGGACATTGATTCCTTCATGAATATGGTCATGTCTATCGTCAATCAGTTAAAAATCTATGGTGAAGATGTTAAATATCGAACAGTGATTGAGAAGGTTCTTCGATCTTTGTCTACCAAGTTTGATGTTGTGGTAGTAGCCATAGAAGAAGCGAAGTATTTGGAAAAACTGACAGTTGATGAGTTGATGGGATCTCTTCTATCGCATGAGTCAAGGATAGAAAGAAATAAGGATTTCACTTTAGAAACTGCCTTCAAAATTCAAGTTTATATTTCAATAGGTCGAGGCAGAGGACGAGGCAGCAGCTATGGTGGTCACAGAGATGGCCGAGAAGAGCATAAGCATCAAAGTGGAAGCAGCAGCAGCAAAAGCTTTCACAACAATCAAAGGTTTGACAAATCAAAGGTGAAGTGTTATTATTGCAATAGATTTGGTCATTATGCTCGTGATTGTAGGAAGAAGATAGCTGATCAAGGAAATCAGAGAGCTAATGTTAGTACAGAGAATACTGACTCCATGTTTCTAGCATGCAACACCATGCATGCACCGTCTGATAAGGTTTGGCTATTAGACAATGGTTGCAGTAACCACATGATAGGCAACAAGAATTTGGTTGCCAATGTGGATGCCTCAGTGAAGATAGAGGTAAATTTGGGGACTGACAAGATTTTGGATGTAGATGGAAAAGGAGTGGTCAACATTATGACCAAGCAGGGGGAGCCAAAGACCATATCAGAGGTATATTATGTCCCTGGACTCAAACACAATTTGATAAGTGTTGGTCAATTGACGCAGAAAGGATACAAAGTTATCTTTTAGGGACAACAGTGTGTTATTTACGACAAATCCCCAAGCAAGCAGCTGATTGCAAAGGTGCAAATGACGAGGAACAGACTCTTTCCTCTAATTATGAACTACAATGATAAGGTTAGTTCTTTTAAAACTGCATGTTCTGATGATAACTGGTTATGGCACTTTCGGTTTGGACACTTTCATTTTTCTGGTTTAAGATTGTTGCAGCAGAAACAGATGGTCAGAGGTTTACCTCCCATCAAAGAACCTGCAAGCACTTGTGAGTGTTGCATCTTGGAAAAGAAACACCGTGAAATTTTTCCGAAAGGAGTTTCTTACAGAGTAAAGAAACCACTTGATTTGGTGCATACCGACCTATGTGGACCTATGAGGACACAGTCGATTGGTGGAAGTTGTTACTTCCTCACTTTTATTGATGACTATAGTAGGAAGACTTGGGTTTAATTTTTGAAGCAGAAGTCTGAAACTTTTGCAAAGTTCAAAGAGTTCAAAGCCTTATTGGAGAGCCAAAGTGATCGATAGATCAAGGTATTGATATCTAATCATGGTGGCGAATACGATTCGAAGGTATTCCATGAGTACTGCAAACAACATGGAATCCGAAGACAGTTTACAACCAGATACACACCACAGCATAATGGTGTAGCAGAGAGAAAGAAACGAACAATAATGAACACGACAAGGAGCATGTTGAAAGCAAGACACCTATCTAATGAGTATTGGGCAGAAGCAGTTGCTTGTGTTGTTTATGTGATAAACAGATCTCCTATAAAGAGCGTGATGAACAGAGTTCCAGAAGAAGCATGATCAGGTATGTCATGCAGTGTATCTCATTTCATAGTTTTTGGATGTGTAGCCTATGCACATGTGCCTAAGAAAATAAGAGGAAAAATTATATGATCAAAGTGAAAATTGCATATTTACTGGTTATAGTGAGCAATCAAAAGCTTACAAATTTTATAACCCTGTCACCAAGAAGACAATCATTAGCAGAGATGTTGTGTTCAAAGAACAAGAGTCATGGAATGGGACTGTAGACACACTAACTGATGCACAAACACCATTGATGGAAGAGGATGATGTAGAAGAAGAGGAGCAACAAGAACCAAGAGAGAAGACACCAAATAGAGTCACACCAGCAAGGACTCCAAGATTTTCATAGCAGAATGGATCTTCAAGCAGATCCACAAACCAGAATTCTCCAAGCAGCGAATCAGGTGATGAATCAAGTAATGGTAAGAAAAAGATGAGAAGTTTGAAAGATATTTATGATGATTTGGATGTTAGTTCAAATTTTGCATTGTTGGCATTCCAACCTTCTTTGTTTGAAGAAGCAACCAGAGATGAAAATTGGGTGCAAGCCATGGATTAAGAGATGAATTCAATTGAAAATAATGATACATGGGATTTTTTTGATTTACCAAACGCTAAAAATCTCATTGGTGTGAAGTGGGTGTACAAGACAAAGGTGAATGAGAAAGGTGAGATTGACATATTTAAAGCAATACTTGTAGCAAAAGGATTCTCGCAACAACCGGGAATAAACTTTGGGGAAACATTTTCTCAGGTAGCTAGATTGGATACTGTAAGAGCAGTTCTAGCAACAGCAACTCAAAACAAGTGGAAATTATATCAGATGGATGTCAAATCAGCCTTCTTGAATGGAATTCTTGAAGAAGAAATTTATGTATAGCAGCCTCTAGGATATGAAGTTGAAGGTAAAGAAGATAAATTTTATAGATTGAAGAAAGCACTCCATGGACTTAAGCAAGCACCTAGAGCATGGTATAGCAGTATCAACAGTTACATGATCAAGAATGGATGCTACAGAAGCAGCATTGAGCCTACCTTATACACAAAGGTAAATGAGCATGGACAGATTTTGATAGTTTGCTTATATGTTGATGATATGATTTTTACAGGTGATCTTGAGATAGATAAATTTAAAGCAACCATGATGAAATAATTTGAGATGACAGATCTAGGTCTCATGAAATATTTTCTTGGCATTGAAGTTGAGCAGTCTGAACAAGGAATTTTTATTTTCCAAAATAAGTATGGTAGAGATTTGTTGAAATGATTCAGGATGGAAAATTGCAAACTTGTACCTACACCAGTTGCAACAGGTACAAAGTTAAGTAAGGATGATGAAGGAGAAGACGTCAATCCAAATCTATTCAAAATATTGGTTGGTAGCCTCATGTATCTCACAGCGACAAGACCAGATATTATGCAGGGAGTAAGTTTGATTTCCAGATTTATGGAGACTCCAAAAGACACACTTTGGAGTGTTGGAAAAAGAATTCTGAGATACATAGTAGGAACCAGAGATTATGGCATAATGTATTCAAGTACAGAAAATAAATAATTGATTGGATACACAGATAGTGATTTTGCAGGAAGTTTGGATGATCAGAAGAGCACATCCAGTTATGTGTTTCATCTTGGTTCAGGAGTGATAGCATGGGAATCTAAGAAGAAACCTATTGTGACATTATCATCAGCAGAAGCAGAATATGTAGCAGCGACTTCAGCAGCATGTCAAGCAGTATGTTTAAAAAGAGTATTGGATGGACTCAAGAAGCAACAGCAAGGATCAACAACGATATACTGTGACAACACATCAGCGATTGCATTATCCAATAATAGTGTGTTTCATCAAAAGAGCAAGCATATTGACACTAGATATAACTTTATTCGAGAACTTGTGAGCAATGGAGAAGTTCACTTGAAGCCTTGTAGAATGAGTGATTAATTGGTTGATATCTTTACAAAGCCATTAGCAGTAGATTTGTTTGAGTTTCACAAAAGAAACTTGGGTGTTGTAAGCCTAGCTACATAGACCAGCAGGCATGTTTGAGTTTTCATGAGTTATGTTTTAGTTTAGCGGTCGTAATTAAGGGGGGGTGTTAAAATATATAATTACTTCCCGCATGCAGAGTTAGACAAACAGTTAAGTGAATCAGTTGAGTCAAGTTATAGATAGATTTGGTGAGTGAGTTAGAGAGTGAGTTAAGCGAGTTGATCAAGTTCAGTTATGTGAGAGTGTGTGCATGTCAATTTAGGTTAAGTACCCTTCATCGGGTTCATTGTATTCAGTTTGATATTTAGAGTGATTAAGATTAATTGAATAGTCGCAGCTCATTGTTTCGTGTGTGAAATACTTGTGTTATTGTGTGATTGAATCCTATGGCTATCCAACAATATCCTCTATTTCATGGTCCAACCCCATCTTATACATTTGTCCTGCTATCAATTGATACTCAGCCGCTTTCACTACCAAATGCCTTCTTTGAGTTGTCATGTATTCATTTGGGCACTGTCATGTTGCCAGATATACTGCTATATGTTCCAAATAGCCTGGGATGGCTTCTACTTTGAAGAGGTCACATTCGGTAACTGATCATCCAGGGATCCCCCATTCTCTCCATTTTCCAGCCTTGAAAAATGGTCAAGACCCACGTTTAACCTTCCTAGTTTCACTATCGCTTCGAAGGTGAACTCCTGGAACAGTAGGAGCCATCTACAGATCCTTCCTTCAAGCACAGGATTGTTAAACAGGTACTTCAATGCTGAGTGGTCTGTGAATAATTTGAACGTACCTCCCAGTAGGTAATGGAAAAACTTATGAAGGGAATACACCATCGCAAGAGCTTCTCACTCTATTTTTGTGTAGTTCCCTTCAGCCGTCGACAATTTCCTGCTTGCAAAATAGACTGGATGATCAACAGAAGTTTCTCCTAGTTGAGCTAACACTGCTCCTAATGAAATGTTGGAGGCGTCAATATGGATGTGGAACTGTTTTTCCCAGTTAGGATGAACCAAGATGGGTGCACTTTCTATATTTTATTTCAATTTATTGAGGGCACTAGTGCATTCTTCAGTCCAATTGAATTGCTCTGACTTCCGCAACAGATTTTCCAATGGTGTTGTTATATTTTTGTAGTTGCAGATGAATCTTCTGTAGTACTCGGTATTCCCGGGTAGTGATCTTAACTGTTTCACAGTCTCTGGCGCTTCTATGTTAATAATGAATGCTACTTTTGCTAGATCCACACAGACACCCTATTTACAAACAACATGTCCTAACAGTGTCCCAAAAGGTACTGCAAAGATGCATTTCTTGAGATTTAGGGAGATTTGGAGTTGTCTGCATCTGTCGAACATTATTCTCAGCGAGGTTGCATGATTTTTCAGTAAGCTGTAAACTTTCCAATCATCCATGTATACCTCAAGGAACTTGTGGATATATTCCTAAAATGCTGCTATCACTATTCGTGAAAACACCGCTGGCGCATTCTTCAGTCAAAAGGGCATGACATGGTATGCGAACGATCCCCATTCGGTTGTAAAAGTGGTCTTTTTCTTGTCTTCTTCAGCTATTCTCACTTGATGATATCCTGAGAAACCATCTGTGAATGAATAGGCTTCATTTCCTGTCACATTTTTGAGCACCTCATCACTAAATGGAGTGGGAAATGGATCATGTATGCATGATTTGTTGAGGCTTTTGTAATCAACACATACTCCAATCTCGGATTTTTCCTTTTTTCTTTGTATGACAATGGGACTGACCCACTCTGCTTCCTCTACTGGAAAAATCAGCCCTACTTTCAACATTTTATCTATTTATGCCTTGACTTTCTCCTTTACCCTAATATTTAGACGGTATGGTCTATGCTTCACTAGTCTTCCATCGGGTTTCAAGATTATGCGCATTTACCCCATGTCCCCTTTTATCCCCTTTAGTTCTGCTACCACGAATGGGAATAAGTCTTCATATTCCTGTAAAAGGTCAAAGATCCCCTTGGTTGTTTTTGTATCCTAGTAGTCACCACTGGACGCTATTTTGGGTTTCTCCATGGTTTCGATGTTCAGCTTCTTGGTCCTCAAGGGTAACAGATGTAGTCCCTCTGTTGTAAGTTCTTCTTGTATATCTTGCTCCCCTTCTTTCTCTTCAAAGTATAAGTGTCATAGATTTTCTAGATCATCATCATCCATCTCACTGTCTATTCGTTTGCATGCTACTAATTATTTGATAATCTGCTCCAAGAGTGTTTACTCTTTGTTTTCTTGAATTTATGGGAAAAATATTACTCTTTTGATGGCTTGTAGTGCCTGTGTGACCGGTTTTGTTTCTCCTTCAAAAGAAAAACATTGCGTAAACTCCGCAATTGCTTTCCAAGTAGCAGTTCCTCTCTTCTTTCTTTGGTTAAGTACCAGGCCTGTGGAATTGTGTCTAGTGAATGTATAAAATTGTGCATCCATAGATATTCTAGATATCCTGCTTTCTTCCAGATGTACTCACAACTTTCTAAATGCTTCATGGGGTCAAAATCGCCTTGGTACTTCTCAATGAATTTTGGTCCTGCATCTTCTTTGAATTTGGCTCTTAGTGCCATTGCAACATCTTCCCCTATCGGAAGTGAGTTGCTATGGTTGCTCCACCATCTCGCTGGCATGGATTGTAAGGCCACATCCATAAGAGGGACTCTATGTTCTATTGGTAATTTTTCTTCTACTTTTTCAATAAATGTATTTACAGCATTCATATTTGATAGAGTCGGATATCCTCTTACCTCAGCTCCAATCCATTTGACTCCTCAGACGTTAGCACATATTCTTGTATTAGTCTCATATCCTCCCTGCTACCAATCATCCCAAGCCATTTCCGAGCCCAAGTCTGAACTCTGAACGCTTCTCCAGCTTACGGTCCCTCCTGTTGTTGGATTGATATAGTCTTCTCTCTTCCCTATCGTCATCTGGTAAAGATGGTCGAGAAGTTGAGCATCTTATCTGTTGTCAACAGTTTCTATATATCGGGGTCCCTGATATGGGTCAAGTGGCTGAGTGACCCTGACTTCCCTGTCTTCAAATATCATCAGTTCCTTTTTCAAGTCGATCACTACATAGTTCTCAAAAGCCCAATCTATCCCCAACAATGCAGGATAGGGATCCTTATCCCCCATGATATCTATCACCTCAAAATATGTGTATGTTTTCACTCCCGCAACATCAACCTTGACCTATTCCAGTCTTCCTATGGGCATAATGCAGTACTAATTTTCCATGCGGAGCTGTATTGGTGAGTATGTCAAATTCGTCCTCCCCAATGCTTCCCACATCTTTCTTGGTAGAATGTTGACATCTGATCCTAGGTCGAGCATGGTGTCTTTGATTTGGAATCCCGTGACTTGAGTATTCATGCAGAATTCCTTTAATGTTCTTTTTTTATTTCTTTTGATCCTCCTTATGTATTTCTGGGTTGAATCTCTTGACTCTTCTGATTCTGCATTTTCCTGCGCCACGATCTCTAGATTTTTCTTTAGTTGTTCCAGCATTGGTGCATTGGTTAACATTTTCAAAAATAGTCGAAACCATTCCTCAATCATTGTACTTGTATGGGTCTGCTTCTCCTTTTCCACGGTTGGTTGTGGAAGCTCAATGCCTTTGCTCCCCCCCGATTTGGGAAAATGTTTCCACTGCCTCCTTAAAATATTGCTTTTGCCTATCTAGTCTGAAAATGGGGTTTGGAGATGTTGGCTTGATCGGCTTTATTGAATCTATAGTCTATGTATCCTCCCCTGTTCTCTTTCCTCCCTGGGTTAATATGGCTACAGCTTGAGCCTCTACTATTCTTGGTTAAGCATTCACTAGATTCTCTCCTCTCTGTCTGGCTCTTTCCTCCCACCTCTTAATTAATTATGGACAGTCTTCAGATGCATGTGTATTGACTCTGCACTGAGAGCACCATGGTCTTCTAGGCAGTGGACATTCTCTTGTTGCGTGTCCTTCTTGATCATAGTTCTAGCACCTTACTAGTCCTCTTCCTCCAATTTTGCCTCCTCTCATTCCTCCTCCTCATCCCCTTGGAGCCTCATTCACTCTATAATATGGTCTGTCCAATCATTCCGCCAGTGCATCAAGGGCTCTACACCGATCTTTATAATGTGTTGTGGAAGCACAGAACTCACAATATATATTGTTCGGAACCTTGGAGTACGTCTACAAAATTGGGCATAGTCGTGGAGGATGACCAATGCCTTTGCATATTTCATAGTATTCGGTTGCGGTCAAATTTTGTTGAGCAGGGAACCCTAGAAAGTGGGGTTGTGGCTGGTATAATCCTTGAGTTTTTATCTACACAACTCCCCCAACTGGTGGAGTCCCTTGTGTTCCTACTGTTGAAGCTCCTACATTCTACCCCCACAACCTCGGACATTATGTGGCCACGTGTCCCTCCATCAGACAATGGGTGCACAACACATTGGGCCTTGCAGGTAATATAGGCTGAATGTCCTTCAACTTCTCCGTTAAACTTGCTATCTGATGTTGTAACCCCAATATGGAAGGGTCTTGAGCCACTGCTCCTCCTCTGAACTGTTGCCGATATCCCGCCATAGCCTCTATCTTCATAGCTTGCTCCAGGGCATCTTGTAAGGTATCAATATTTTGTTGTGTCAGTGGAGTTCTTGTTAACGGAAGAAGTGCTTTGATAAACCAATCTAGCTGATGATTTGGATCAATCAGGTAACTCAGTTTCCCAAACGCATCATTGAACCTCCTCATCAGGTCCCATTCTGTTTATCCTTCTCGTTGTTTAATCTTCCACATCTCATATAACCCTTGCTGATCTATCTGAGGTAACTTAAATTATTTGACAAATTCTTTTTTTACATCATCTATCTCTGGGTTTGGATGAGCTTCGGACCATTTAAGGAACTAGTGAAGAGCTCTTTCTCTTAGAGTAGTCTGGAACTCGATCAACTTAACCACCTCTGGTGTCTGCCAAGCCCTCCATATTGCTTCGCAGAGATACCAGTGTTGCTCCACATCATCATTGCCCCTCCCAGAGAATTCTGGGTATCGGGTAAGCGATCTCGCCATATTTATTTGTATGGGTGGTACTAAAATAAAACCTCTACCTCTTGGATGTGAAATTGTATTACTAGCACTATAGCTAGTATATATCTATACTGTAGACTTAACATTATTCAACTTTCTAAACTCCCATAACTTAACAAAACTTTTACCTGGTGGCTGATAGAGTACCAGGGGAAGGTTGGGACTAGAGCTACTTGAACTTTGGGGAATAGATTTACCTTGAATTACGGGTGCCGGCCTCTCTGGAAATAGTTTCTCCATCGCAACATGCAATTCCACATCGGATATCTCCTCGAGGTGCGCATCCTCCACATTGGACTTTTCTCCCTTTTCTCTTTGGGCTTGGCTCCTATACACTTTCCTAACTTCTTTGATGGTCCCTCCTATTCGTTGGGATCCCATCTGGACTCCCATTTCCTTTTTCATCTGTGGCACCTTCTCCTTGTCTTTTCGACTACTTTCCTACTTCTCAAACTCTTTCATCACTCGTTCCTGCCACTTCTCACAATTTGCGCCCTCTGATGTGCTCGTCACTCTCTCAATCTACTAGAGGTTCCGGAATCCATATCCCTATTCCCCCTTCTAACTTACTTGTAGCATCTCTCCCTCAGCTCCTTCCCCCAGTACTGGAGGTTTAAGTCTCCATCTCAAACTTTTGAAATTCTATCAAACCCTCGTCCACCATTAAATCTTTGATCTTCAACGGGATTTCCTTCAACAGTTCTCCCCGCAATCCAGATCTGAATACTTCTTCCACTTTTGAAAAGGATTGGTAACACTCAGCTAAAAATTCCATAATATATCCTTCCAAGGTAGATTGTCCCCAGAAATATACAGCTCAAGTCAAATCGGTGTCTAATCAATGGAGTGCTACAAGGTTCGCGTGCATCCACCTGCGACAGAACCTACGCGACCCTCCTTGAAGTGACTTGACTTGTAGTCTCCGCAACTAATTATAAAGTTCTTCCATAAACTTTCCCCAGAAAATTTTGTACAGGTCACTTGCAGATTCAGAAAATAGGACCTGATCCTTAACAGTTTTCTCCCTCTGTTGTCCCAACTCCGCTTGATGCGATATGAACTGGTCTAAGTGGTTATCCCACCAGCTTCGTAGTTCTCTCTCATAGATCCACGATACCATGATCTAGCTCCTAAATGAATTTTTAGGTCCCTGCAACGAAACCATTTTTTGGTGAAAAAGGAGGTCTCTGAGCAAGACCCAGGTTCAGGATAGAGGCCAACAAGGTTTCTGCAACAGTCTAGCACAACGCCGACATTTTCACCCTACTCCAAGGAGAAGAGCATCTCACCCGAGGCGTGCCGTGACCTTAGTAATGTTAGGAGATAGATTAAGTATCAAACGATTACAACCATACAGAGCAACTAAAGGAACTTGAAACAGCAAACAGAACTTGCTACTATGTATAAGATATTACTCATTAAGCATGTTCAGGATGCTGAAATAAAATTTAAAACGGGTCATACATTCACAATAATCAACTGATTAACACTTAACTCAGAACATCAAACATAGCAAGAACCATATTTCATTACCTTATCAAATGGCATACATTACTCCACAAAGTCTATTACAGGCTGGTTCAGTACAACAAAGATCTAACAGAGCTCTCCTACGGTTCTCTCACTCGGCCCTCTGTCGGACTAACTCTCTCGTCTACGCTGGTTTATTGCCTATTTGTTCTTTCGCCAACATGGCTTTTAATCTATCCTCTCTTCTTTCTCTATTTTTTGCCGCTTATTCTTTATTATTGGGAGTTTCGTTGATTTTCTTTGTCTCCCATACCTGCCATCTACATTGTTCTTTGCAACTGTCGCACCACCTATCTTCCAGCTATCCACAACCGTGATAGCTCCCTGTCTACCATGATTGCACTCTACCACCTATTCTCTAAAACTCAAAACTGTTCCTTTTCCAAAACAAAGGCCCCAACACATCCTATCTGGAACAAGAAGGCACAAATTGGAGTGAGGAGCCATAAAATATATAAGCTCCAGCTTAAATCTCCAATGGCTCTGATTTGAAGTATGGATGAAAGGGATCTGAATGAATTATGGAACTGAAGGATGGGGGAATTTACATCATGGAGCCTTGAATATTCTCAAGAAGACTGTCATAGGAGCTCCATAACTCATCACAGGGAGAGATGAGGTCTGCAGGGGATGCGTACTAGGAAAGTATGCCAAAGTGGAATTTCCAAGAAGCAGCAGTAGGGCCAAGAGAATATTCGAGTTGATACACTCAAATACTTGTGGTCCAATGTCCACAACCTCTCTCAGTGGTGCAAAGTATTTTTCTAACTTTATTGATGACCATTCTAGGAAGACTTGGATCTGCTTTCTCAAAACAAAATATGAGGTCTTTGAGTGTTTCAAATAATTCAAGGCGTTGGTAGAAAATTCAACCGAAAAGAAGATCAAGAAGTTGCAGTCAGATAATGGTGGAGAGTATATCGATAAAGACTTCACCAGTTTCTACGCAAAGGAAGGCATCAAGAGAGAATGGACAGCTCCATACAATCCAAAGCATAATGGAGTTGCAGAGAGGAATAATCGGACCATTGTAGAAGCTGCAAGGGCATTTCTATATGACCAAGACATGCCCAAATGTTTGTGGGTAGAAGTTTGTAATACAGTTGTGTATGTGCAGAAAAGAGTACCCCATAGAGCATTGGGGAAAGGTAACTCCTGAGAGTGTGTTCACAGGCAGCAAGCCGGAGGTAATCCATATTAGGATATTTGGTAGCATGGTGTATTTCCACATTCCAGATGAGAAGAGGAAGAAGATGGATCAGATTGCGAAAAAGGGTTATATTGTGGGCTACAGTGAAAATGTGAAGGCATATCGCATCTATATTCCAGAAAATAGGAAGATCATAGTAAGGCAGGACGTGAAATTCATGGAGGAGAGAGCCTTCAGAAGATCTTGGGAAATGGGTACAGATACATAGGTTGAGGAGGATCCACTAGTACAGCCTCAACGGCCTATAGAGGATGGGTCGAGTGCCTCTCCACATCTCAAGGATGTCGAGGATAGTCCCTCTGAAGAAGAGCAGGCAGGAGAGTAGGTAAGACCACCCACCACCAGTGGAAGACCAAGCATAGAAATCCAACAAATTCTGAGAGATGAAGAAGAATTTGTTGGAGCCCCTAGAGACGGGAAGAGGGTACGGAGGCAACCTAATAGATACCAGGCTCTGGTAGGTCAGGTTGGAGAACCCACTAGCTTTTGGGAGGTAGCTCAGCATCAGGTGTGGGTAGATGCCATGGTGGAGGAGTATAGCAACATCATGACAAACGATATCTGGGAAGTAGTCCCTAGACCACAGGATAGATCAGTTGTAGGATCAAGGTGGATCTACAATATCAATTATGATGCAGACGGTAGCATAGAGAAGTTCAAGGCCAGATTTGTGGCTAAGGGGTACGCACAAAAGGAAGGGATCAATTATGAGGAAACCTTTGCCCCTGTAGCTCGATATACTTCTATCAGATCCGTCATCTCTATAGCAGTGGAAATGGGAAGGGAGATTCACCAGATGGATGTCAAGAAATCTTTCTTGAATAGGGTGATAGAGGAGGAAGTGTACATAGAATAACAAGAGGGCTTCGAGACACATGAGCAGAAAAATCATGTTTGCAGGCTTAAGAAAGCCTTGTACGATCTAAAACAAGCCCCTAGAACATGGTATGGGTGAATTGATACCTATTTGCATAAGATGGGTTTCGTCAAGAGTGACGTAGATCCCAATCTCTACTACTTGAGAGTAGGGGATGAGTCATTAATCCTAGTATTATATGTAGATGATCTGTTTCTTACTGGATCATCTAAGCTCATCAAGGACTGCAAAGAAAATATGGCTACTGAATTTTACATGAAGGATCTAGGGTAGATGCATTATTTTCTTGGTTTGGAGGTCTGGCAGCAGGAGGGACAAATCTTCCTTGGGAAATGAAGATACACTACAGAGATCTTGAAGAGGTTTCATATGGAAGACTATAGACCCATGGCCACACCAATTATTAAAAACTGGAAGAAGATAGACACAACGAAGGATGATGAGGTTGATCCCACCTTGTGTAGGCAGCTCATCGGATCATTAATGCATCTGGTCAACACTAGACCAGACATCTGTTATGTAGTGAATACCCTCAGTTAGCTCATGGTGGAACCAAGGAGGGCTCACTGGGTAGAAGCCAAACATGTTCTCAGATACTTGAAGGGGACAGTCGATTATGGATTGCAGTACACCAAGGGAAATTAGTTCCACTTGAGTGGGTTTACAAATGCAAATTGGGTTGGAAGCACAATGGATTTGAAAATTACCAGTGGGTGTTGTTTCAGTCTCGAATCAGGAATGACCTCCTGGTGCAGTAGGAAACAGAAGTATGTCGCACTGAGCTTAGCCAAGGCAGAGTATATGGAAGCAAGCACAGCTTCGTGTGAGGCCATATGGCTTCGTAAATTTCTCTTGAACCTACTCAAGAAGAGTATGGAACTGACTGGGATTATGTGTGATAATCAAAGTTGCATCACACTCTTTGAGAATATTGTGTTTCATGATCGATCGAAACACATTGAAATTCAGTGCCACTTCATCAGGGACCATTTCCAACGGGAGCCATGCAGTTGAGGTACAATCCTACAGGAGAATAGGTGGTAGATATCTTCACCAATGCTCTGAGTAATATTAAGTTCACTTACTTCAGAGAGAAGATAGGGATGGTCGAGAACCCCTTCTAGTAGAGGAACGTGTGGTCTACAGAGTCAGAGGGAGATGCAGTACGGATGAGGAAGTGGCAGAGATATTTTCACAAGAAGCAGTGCAGAGATGGGGGCAGCAGCCAGGACATCAACAGCGCAGCAGATGCTCTAGAATCATAGCAGTACAGTTGGTAAATTGCTTGAACACTTTCCTCTCTAAGAGAGAGTGCTGATTTTATAGCATCGAGAAGTGTTCCAAGTCTCAAATTTGATGGAGAGGCTTGGATAGCAGTTATCCGGAGAACCCAGAAATCATTTGTGGAAATTCCACTCGGATCTTGCTTTATTAAAATAATTTATTATTTTAATGTGGTCCCTAAGTCTAAACTTAGGGAAATTAAATAATTAAAGGGTATTAATAAAGCGTAGTGATAATCTTCTAGAAAATGAATATCAAGTCATATTTTAATCTGAGCCATTGATTAAAGATATAATATTGGTCGTTGATTCATCAGTGAGAAGACTATAAGAAGAGGCTTGAGGGTCATTTGTAAATCAAGCCGGGCACATTCTCATTACCCGAAGGAAATCGATTCTAAAGTAAGAGAATTCGATTTCAGTGGGTGAGTTTGAAGAGGCAGGGTTGCAGGGACATAGAAGGCGGGAGAAGTTAGTATACAAAGAAGAAGAAGGTATAAGGTTGAAGGGGAGGCACTACTGAGCAGCAGCATCAAGCCCTCCACGCAGAATTACGTAGTCCAGGGAGGGACTGCGCAGAGAGGCTATGCAAAATGACGCAAAGGGTGTAGTAGTTCATCCCGTTTGTCGAGAATTCTTCTGGAGTGTCCAAAAAATTCACATAAGGTGTATGCTATTTTATTTTTCTCACCAAGACTTTTGTAAAATATCTTTTCATTATTGAAGATAAATACATGCCCTCATTTTTTGCACTATTTTTCCCACATTGGGTTTTTCCGGGGACAATTGTCCAAAAATAAATTTGTTCATATGGTTGTTTCTATTGTGCTATATGTGTTATTTTTGTTCTTATGCTTTTGATAAGAGTGAAGTACTGCATGTGTGTTTATTTCAAAATTTACTGAAGCATCTGTAAATAACTTATCTAAGAAGTAGGTGAAATAAATCAATCACTTCAATAATAATTTTCAAATTGAAAATTTCACAGTATCCTCCTACTCATCCTTCTATTGAACATGACTTACCCTTGTGGTTAGAAGATGAGGAAGAGGATGAATTTTATCACACAACCCCCTACCCAATCTGCACTCTACATACTGTTATAGGAGGGGGGGAACCTGATGAAGATGGGGAACCTAATGAAGTTTTTGGATGTAGGGTTCATATACCCCATGTTAGATAGTGAATGGGTGTCCCCTCAAGTTTTAGTCCCAAATAAGAATGGAATTGGAGGATATGTGTTGACTATATAGATCTTAACAAGGCCATAAAGAAAGACCATTTAACCTTGTCTTTCATTGACCAAGTCCTAGATGGTCTTGCAGGAAAGAAATTATTTTCCTTCCTATAAGGATTTAGTGGATACAATCAGATCCAAATTAGCCTTTAAGACCAAGACAAGACCACATTTACATGCCCCTAGGGCAATTTTTCCTATAGGGTTCTCCCATTCGATCTATGTAATGCCCCTGCTACTATTCAGAGGGTAGTTTTAAGTATCTTTGATGAACTTGTTCATGACTCCGTTGAGATATACATGGATGATTTCACTCCTTATGGGTGTTACTTCTAGGAACCTCTCTCTAATATGTGTAAATCCTTGGAGAAATGAATTCAAATGAATCTCTCATTGATCCCTGAGAAATGTGAATTCTTGATGAATGCAGCGATTGTCCTTGGCCATTCCATATCCAAAGAAGGGATACAGGTTGACCCAAACAATATTTCCATCATCAAAAGGGTCCCTACCTCTCAAAAGAAAATATATGTCAGGAGCTTCTTGGGATTAGTTGGGTATTATGGAAGGTTCATCAAAGATTTTAATAAATTGGCTTCACCTTTGTTTGGATTACCGGGCAAGGATTCAGATTTTTTTTGGACAAGAAACTATCAAGAGGCCCTTGAAGTGTTGAAAGAAAAGTTAACTACTGCACCCATCCTTATGGGTCACAACTGGGCATTGCCTTTCCATATCCATATTGAGGCATCGGATAAATTTGTGGGGGAAGCCTTAGGAAAAGTAGAGGATAAATTGTCTTATGTCATCTATTTCATTAGTAAGAATATGTCTAAAGCTTAGTTGAATCACACTATCAATGAAAAATAACTCTTAGTTGTAGTACATTCTTTAAACAAATTCAGGCACTATATCACTAGGTATCAAACTTTTGTTCATACCAATCATGTAGTCATTAAGTATTTAATGAAGAATCCTGATGTCAATGCCAGGATAATTAGATGGTTGTTATTGTTACGACAATTTGATTTTAATATTATTGACAAACCAAGGAGAGGAAATTTGGTTGCATATTTCTTGTCAAGACTAACCTTACCTACAGGTAATGAGGATATGGTGGATGATCAAGTTCCAGATGAACACATATTTTCCATCTCGGTGCTTTCTCCTTGGTTTTCTGACATATCCAACTACTTGGTTGCTGGGAGGTTCCCTCCTAATCTATCATCAAGAGAAAAAAGCAAGATTGTAATGAAAAGTGCTCCTTTCACTTAGATTGGGGGTAATATTTTCATATTTGGACCACATCAGATATTGAGGAGATGTGTAAGGGAATAAGAGGTATTTTAAATCCTCTCAACATTCCATAATGGAACTTTTGGGGGTCTTTTTGCTGCTAAGAGGACAACCTTTAAATTTTTAAAGTTCGGTTACTATTGGCCCACTTTACATCAATATGCAAGGAGATACACCACCAGATATGATTAGTGCCAAAGGTTGGGCAAGCCCGCACCCATGGATGAAATGTCGTACAACATCAAGTGTCCTTAGAACCATTTGACAAGTGGGGCATGGATTTCATTGGGCCAATTGATCCACCATCGAGACAGAAGAAGTACATCATCGTGTGCATTTATTACTTGATAAAGTGGGATGAGACAAAGGCAGTTAAAGCAACAATTGAGCAGAAGGTGGTTGAGTTTTTAAGAGAAAACATATTCTACATGTTTGGGTATCCAAGGGAGGTAGTCGTCGATCAAGGAGCACAATTCACAATAAATATGATTGAAGATCTCATGAGGCAACACCATATCAAGCACAGGACATCCACTTCCTCTCACCCTCAAGAAAATGGGTAAGTAGAGGTTTCAAATAGAGCATTGGAGAGCATCCTCACCAAGGTTTTTTTTATAAGAAGGAAATATTGGGCAGATAGACTAGTGGAGTCCTCTTGGGCCTACAACACTACTTGGAAAACCACCACTAGGTTCACTCCATATGACTTGGTTTATGGGAAGAAGGCTTTGCTTTCTATTGATTTTGAATATAACACTTTGAGGATGGAAGCTCAGTTGGACTTGGACTTCACTACAGCACAACAAGAAAGGCTTCTCAAACTTAATGGCTCAGATGAGTTTAGGATGCAATCTCTCCTACACATTGAGGTCTTACAATTGCAAAGAAATATATGGCATGACAAGCACTTCAGGGAAAAGGCATTTCAAGAAGGATATTGGGAATTTTTATGTGATTCTACGTTCAAATATTTCAAACGAAATATAATAACAACATGGTTGGGTCCATGTCTAGTATATAAGTGTAATGAAAATGGATTTATCCATATCAAAACCATTGATGACCAAGGTATTCCCCTACTTTTAAATGATTATAGGTTGAAACTATATAGGAGACCTCTGTCCAAGGAAGAATTTTTTAGTTTAGTAAGGAGAGAATTAAATGTGATTGGGAGTTTCATAACTTCCAGTCCATAATATTCCTTAAAAAAAGTAAAAAGTAAAAAAATAAGCAGGATTGGAGGAAAACCTCTATGAGGCGTCTGAGGCCAACTCCAAGTTTGAAAACCTCTCTGAGGCATCCCAGGAGAAAAAGAGAGAGAGGGAGAGAGAGAGAGAGAGAGAGAGAGAATATCCCTAGGTGAAAACATACTTTGAGGCACCTAGCACATGCATGCATGTTGAAAACCTCCACAGAGGCAGCATGCTTGTCTAAAAAAAGGAGAAAATAGAAAAAAAACAAAAGAGAAAAGAGGATCGCAAGGAGGGAGCTCTTACACCATCTCTTCTAAAATTCTTCTTCTTTTGCAAGACTACACATAGTTGGAATATTTTATGACTGCAGCAAAAAACCTCTAAGTATCCCTCCTTCCTTCCATCCATACACCACATCCCCATACTATCCACTCATATAACCATCTCTCTCTACCATCCAATCAATAGGAAACTTTAATTTCACCTCCTCGCTTTGATACTAAAGGAGGGACATGTATTGCTACAAGAGGTCCCATAATGCTATAGGAGGAGCCTGTGAAGCTACAAGAGGGGGACCCAATGATAAGAAAAGCCAAAAATTCCATGTTTCCTCTAGGAAATGATAAAGGGGGTCCTTCAATGATTTAATTGTCACCCATCCATTCCATTTCACCAAGACTTGCTCAAAATTTCCACTCTATCCTACCTCTAAAAAATACATAAACCATTATTTTCTATTTCTCCAACATCTATACTACTTCCTCATGACTCCAACACTGTCCTCATGGCTTTTCATCATTTCCCTTAACACCATGATTCAAACTAAAGACTTCAAGGGATGTTTATTTTTACTGCTACAGGGAGAAAACTCCTCCTGTAGTAGCTTGTGCAGTCACAAAAGAAATATTTGAGAGCGTTTTTTTTCCGTCCACAGAAAGCATGATGGGTCCATGTCTACAACCAAGAAGCAAAACATCATCCTCAGGAAGGCACTCCACCACCACTAGAATCTTAGACACCATAGAATCTACCTGCATACACACATCAAAGTTATCAGTCGGAGTATCATCAATTTATGAATACATGCACAAGAAACAAGAAAAAGAGTCAAATCCCTCTGAAATAATGATGTTATATGTCCTAGCTCTAGCATGCAACCATCTCCAAAAATTTTATCCACACGTAGGCTCAGGTATGGAAACCCTCACCTCTTCCCTATGCATAAAATAACTAAAATGTGTAATGGTCAAGAAATGAGCTTTAATAGGCTGGAGGTGGCCATTGAACTTGGCCACCCTCGGCTAGTGAACTTAAGTTTGTATTATTCACCCATGCAACGTGGAGATGTAAACTCAAAGTGAGGTGGTGTTCACAAAGAGTGGGGTGATAATCATGAGGAGAGGAGAAATGATTGCAAAGAGTGGGGAAAATGGTCCAAAAAAGGAAACTCGTGTAGATGCCATGTCACCAAATCACTCTGGGCTTTTACCCCAAAGAGCATATTATGTACTGGGCTCCACTTCTTTCGCACCATCACTCATTACAAAACATAATTAGAGGGAGTACAAGTTATTGTATCAGACCACCTAGGGTGCCACAAAGTCGTTTCGAACCTTGTCTGCAAGTGCTACAAGAGGAAGCTATAGGTAGGTATAAGATGCTAAAGGAGGGACGAGAATAAGCTACAGGATAAATTGAAAGGTGAAAAGGGAGTCGTGATGGCTCGAAAATTGTCTCAAAACCATCAAATTTATTTTGACAAGAAGTAAGTGACATCGTCCTTCCTTGTTTTTACATCCATTTGCATGAAACGTTTTCTTGAAATTGATACCCTGTAACATTCAATTAAGTAGTAGGAGGTATTGTCATAAATTGATATGGTTAGAGGCAGAAAAAAAGAGTTTGCTTGAGATCAATTCTAGCATCCTTCTCCCTCACCACTACCAAGGAATTTAACACTGCTTCAACATTGAGACTGTTTAAAAAAAAATTGAATTCCACACCTAAGTGGCACTAAGGAGGGACAGTAGAAGAAATGGGGGTAGGATTTAACAGAAGAGAACCCTCAGACACCAAGAGGATTCACCAACACCCTCTTGTAGTGAACATCTTCAGAAGACACTAATGGTTGGTTTTCTTTTATTTGTTAAGAGGGTATGATGATGATCTCACTCATGAATTTTCCATGGCATTACATTCTCAAGGGAAATATAGTGTCACCACTGTTTTCAAAGGGTTGTCCATCTCTCTCAGTCTTGAAACCATAAGTAGAGTAACCACCTTACCTCTAGGGATTCAATGGAGCAAAAAAGACAAAGGCAACGAGTGCCACAGCTAGGAAAAAAATATTCATTTTGAAATAGAAGCCAGTGGAGGATAAGAATGGAGTAAGAAGATAAATCATACCTTACCCCTAGATGGGGTGGCTTACCATATCCTCAAGGATATATGTTGTGAAGGGAGATTGAGTGTGGGATATGCTTACTGCTTCAAATTTCTCCATGATTTGAGATTCAAGGTAGAATTTCCTCTCCCTCAAAGTCGTAGTGTTCCCCATTTCCTCCTACATTCAATCATTGAAATGAGTCAAAAGGTGATGGAAGGAAAGCACCAGCACTTAGCTCACCATGGCCTCATCAAGTTAATTTTTATGTATGATTTGAGCCACTTAAGGATCCTCGTCCTATGGACTAAATTTTTTGACATGGATAGGGAGAATTTCATAGAAACCCAAGCTAGCACACCTGGGGAAACACTAGTCTCTAGCATTGGAAGTAAAGAAAAAAAAATAGAGGAATAAGAAGGAGAAAAAACATAGGATGAATAGGGAGAAAAAACAGAAGAAGATGAAGGAAAAACAAAGGAAAAGGAGGCAATAGAGACAGAGGATGGAGAATCATAAATTAAAGGAGAAAAGGGGAAGAAACAAGTAGAGGTATAAGTCAGCCCTAAGGATATTTCTAAAACCCAAGAAGCAGAGAAAAAAACACATCAAAAAATTCTAGATCTAGTGGATATTATACAAGAAGTAGTTGCAACATTGGCTACATTGGGCAAACCTATCAAGCCCAAAAGGAGGCAACCAATACAAGGTCCCCTATATTTCAAAACTAGGAAGGTCACCAAAATTAGACAGGGGAAACCAAAAACTCCCATAAGGGTCCCTATCATTATCGAGGAATCACCAAGTAAAAAGGAAGAAGTAGGACCTGGTGAGGGAAAAATTGAGGAGGTCACTTCTCCTAAACCCAAAACCAAGTCACATGTAGCATCTGTGGGTAGGCCCACCACTTGGTCATTAACCTTCAAGAAACCTAAGACACAATTTGCCTTTGAACAAGTAGAAAATTATAAGCTACATGAGGGGCAGGGTTTGTTATAGGATAGGCAGAGTTTTCTACAGGAGGAACAGAGGAAGCTACAAGAGCAAAAAAAGGATCTACATGAAGAAGACACCACCTCAAAATCAATTGAAAAGTACCTTCAAGAGCTCCAAGAGCCCGATCCACAACCTAGCTTGGGATCCTACTATAAATTTATTAGAGGAAGGATTATCCCTGAAAATTTTTCTGGAGATAGAGAGAGGAAGAACCCACAGGTGGATCCAAATTTCCAGATCAAAGAATGTGAAATATTTTGGCATCATGGAGGAGACATTCATTTATATGAGCAAGGAATTGGGTGGTTTGAGACTGGGGGAGTATGTTATGAAGAATCAGTTATAGGCAAAGAATAGAAGGTTGAGAGAGAGGTTGAATGAGAAATAAACACAACTTTCCACTATGGCAAGTCTCTCTATGGAAGCCCTGCAATGCAAACAACCTTAAAAATTTTACTCTCTCTTCCTCAAAGAAAAGTGGTTGTAGTTCCAAATAAAAACTCTGGCACAGTATGGGTCTCTTCCTTTCCAAGACTACAGGAATTTTATTTATTTTTTCAAACAATCTAGTATGGAAGACAGGGAAAAGTTAGTTGAATTCTACATGCACAATTTCATTTTGAAAAAACTAAATTTATGGGATCCCAATTCAATATTGGGATACATGCAGCTAATGGCTTTAGCGTCTTGGTTGACTCATGAAGATACAAGGGATGAGGAGGTGAAAAAGGTAATGAAAAAAGAGGATAAGAAGCCCTTGTATATCATAGAAGAACTAGTGAGCCCTAAGGCTGTCATTAGCAATCATAACCTCATCTCTTCTGATGTTGCTTTAGCACCCAAATACATTGCAACCCAGGAGCAATCCATTCTGCCTTTGAAGACACCTTTAGAATCTTGGGAATAGAAAGTCTGTAAGCTTTCCAGGGAAGATGGCATGTCTTACCCCACAGTCTGCAAGTTAGAGAATATCACACTCCTGAAAGGCTAAGGAATGCCTTGGAGAAAAAATATTTGTACAAGAGAGTCATGTGGAGGATGAAGATCAATTGGATAAGACTCAAACTTAGTCCACCCTTTTTTTTAGTATTACAAGAAGGAAGTAACCAGACAGAAGAGAAGAAGGAATGGACTGAGATAGAGAAAAAAGAAGGTTTTAACCCACCAAAAGGCACACCATCTGAGGTGCCTTGGGATGTCAGAGAGGCCACCAGGACCACGAATGAGCTTCACATAGATGACTAAGTTTCTCAGTCGATGATAAACACCTTCAGCAGGGGGTTGATGATGAGTCCCATCAATAGGTATATCATGAAGATCATTATTCCATCCTATAGCCTTAAAACTATCATTTTCTCACATTAATTCACATTTTTTGTATGTTATTCTTAGTATAAAAGTAAAATGTGTTTGCCTTAGTATGTGGCCTAATGTGGTTTAATTGGATGAAAAATAAGATTTTTTTAAGCATTTACTATGCAAGGGCTTGATGGAGACAACTAGAAGATAATCTAGGGGGTTTTCCCGCCTTTTTAACTCCCTAACTCGACTTAGGATCACAACATCTTCTCTCACCAGTTCAAATTCATTGATAGTCGAGTAACTCCTAGTGCAAGTGAAGTTCAAGAGGGACCAAATCCACCATTTCCAAGATCAAGGAGGAAATCACTCTTATTTTCAAGGGAGTTTTTATCAACTACCCTTTTGTATAAATAAACAATATGAAACCTCATTAGGATTCGAATTTTTGATTCAGATAGGTGTAGCTATTGAGCTTAGAGCTTGACATTGTTATTTTTACTTTCATAGATGTATGCGACTCTTACTTTCTGATAATGAGAAGTTGGTTATTAAGTTGCATATGAGTTTGTTTTAGAGGGCTAAGACCCTTAGGTTTGGGACCAACCCAAATGATTTGGTCCTTCTTTTGTACTTTTTTTTTCTTCTTAGTTCCAATAATTTTATAGCTTTATTTCATTTCAATAGAGGTTAAGCTATAAAAACATGTCATTGCAATCTTATACATCACCTCTCTTATGGGAGAATGGTTGGAAGGATTCACAATATTAGTCCAAAAACATTGTGTTTATGATTTCTTGGAAATATATAAATGTTATTTTCCCTTCTTCATATTTTATTTTTGTAACTTAGAAGTCAGTTCAGTGATTAGAGCAGTATTATGGCATAAAATAGATGTTATTCAAATTCAACTCATGTTTTCAACCATAGTTTATATCATTGTGTTAATGATCAATGGATGTATGTATGTGGTTGGTTGAAGGGTTTTTTTTATCTTCATGGGAGGGAACCTATTTCACCTCCATTTTTTACTTCTCCATCTTCTCTTTCCATCCCTTAATTATGTCCCAAAACTATGTTTCCACAATCACTCTACCTAGGAAATTTAGGACACCATGGGCATTCATCCTGGTGCAAGACAGACCTCTTAGAGGTCTGGGACTTGGCTAGAGGCTTCCCCAACCTTCCTTCACTCTATCTAACCTCCATCCACATCTTAATGCCCTCAATACATCATCTCCACCTTAAAAACACACTTGTAACCCCTCATGTAGCATTACAGGTCCTCCTATAGCAATATAGGACCTTCTGTAGTAACCCCTGTAGCAGGCTTGTAGCACCACTTTCCTTCACCTGATTTTCTCCCCACTTCAACCTTATCTCAGTAAAGATGAATAATTACCCCAAGTTTTGATTTGGTGATCAAGAGAAGCTCCTATACCACTCCAACCATTCATTTTCCTCGTTGCAATATAGAATAGAATTAGTGTTTTTCAATCACAAGCAAGATACAAGTTAGATTTTTTATTTTCAAGAAAGTGTGAATTAGATAGATGATACATGCAATTATGTTATTGATTTGATAAATTATGCAAGATAGAGTATATTTATTTCTGCAAATATATTATCCATTTTCCTTTCATGAAATGTTAATTAGCATCTACAAGTTGAACAAATGGAATTTTCACTTTCATAGTTAGAGTCTGTTTTCAATTGTGTTTTCATCGGCAATTTTTCACAATAGAAAAGTAAGAGGAATGGTCTCTGGAAAACTTTATCTAATGTCATGATTGAGGGTGGCATGACTAGAATCCAACCTATTGTGCATATAGCATTGTCACCTCTAAGTTTGTATGAACCTCGAGTTGATAATTTGAGTTGAGCCCTTGGAAGTTGCAACACTCTTAGTGCAATATCAGGGCTCACTACGTTGCTTCACTGTGGATGACCATTTGTCAACATTGAATTGCATGACTATTTGAACCTTGTAAGAGTACATATGCTCAAAAAACGATTTTATAATTTTTTTTAAATTTGTATGTAATGCGATATTTTATAATTCATTTTTGTATAATGCACTATTTACTGTGCAATGTCATTATCCTCTACTCGTGTGTGGGTGTATGAACCATGACTTCACCCAATACCTATGACGTGCCATATCTAAATTATATACATTTTTACGTTGGATCACATCAAAGGAGATTCATATGGCTATCATTCCATGGTGGCATCAAGAGATAGTTGAGATTGTTTTTATGTTAAAGAAGGAACTGTCAACGAGTTTCATGGACTTGCAGGTTCAAATTATAATTCACCTGATAGATGAGGTTGAAATATTTAGGGTCGTTTCTTTTCATTGGATGTTCTTCTCAAAGAGTTACATGAAGAAATTAAAAGGTTTTGTTCGACAAAGGGAAAAACCCAAGGGGTCTAAGGCAGAGGGGTATATATCGTATGAATCTTTCTATTATGCCACTGAGTACACCAATCATACCAAAAACACACCAGGTGCGGTGATTTGGGATGATGAAAGGGATGAAGACAAAAGAGAAGGGGATATTCTCGAAACGAATGGAAAGAGGCACATCATAAAGAGTAAGTGCAGGCTTATCATTTGTCAAATTACTACACAATAATTATTCACATTGAAATTCATATTAATGCATATTTTGATCTCATACGTATTATCTGTGTGTGTGTGTGAGTGTTTGTGTTGGTTTGATTTCATCAGCGAATTCAGAAATTGAAGTCATCAACAAATCCATTATTTACAATATGGAAGTGACACAACCGTGGGTCGTGTTGTATGAAGAGAAGAGGAGGAAATGTGACATTGACAGGAAAGAATTAAAATGGTTGAATGGTAGAAGCATGCTTCATCCTGATCATTTAAAAGAAAATATGTCAATTACATGCCCTAACATGTGTGTTGTTGATCAAGTCAGAGATAAATATGGTGCATCTGGTTGTTACCCACGTGTTGAAGAGGATGCGCTAAACATAGGGATTGGGTGCAATAACTCGGTAATTATAATCTCTTACTGTATAGTTTTAACTTCATATTGCACCTTTTAATTGTAACATCTATATCTATTTTATATTTTTAATTATGTTCAGGTTATCAGACACATGACCCTGTGATTTTTTCACTTTTTCTATAGGCACATTTGTTCCCATCTATGTGGGCATATGGACATCATTTTCGCACGAAGGATGTCGATGATGGATGCATGACATAATACTGTGGAGTGGAAGTCGAGTTCGACCAATCTAGTCGTGCTAGTCACCACGATCAAAACCTAATGCAAGGGACATTAGGTTACGTTGAAAAGATACAAGAGATCATTCAAGTGGAATTCTCTTCATTCAAATGTGTTATTTTTAGGTGAAAATGGTGGGACATCTATGGTAGGAATAATGGAAAGGAATATTGTGATAGTGGGCTAATATAGTGGGCTAATATCTATCAACTCTAGAAAGATGTGGCATGAAGCTAGGGAGCCTTATGTTTTCCCAAAACACTGCAACCAGGTATTTTTTTACCTAGATGTGTTATATAGGGATAGGGGGTTCGTATTAATACACGACCCTATATCAAAACATTTTTTTTAGAACAACAGTGTTATTATGCCAAGTACCAAGGAAGATAATCAAGGTGATGACAATGGAGAGTGATATGTACTTGTGTTATTTCATCATTTATATTGTTTTTGTTTTCATTATTTCACTAAGTATTTACAATTTTTGTTTCTCCCCCTGCTGACGTCTCTGCTACATGATTGAAATATAAAATACATCAGCCTCATACATAAAATACATTTTTTTTATTAAATGAAAAAAGTATTTATTAATATGGAAACATAATTTTAAATAATAATAAAAAAAGCATTATCGGTGCGCAAAAACACAGTCATGCACCGAATTTGGTGCTTTGTAAAACACAACCGCATCGTAGACGGTGCACACATACCTACGATGCACCATTGTAAACTAAAAGGAGGTATTGTGCATGCATAAAGTGTTTATTACATCTTTTTATGGGCCATAAGAGAAGAAAATAGTTTTACATGGATGCATGAGAGGTTTTAATTTTTCTTCATGGATAATGGACCAATTTTGACTTTTCTTTTCAATGGTATTTATAAATAAAATTTTAATTAATAAATATTTTATGGCTAAGAATTAAATCATAAATAATGTGATGATGATTAAGAGGCATTTGTTAGACTTTCAAATAGACTTAGTGATGTGTTTTTCTTTCCTATTTATATTATGTAAAATAAATATCTATTTTTATGGATTTATAAGTAAATGATTTAAAGTAGACATGTTTATAAGTTCGGTAATAATAAGTGATAAGGCTACATAATAAGGTGTTGCGTGTGATAAATTATTAAAATCTATCCTGCCCAAAATGATCATTGAAGGTCACGAGCCCAAGCCATATATGTCATGTCTTTGAAAGTCACAAGCCTAAGTCATATACATCACGTCGTCGGTTTGAAGGACATCAATTGTACAATATGACATTGGCGTTAAAGTACCACCAGCGAGTTTTCACAGTGTTTGGTGTGTGACTAATAAGACCCGTGAAACCCTAATCTGATATATTTTCTCTGCACCATTGCCTTCTAATTTCACTCTTACTTTACCATTTGAACTGACAACATTTAACAAAGTATAAACTTTTCATAGTTCCATTTCTGAAATCCATGGTGTTTTGTAACAGGGACCTCTGAGATCCAAGACACCTGGAGTGTGTATTGTAGGATAACAATTAGGTGTTCTCCCTCTCTCTGGCCTCCCATGGTCGAACCATATTGTATGGGTCCGCAATTTTCTCCTTCTCCTGTTTTTGCTCCTCTGCTGACATCTCTTCTACATGATTGACATATAAAATACATCAGCCTCATACATAAAATACATTTTTTTTTTAAATGAAAAATGTGTTTATTAATATGGAAACATAACTTTCAATTAAAAAAAAAAAAATCATCGATGATCCAAAAACACAATCATGCACCGGCTCTAGTGCGTTGTCGAACACAACTACACCGTCTATAGTGTGCACATACCTATGAAAAATCGTTGTTGGTTCACAAATTTAAATTTTCTTAGCAGTGTGTCACACGTATGCACCAATGCACACATCTAACATTTTCGCACCGAGACAGAACATTCACGTTATCGAACGCACCAGTATATAACTATATTTATAAATACTATTTAGGCGGTGTGTTGGGTAAATATGGTCAGAACATATCAAGCGCACCACATTTGTGATGGTTATTAAGAGGCATTTGTTTGAGTTTCAAATAGACTTGATGATGCATTTTTGTTTCTTGTTTAGATTATGTAAAATAAATATCTATTTTTTATGCATTTGTAACTAGATTATTTAGAGTAGACATGTCTTTATCATTGTGAACATGATGTAATATTAGCTAGGAGAAATGTGAAAAAACATGAATTTTAGTTAATATCTCATGACAATTTAATTTGTATTATTTAAACTCTATTGTTTAACTCATATTTATTATTAAAAATAGTTAAATTTAAACTAGTACAATAGCAAATAAAGAATCCAAATGTTATATCTCTATTACTAGAAAAAGTTCACTTGCCTCTTTAAGGGAGAACTTCTAATAGAGAAAATCCCTAAGTACAAGTAACTTGATCACAAGCCTTATTTTACATTTCTTTATCCTCATGTTTAGAGAGAAATTTTAATTTAAATTGGTGAGAGTTGCTATAAATATTAAATTTAAATTTCTTGAAAATCTCATTACTTTAGTAATAAAATAAATTTTATAAAAATAGAATCTTTTAAGTTGTATTAAACTTAAATTAATTGCATCAAGAGGCGCTCTACAGCTCAATATGGAAGAGATGTTGTCACATAACATTACATTTAAAAATAGTAAAACAATAATTGAAATTAACAAAATAAAAATAGTAATAAGTAAAGAAATTAATGTCGGTCATAATCACAATACTTCAATTTACACCTTAATATTGTATAAATTTATATAGAGATATAATGTAACTGAAAGTATATAAAAAAATAGTTTTTATTATGAGGAAGAAATGTAAGGAGTAAAAAAATATAATTTAATTTTTACTACAAGAAAAAAATGTAATTTTTTCACATGACAAGAAATAGTATTATTGATATTACATTATGTGTAATTCATTCTATGTTCCATTTACATGTGATATTTAAAACAAAAATATATTTATAACAAAAAATATTTTACTGACAACCATAAAATATTTCAATGTCTATATTAAATAACATAATTTTATAGATACTTTATATGGAGAAAAATAAAGTAATTGAAATTGAATTTTTTCTTGTATTTTCACTTTAGTGAGAAAGATTGAGAGAATTCTTATTCCATTAATAGTTGCTTTCTAATGCAATGTATGAGGGATATTTGTAAAATTTTCAATGTTTAATATGGATTTGATATGTAATATTAATTTAGAAAATATTAATAATAAAAATAATGAAATGTACACATACAAGGAAAAAATATGAGGGGGCATATTTTAACATTGTAATATGGATAATGTGAATTATAAATAAAATATTTCTATGTCAACTACATATATATTAATATGCCACCTACCTAAATCCACCAAGTGCCTAGAGGGATCAAATATATTTTCACTCAAAAAGATGTTTGCATCTCAAGGGATTTGATCCCTCTCGGTGCTTGATAGATCCAAAGTTAAGATGGATCTAAGCTGCAAGTTGTAAAAAACTTTTGACTTAAGTTTTTTAAATTTAACAATAGATTGAATTTTATAAACAAATATTTAATTAGTTAAACTGTGTTTTTGAATAATTTATTATTATTAATATTTTATATTAAAAATTGAGTGAATTACACATTTTCGTCTTTTTAAAAACTAACTAAATTATTTTATCATTGTGAGCATTGACATATTTTACTAATTAAGTTAAATTGAATATCAATGAACTATATAAGCAATAGAAAATTATTTATCGTAATTTTACAATCATGGTTTCAACCATACCAAACTTTTTAATTTATAAAAATATTTTTTCTTTTTCAAAGTAAGTCGTTTTACATGCAATTTTGTATATAAAAGTTTGATATAAATTCATCAATACATAATCTATAATAAACATTATTTCATAAAAATAAACATCATGATGATAATCATCTAACAAACATAAACATCATCTAAGATACACATTCAAATTCACTACCATCATCTAATTATATACACTTTTAGTAGCACATATAAACGTCATTAGCTAGCACACAAATCTAATAATCTAACAGAGCATCATCGTCATAATCACATCTAACAAAACACAAAGATTGTAATCTAATATCATCACCACACACATCCTCAAATTAATATAAATCTCATGTCAAATAATTTTTATCATGTACACAAGGAGCGAAGATGTGAAAGTGTAAGCCCCCGTGGAGAACATGCACACATGCACAAATCTGAGATCTCTGTTCGTTAGCGTAGCGAAGGTGTTATGGTTTCCGCTGGCTACTTCTGAAAACGACCGCAATCCCACCGTTGATTTTTTTACTCGTAGTTTTTGGTCGGTATTTACGGCGACAACAAACAGCAAGCTCGGGATATCTGGTTTTAATTGTGCCAACAATGGAAGACGAGGAGGTAGACTATTCGCTTAACCTATTAGAAGGTGTCGACATCTGGGGTTCTCCCATCTATCCTGTTCCACCTCATGCCTCGCTGGCCCTCAACATTCCTGAGGCGGAATTTGCTGGACCTTTTTTCCCTCCACCACTCCCTCATCCTCTCTTTGAACCGCTTTTTACCACTGATTCTCTGTTTTTTTCGATTGTCGACTTCCCTTTTGTCCCTCAGAGCTCCTCGTCGGCGTCAGGTCTGATAGTTTTCTCGCCAGACTCACTGAATTTCCTCTCCGCTTGCCTCCAAGGCACATCTCTATCTCCTCCCCTCAAACCCTCCAGCTCTTGGCCCTCTGAGATTTGGAACACACCTCCAGATCCATCTCATCCTGACCTCACATCCTCAGGTTGTTTTTTTGCCCTGACTGTAACCCTAGCGTCGAATGACCATAATCCGATAAACGTCGATTATGGCCCAGACCTTGACCTTGGCCATCAGCATCCAAACCCTCCTCCCAAGGGAAAAAATCACTCAAATTGCATCAAGAAGAGCAATTGGAATTTTGACCTAACACTCAGGGCAGGACTGCACATGGGAGAAGTGATGGATACATCAGACAGGGTCCTGGTCGGGCATGTGAGGGGGGGCAAATATAATCTCATACGCTTATGCAAATGGAAAAAAGAGATATGGGGGCCTATCATGGAAGAGCTATCATGGATTGTCATCCTCCCTCGAGGATGGTTTGCCCTTTGTTTCCATCGACCTGAGTAGGTTACATGGGTCCTTTCGAAACTGTGGCATATTGAACAGGCTCTTGTCATGTTCAAAATATGGAGCCCTCTATTTGACCCTGATAGAGAAAAAATTGGAGCTGGTCCAATATGGGTAAGGCTTCCAGGGCTTACTCTTCACTTTTGGTCTAAGAACATAATGAGGCACATTGGCAACACTCTCGGCACTTATTTGGAACACGACAAATCTTATCTCACCTCTGGCATCATGATAATGGCCAGGATACTGGTGCACCTGGATACAAGACATGGGTTAGAAGAGGCAATCACGCTGAGATGGAGACAATTCGTCAAAATACAAATCCTAGATTATGAAGGGATCCCCTATATATGTCAAAGATGTCATGAAGTAGGGCATCTATACAAGGATCGCCCTCTCCTGAAGGGCTCAGATTCAGTTGGAGTTTAGGATCATGTACAAGGTACTATGACCACGGCTGCTCCCCCTCCTGTCAATGCTACAGAGGATCGCGCAAAGGAAAGAAGACTGGTTCGGGGCCCAAGCCCTCCTCCGCTCCTCTCGGACCTCCCTCCCCCTAAATGATCAGGGCTCGGGCTTCTGCGGCCAATATGGCTTCGGCTATTTCTCCATCCTCTATTCTTGTATCACATATTAACTCATCTGCATTTGCTTCTACTATCACACAATGCATATCACCCCCCCCCCCCCCCCCCCGCTCTTTGTCCCATTCTCTTTGTTAACCTACCCTGACCCCTCCACTCAACCCACTTACTCGGAGATCCCTCCCTCCATCCATGATCTTTCCCCCCCTCACCCTCCCTCTATATCATCTTCGGATTCATTGAACCCTCATCCCTATCAGCTCTGATCCCTCTCTCAATCACATCCTCCCACATCTGAAATTGGTGGGCTAGGTCTGATTGATCACATTCGATCAAAACCTGGTCTAGGGTGACACCCAAAAATATCCAAGGCTATAATACAAGCTGGACTGGATATCGTTGAAGCAAAAAAAAATACTCTCGAAGGGGTCCTTAGAGCTCGGACGACCCAACCCATGGTTACCTCATGAAAATTATTTCCTTCAATTGTCGTGGGTTGGCCAGCACTGAAAAGAAATTGGCCCTGCATATATTACTACATTACACTCCCACTTATGTGATTTTTCTCCAAGAAACACTTGACTCCTCCGAACATGTCATCTCTGCACTCTAAGCTAGTTGTCTAGGCTGGAATTTCCAGACCTTGGATGCTCGAGGACATTCTGGGGGAATATTAATTGGAACCAATCCTCGATCCATAAGAACCTGAATCAATAGGGTGGGGAAGGTTTTCTTGTGGTAAACATTTTCTCATATGAGCTTGGATCAGCTTATCGTCTTATTAACATATATGCATCATGCACATCATGCTTAACCTTCTGGCACAACTTTCTCAACTCTACTCTTTTATCTGCACACAACCTCGTCATAGGTGGGGATCTAAATTTCTCTCTAGGATTAGCTAAATCATGGGGCCCTCACGCAAATGTTGACCCTCTGGCTGCTAATATGGCACAAATCATTGATTCCCACCATCTAATTGACATCCCCATGGCCCGACTTCATCCCACATGGAACAAATACAGGATCGGGGAGGCCTTAGTGACCATGAGGCTTCATCGATTCTTGATACATGAAGCTCTCACTAGCATGGGTATATCATATCGACAATGGGTGGGTACCGGTGGGATTCCTGACCACTATCCTATATATTTGGAACTTGCTCCTTGTCAAAGAAAACCTTGCAGACCGTTCAAATTCAATGCTATCTGGCTGTCCAGTCGTGAGTACATTGATCTGGTATCCAAGTATTGGACTACTCATCCGATAGCTCCTACATCCTCCCCCTCAACCGCCTTCGCTGCAAAGATGAATGATATCAAGGAACTTACTAAAACATGGGCTAGAGACAAAAGGAAAAAGGATGAGAACACCCTGAATAAAACAGAAAAGGCTATAGCATAGTTTGAGATGACCTTGGGGTCTGGGACATGCTCTGAAAAAAAACAGAACCCACCTTTCGCAATTAATATCTGATCGAAACCGGATCCTCAGAGAGCAAGAAGAGAGCTGGTGCCTTTGAAGTAGAGCCATCTGGCTAAAATATGGGGACTAGAACACCAAATTCTTCCACCAATTCGCAAATGGGCGCAGAGCTATCAATACCATATGGAAGCTTAAGGATCAACAGGGTAACCAAGCCCAGAATTTCGATCAACTAGCATAAATGGGAATTAATCACTTTTGTGACCTATATAAAGCCTCTGCCAATACAAATTTGGCTGATATTATCAGAGTGGCAAGGCTATTTCCACGATTTTTGGATCAGGATACTGAGGAAAAGTTAATGAGACCTGTCACACTACAGGAACTTGAGGATACCCTCAAATGGTTCCATAAAGATAAGAGCCCGGGCCCTAACAGTTGGCCCACAGAATTTTACTTGGCCTTCTTTGATGTCATGGGACAGGACATCCTCAACTTGGTCGAAGAATGCCGAACTACTGGAAGACTATATGATGCCTATAATGCTACATTCATAGCCCTTATCCCCAAATCTGATGATCCCCAGCATTTCTTTGATTTTCGTCCTATATCCCTATGCAACTGCATCTACAAGATCATTGCCAAAATCATCGCAAATCACATTAAGCCCATTCTCTCAGAGCACATTTCACCCGAACAATTTTCCTTTTTGCACCAACGCCAAATCCATGAATCCATTGGCACTTCTCAGAAGGTGCTGCACTCTATCAATACAAAAAGCTCAAAAGTATCATTCTCAAACTGGACCTTGCTAAGGCTTTCGACCATGCAAATTGGCTCTACATACGCATGATACTCACGCACTTGGGCTTCCCCTATAATTTCATCAAATGGATCATGTGTTGTATTACCAATGTATCCTTTAGTTTACTCATCAATGGCTTTGTGTATCATTTCTTCCACTCATAAAGGGTACTTAGTCAAGGTTGTCTCCTCTCTCCCCTCCTTTTTCTCCTCATAATGGAAGCTCTTAGTTGACTGATCATGAATGAGAAACAATTGGGTCGACTACAAGGTATCAGAATAGCTGAGGGATGCACTCTTACTCATTTTCTATTTGGAGATGATGTCCTCATACTGCTCAATGGATCTATAGGTGATATACTATCCTTTGCCGCAGTTCTTGCAGACTTCAGCTTAACCACTGGCATGGTGTGCAATGCTTTAAAATCTACGATCACCATTAACGGATGCTCCCCCCAAGAAAGACGACTAGCCCTTAACCAATTCCCTTTTCCCTCCTTGAACCCTCAGGATGGTCTCATATATCTCGGGTTTAGATTGAAACCCTCAGACTATTGCATTTCAAACTGGAGTTGGCTTATTGCAAAATTGGAAAAGCGCATAGGTATTTGGCGCTATAGGTGGTTATCTCAGGTTGGCCGGCTAACCCTTCTTAAATATGTTCTGGAAGCCACTCCAGTGTATTGGATGTCTCTGGCTTGGATACCCTTGGCCATCAACTCCCGCATTCAAAGACTTTGTAGCAGATTTCTCTAGAATGGAAACAGAGAGGGTCGAACATTTGCTTGGGTTAAATAGGACAACATTGCCCTCCCCAAAAAATGGGGAGGATGGGGAATCAAAAATATGGACATCTTTGCAAAAGCCCTTGTTGCAAAAATGGGATGGGCAATTATAACAAACAAGAATCTCTGGACACATGTCGTCTATATGAAGTACATTCGGACAATGAACATCTATGATTGGATCTGATTGCCAACCTGGAGCCATCGCAACATATAATCCATATGGAAAGCGGTCATCGCATCCCTGCCTCATATCAGGAATGGCCTTTCTTGGAGAATCATATCAGGGAACAAAGCTCATATTGGCATAGATCCCTGGTCGGGTAGTGGGAACATGTACTTACTCCCTCCAAATATCATCAAACATCTGGATGAGCACAACATTCGTCATATTTCACAAATAGCAGAGCCACAGACCATGAATCTCTTTACATAATGGTGGAAATCAGCCAACGAACTCGACCTTCTGGGGCACTTGAAACATGATTGGAAGATCTACACATCAACGTTGGCAGAATTTCATATTCGCATTGGCACTGGGGATGATGAACTCATTTGGGCCCCTACAAAATCCGGGATCTACTCGCCAAAGGAAGGATACCTGCATATATACCTAGATCATCTCCCTCATAGATGAGAATGGTGGTGGCACCTCATTTGGAAGCTCCCAGCTCCTCCTCACACCAGACTATTTATGTGGTGTTCACTCAACAACATAGTTCCTACCATGGATAACCTTCTCAAACGATCCATACATGGCCCCACCTTGTGTACTCTCTGCAGAAATGAATCTTAATCCATTGAACACCTTCTCCTTCACTGCAAATCCATTGTTGCGCTCTGGTCATCCATTTCTCTTGAGTTGGGATGAAATCTAACTTGGCAAGGCCAGAACTTAGAAGAGGCTTGGAAATCCTGGTGGAACTCTGCCACTACAAACAAAACCAGAAGCCTCCCTCTCCTAGTTTGTTGGGGCATCTGGCTGGCTAGGAATGCATCTATATTCAATGATCGGCCCCCAAACTGGCATTTGATTATGTCCAACATTATATCCAGCTTCTCTTGCATCCCCGAAGATGACCCTCCTAGACCTCCTCGGAATATCATTCCTGAGATCATAAATTTCAATTTACCTTGGGCGTATTTCGATGGATCTGCACAACCAATGGAATGTGGGGGAGGCGCTCTTCTACACCTCTCACATCAGCACTCTTATAGAACCAAGATGGGTCAGGGACCTGGAACTAACAATTTTGTTGAGCTTATCACTCTCTTCCATCTTATTCAGTTTGTATTACAGCATAACATCCTTCACCTACAAGTTTTGGAGACTCAAAAATCATCATAAACTAGTTCAAAAAATCTGCATCATGTCATGTTCACACACTTCTTTTGATATTAGAAGATATATGGCGTTTGAAGGAGAAATTCTCATCTATCTCTTGCACTCATATTTACAGGGAATGCAACATCATTTCTGACAAGCTTTCCAAGGAGGCAGCGGTCCAACATAGGGGGCTATGGCACATAGAGGAACAGGATGACACAAAACACTTCAGCTATTACCACCGTCCATTCATAGATCAACCTGATATTGCAATACCACAGATCTGATTTGACGGAATTTTGACAGATTTTAACAGCATCATATGGATATATCCGGTTTTTAATTATTGTAATTATTGTAATTATGTTATATTAAGGCTTTGATGTACACCCCAATGGGGAATTTTGAGGAACTAAATGTACGTGACAACAGTCACAAAATGCTTATGCAATACATCTACAGCATGTAATTTTCAAACTTAATGAAAATTATGATTTTTCCTTGGGAAAAAAATTTGTTATCATGTACACATCTATCTGAAAACACATTAAATGAACATGTCTAACATGACCTAACAATATAAACATCAATTAAGTACATAAATATGAAGAAATTATAACCAACATTAATTTATTTTCTTATTCCTATTTTAATTTGTTAATTTCAATTATTATTTTACTATTTATAAATGTAATGTTATGTGAAAACATCTCTCCCATACTAAGCTTTAGAGCGCCTCTCGACACAATTAATTTAGATTTAATACAACTTAAAAGATTATATTTTTATAAAATGTATGTTATTACTAAAGTAATGCGATTTTCAAGCAATAAAAATTTAATCTTTATAGCAACTCTTACCAATTTAAATTAAAAATGTCTCTCTCTAAAGATGAGGATAAATATTAAAGAAATGTAAAATAAGGCTTGTGATCAAGTTACTTGTAGTTGGGGATTTTCTCCATTGGAAGTTCCCCCTTAAAGAGACAAGTGAACTTTTTCTAGTAACAGAAATATAACATTTTGATTCTTTATTTGCTATTGTACTGGTTTAAATTTAACTATTTTTAATACTAAATATGAGTTAAATAATACAGTTTAAATAATAAAAATTAAATTATCACGATATATTCACTAAAATTCATGTTTTTTCACATTTCTCCTAGCTAATATTACATCATGTTCACAATGATAAAGACATGTCTACTCTAAATAATCTAGTTACAAATGCATAAAAAATAGATATTTGTTTTACATAATCTAAACAAGAAACAAAAATGCATTATCAAGTCTATTTGAAACTCAAACAAATGCCTCTAAATAATCATCACAAATGTGGTGCACTTGGTATGTTTTGATCATATTTACCCAACACACCCCTAAATAATATTTAAAATTATAGTTATTTATCGGTGTTGATAACGTGAATGCTCTGTCTCGGTGCGAAAATGTTATATGTGTGCACTGGTACTATTGTGTGACACACCAGTACGAAAATTTAAATTTGTGAACCAACAAAGGTGCATCATAGGTATGTGCGCACTGTAGACGGTGCAGTTGTATTTGACAATGCACCGAAGTCGGTGCATGATTGTGTTTTTAGTGCACCAATGATTTTTTTAATTGAAAGCTATATTTCCATATTAATAAATACATTATATATATATATATACACACACACACACACACACACACACACACACACAAATAATTCAAATAATTGCAATCAAATATTTGATACAACAGACGTAGTAGTGTCTGCATCCTTGTCTGCAGTAGAAGAAGATGGATGGTCAACTACTGCATGATCAGGTAAGTTTGTCAAACTTAGTTGAGGTGGAGGACTCAAAGGTGGTTGTTCTGTAGTAGAAGGATGTGGCTGGTCTGTAGGAAAATATGGTTGGTTTTCTCTGTCTAGATAAACATATGACACATCCTCTAGCTTTGGCATCTCGACACCATCAAGCGACTAACGAGCAGATGTACTATGAGAAGGATCACCAACACCCTAACGGCCATGATCCGCTGGGGTGGCACCACTAGAAGCATCATCATCATGATAATAATCATCACACTCATCATCATGATCATCATCATCACCCTCATCATAATCATGACCACCCTCATTTGATGGATGTGTTGATGCACGATGCCCTGCGACCCTCAACACTACCAGTAAAGTACTAGCTTCTATGACATAGCGCTATATGTTACTTTGAACTCAGAGAGCCAGTCCTCAGAGGATATCCACGAACATCAGTCCACATTGATATCATGAGGTCTCACACAATGACTTCTGTCAACCAAACCACCGGTCAGACCTATCATAGTAGTCCATCTAAAATCACATAGCAGTCCTCCGCCTCCGAATGCTCACGCCCCCCTAAGGATGTGCCTCACCCTCACCCTCTTGGGCCTCACCCATATCCTCATCTCCTCCATTCGGTGGTGGGGGAGGAGGAATGTCCCCATCATATGAGCCGATGTCTACAAAATATATAGTACACAACAATAATTAGACAATTTCTTTAAACAATTAATAAAACAAATTAAACAATGTGCTAGAATAAATTTTATTCTAATTCATTAAAACAAGAAAATTAAACTAAATTAATTTAAAGAAAACACTAATATTACCTCTATCATTTTGGGGCTCATCCACTATGAAGAAGATGTTGGGACACCCTCTCCAATCAATCCCTGTGCATGGATACACCAACATGACAAACGCATGGTCTTCCACACTGACTAGTAGCACTAGTGCCTCATCTGAAATCCTGGTCGGAAACTTCGGCATGCCCATCTTGGGCATCATCTGCCCCCACATGTGCATCTGGGCCTCGGTGATCGGCCTAGGATGGCGATGATCAAATGTAGGCTTCTTCTCCATAAACCTCTCAAAAAATTAACAAAAAATCTCAGAAGAAAAATGAAATTTCTCCCTTTCCTATCTTGAAAACACATGACATCTACCTAAAGTCGTGCAAAACTGCCTCAAAAAAAATGGCGGACCATCTGATGCAACATGGCACCTGAATCAAACAATCAACATAATGAAAAATATGGAAGCTAATGTGTTTCCCATCACCACAACAATGTGCAATGGTGCTGACTAATAAGGAGAGGAATCTAGCATCCTCTGTATCAAAAGAAGAAATACGTAGATGTCCACCACAAACTTGAAAATCTAATGGACAGATTGCATGAGGCCCGACATATATCAGACTGTATGCAAGCTTACTCTCAGTTGCAACACCATGGGGGACATTAGTGAATTGGATAAAATCCTCCCATCTCCTGGATAGGCCAGTGATAAAATTTATGTCCTCCTCAGTGGGCCTATACCATAACTCAGGACCGACATGGAAAGCCTTTCGTTGGAAATTCCATCCGCGGATAAAATGCGCCAATAATACCGAATGCACCTTCAGGGATGTACCCTCCTTGTAGTACTTGAGGATGCCTACATTCCTCAAGAGCACTCGGGTCACTGCATTAATAGGGAAAGGGTATAAATTCCTCTCCTCCTCTCTGGCCTACCATGGTTGGACCATATTGTATAGGTTTGTTCACTACTATTGCTCCTGTTGTTGCTCCCTCTGTTAATGTCTCTGCTACATGATTGACATATAAAATAGATCAGCCTCATACATAAAATGAAAGCTTTTTTCATTAAATGAAACATGTATTTATAATTATGGAAACATAAGTTTCAATATTAAAAAAAAAAAGTGTTCGTGCGCTCAAAACACAGTCATGCACCAGATTCGATGCGCTTAGAACTATAATCACACTGGTAACGGTGCACACATGAGTATGGAGCACCGTGAGTGTTTCATAAATTTAACTTTTCATGGTGGTGCGACATACTTGTGCACCAATCGCACGTATAACCTGTTAGCATCAATACGATACGTTCAAGTTATCGAACGTGTTATCACTTGGATTGATCCTTAGGCTGAAGAAGGCAATCCTGAGGTAACCTCAAACCAATATTTGGACTTGGTATCTAGCCCTACCAAATCGGAGAGGGATCTCTCGATAGAATCACAGCCAAGAGGGCTGGATGGAAAGGATTTTAGGCTAGCTAAGAAAAACAAGGTGTTTTGATTTGATTTTAGGGTTGGGCTCACTGAACAAGGATTAGGTCAAGGGGATAGATCAGGGCCAAAAGGATGAAATTGCAGTCTTCTTGATGGGGCAAGGTAGGTAAAAGGTTTAAACATTCAACGAGTATTAAATGAGATGGAAATACTGGTGAGGAGCTAAGGAAAGCATATGAAATGTATTTTCCCTAAACTGAAGAAAAAGAACACATTATACTTAATTTCCCCAAACAAAGCATAACTAAATATGAATTATGTCTTTCAAACTTGAAATAAAGTATATTATAGATGTGAAATGGTTTATGAATTAGCAATACATTATAAAAAATCAATCATAGATAATAAATAATGTTTAAAACTCATACCACAGGGATCCCAAGAAAATAGCTGCAATTTTCCAATAATGTCCAAGCCAAAATGATACTTGATCAATACAATCACTTCAACTGATTCCAACCATTACAAAGACTAGAAAAGTACACCTTATAGACTTGAAAACCACTTCCTCTCATCCTCAGGGGTCGAATCCATGAGGTGAGGGAGTTGTTACACCAAAAACTGAACTGAATGCTAAAGCCTAGGATGCGGAAAGTGACTCATTCCTAACTTTTAGAACAGATACATTTGACTTAAAACTAATGATTTACCTAATGTATCTACCTTAGGTAAAAAGTAAAACATGATAATTAAAATGTTAACTTCTCATTTACCCAAGTGAAAATTAAATCAGAGGTGAAATTTCAAAATTTGAGTAAACTGGTAAAATTGTGAATTCCATGGTAATTATGCAGCGCCATGACAGAAAATTTGACTTGTTTTGTAATCCACTTTTGGAGGCCTTCCCCTTGTCCAAATCAGCTCCATGATAGCTCATTGGAAAGGTATCTGAGTCTAGTTTCCAGAAATTCTTTCACTTTACAAAATGGTGTCCATCTTCGCTATCAAAAACCTATTCTCCCAATACTGGTAAACGTGCAGCGCCAAGGCCAACAAGAGGGCAGAAACATGATTGTTTTATGGTTTTTGGCCTTTTTGAGGCACTAGTTTTGCTCCAAATCTCCTGAAACGTTTTGCGGTTGATGTAATCATCACTAGGAACATTAATATGCTGACCATTTTCCATTTGGATGGCCCAAAAAAGAGCGCAGCGCCAATGGTGCTACGCGTTTAGCACATTTTCTACATGCTAAATTGTCCCAAAAATCAAAAATTTGCACAAAAGTACCAAAATTGGAATTTTCTTGTTGATCAAGTATTGGAGGCCTGGAGGGATACCTCAGCAATAATATTCAACTTCTCCTTCTCCTTTGATTCGGTCAAAGCCCAAATCTTTGCATGGGCACGTTTGAGCTTAGCCCTTGCAATCATGTTTCTCATGGCATAGTGTCTCACCATCTTCCTCTAAATATCAGTGTCCTTCTTGGCTTTCTATAACAAGCTCTCCAAATGAAAATAAGCTCTCAAGCCAAGACTATATGTCTCTGTCAATCTCTATGGCAAGCAGCTCACTTAGAGTAAGCTGCTCCACCAATTCTGCCTCTTTTTGCCTTTCCCGGGCTAAAGCTCTTTTCAGTACAATGGTCCTCGGTCTCTATCTAGGAATTTGATCTTCCTCATCATCACTGTCATCAAAATTGCCCAAGGTTTCCTCCAGCAAGACCTTGGCCTTTCCTGCCTCTCTCCGAGCTTTGATTGCCCTGACCTCACTGATGGTTTGCTTTGTCTTCAGCTGTTGATTCTCTAACTCAAGAAATTCAATCACATTCCTTGCTCTACCAAGATTAGCTTAAAGCTCACTAATCCTAGAATCCTTGCCTTTGATCAATGCATTGGTGATTCTAACCTCATCCTCATCATTAAGGTCAATCAACTAAAACTCCTGATTAGTTTCATGTTTGTCCTCCTCCTCAATAGTGATAGGCTCTGTAGCCTTTTCCTTGCCCTTGTCTACTTGTTTTGCTGATGAAGAAGGCATGGCCCCTTTCACACCATGTGAAGCAAACACATGCATGTGGCCTCTCTGATATGTCAAGGAAAATGGCTCAATATTAGTCATTTTAGTGCCAGCTGCCTCAATGTCCCTTTCACTGCTTGATGCTCTGGTATCATGATGTGATGCTGAAGGGTTGTAGAAAGGTGATGAGGTAGGATCAACATGAGTTGAATGGATGTGAGTGGATGGTAATGTATGAGTAGCGGGATGTGATGGAGAAGTGGATACGGGAGGATGAGATGATGAAGGAATATCCTTCTCATCATGAATAGGTGCGGTAGTGACTCATTTGCAATGAATGCATCCCATGAAATGTTTTTCTGCTGAAACTGATGCATGACCACCATTTTGATGAGTGAATGATGAAATAGGCTCTGCATTTGCTGATTTTAATCCCTCTTTTTCACAATGTAAGCCATCTTGACAATTCTACGGAAAATATAATAAGGCAAATGCAGCATTCTAACTCTAGTGAAATGCATGAGGAGACGGATATGGTATGAGTAGAGCGGGAAAACCTTCCCTCACAAGTGAAGTATTTCATTATTGTCCTCATCATGGTCACATACTGGTCAAGAAGATGAGAAAAAGGTAAAATGGACTTGTTCTGATCTTTATACCTAGGTTTGAGGTATGGTTCAAAATAACTCATGTCCAGCTTTTCTTGTTTAAACCACCTCTCTCCCACACTAGGTATCCCTGTAGTAGCTGCAATGGCATTGGTGGACATCTCAAAAGTAACCCCATCAAGATTGACCTGCTTTTCATGTAGATTTATGATGAATAATCTTGTTAAATCCGGGTGATTTTGGACTTACTGTACTTTCTCACAAAATTCAAAATAGCCCACATGCTTAAAGCAAGAAACAGTGAGAGGAGAGGCCATAAGTTCTCTTGTGGTGATGGGTTCAAATCTGTTTATTTTCCCTCCCTTGTGGTCATTTCTCCTTGGCATTTTTGCCTCACCAACAATGCCACTATCCTCTTCTTTAGACATTTTCAAATTCTTATTTGTGAAACCCTAGGGTGTAAGTGAAATGAGATGAGGGGAAGGGGATGAGATGACTAGCTTGAAAGGTGAAGGGAATGAGTGTGAGTGAAGGGAATGAGTGAAAGGGAATGGATGTAGGGAATGAGTGAAGCAGCGAACTAAATCGATAAAAACCCTAAGTCAATGAAATTACTCTGTTTATCACTGATATTTCTTTTAGGCAGATAAAACAAGTGATCACAAAATTGTAATTATGGTTTTACTTAGGGATCCACTTCAATTCATTTAAGAATTACCAAATAGCTTGAAAGAAAGGTTAAAATATTTACTTACTGCTTTGAGGGTTGTTTGGAGGACTTTGGCAAAGTTTGGAGAAGTTTTGAACTCATTTGAGTTGCTAGATCACTCAGCAACCATCACTGTCTAAGCGTACAGCGCCACTGGTGAGCGCCCAGTGCTTTTCCAAATGCATAGAGCAATCTCCAGGCACGCAGCGCCTTCACAAAATGCACGATGATCTTCTGTCAAGGGCACAATGCCAATCTCTAGGTGTGCAACGCCGGTGCAAGCTCGCAGCACCGAAAAACTTAGCACAATTTCACTCAAAAAACTCACAAATTTCTTCTTTGCTGAATGGCTGATGTTTTGAAAGGCAAAAATGACTCTTTTGAAATGTTAAATAGGCTTTATAGGCATGTGTAATTTTGATTTAGCTTGAAAAACCCACTTTCTAATGTTTTGAAGTCTTCTTCCTTTAATCATTGATACTCTTTGACACTTTTTTCTTTGCAAATTGCTGAAGTCATGGAGTTGGCTTCTCTTTTTCTCATTGAGGCTTGAAATTTTCCCTTTGATAACTTGGGATTAAATTATTACATATAATACAATAAAATTACATTTGAAAAAAAAAAAAATTACATAAATGACAGTTTTTTATCAAAATGACATTTTGATAAAAAGTCTTGAAACTGAGACTACAACCTTTGAAGTAAAATGAAACCATCATTATGATCTTGTTTCAATCCCTCTCATATGTGTGTTGACCTCATTGGAATGAATGGAATACCTTGAAAAATGCAAAACCCTAATGACCTAATGAAACTAGTTTTTTGACCTGAATTTGAATGAGATTTTGACTTAAAAACTTTCAAGTAAAATAGAGCATTTTCATATATTTTTATGCTCAAAGGAACATGGTAATGAGTCAGCAATATGAACCTTGGAGGGAGAAAAATTTTATTTGACAATGGCAACCACCAGCGGAACAAATTTATTTCATGACCTAACAGAATGATAAAAAATTTATTCAGTATGGGACACCTAAGTTGCACATGCAAATGTGTTTTGATCCCTGGTGGAAGTATACCAATACTGACACTAAAATTGGCCTTGTTGGGGATGGCAGCTCCTTGGAGGTGTCAATAACATCATAGACCAAGCGCCTAACCATTAGGTAAATACAGTCAAACAATCCAAAAGACTACAGATTACTAAAACTGACTCAAAAACCATTTAAAGAAACTGGAAAATGACTCAATAATTGACTCTGACACTAACTCGAAACTAACTCCAAAACTCTACAAACAACAGAAAATCAACAAGCTTTATAGCCTTCACTTCGGGCCCCAAGCCTAGATGATCTTCTACCCCAAAATTTGCAGAAAATATAAATTGGTATCATACAATGAAAGTGATCTCAGGAACTGCATCAGAAATAATATTGTTTCAAGAGCCTACCATTGACTGGTCCTCCTGAAAATTCCTCTCCATTCATCTCCTACAGCAAATAGGCATTCTATCTTCGAGAAGCCAAGATATTGTAGGGTCCCTTCCAAAAAATTTCAAACTTCTCGTGCTTACCTTTTTCTTCATTTCTTGCATCCCATCTCAGCACTACATCCTCCAGCTAAAATTTATCTTATTTGGTTTTCCAGTCATAAATCTTCTTAATTCTCTCCTGAATCTTAGAAGTAGTCTGAGAAACTTCCTCTCTTGTTTGTTGAAGGTGAATCATTTGATTGATTCGACATTGCATATCATCTTCTTCACTATCTACCTCCTGCAATAATATCATAACCGGGACTACAAGTGATGTAGGAAAGACTGTATATGTATTGTAAACCAGTTCAAAAGGTGACATACCTATTGACCTATTTGTGCTCACTCGGTCTGCCCACAAAGCATTAGTAAGCTTTCTATGCCAATTTTTCTTGTTCTCGTCTAAAATTTTCTTAATCATATTCACTAAATATTTATTAAAGAACTCATCTAATCCATTGCCCTGTGGATAATATGCAGTGGAATGACCCAATCTGATACTATACTTGTGACAAAACTCAACCATCTTCTTTGACTTAAATGTTGCAGCATTATCTGTAATAATCTTGTGAGGACAACCAAAACGAGACAAAATATTGGATTTTAAAAATTGAATGATTACCATGTCCATAGCTTGCCTTGTAGGAATAGCCTCGATCCACTTGGTGAAGTAGTCGGTAGCTGTTAGAATCCATCTGTGTTGTGCCAATGATGTGGGATGAATTTCCCCAATGAAATCAAGTCCCCACTATTGAAAAGGAAGATTTACTACAATAGGTTTCAGCGAAAGAGGAAGGAGTTTCCTTTTTCCCTAAAAAATTTGACATTCATGACAGTTTATGACTGTTTTATACAAATCAGAAAATAAAGTTGGCCAATAATACCTTGCTCTCAACACTTTGTTAGTTGTTGTTTTCCAAAAAAAATGGCCTCCACAATCTCCACTATGAAAGTCATCCATTACCTGCTTAGCTCATCTTCAACTAGACAATTCAAAAGAACACCTCATGGATCTTTCCAATAAAGGGCACTTCCTAGAATGCAGTATTTACAATATTTCAATTTCAAAGACCTACCCTAAATTTTTGACACTCCAGGAGGAGGTCTTAAGTGTTGAATAACATATACTATATCAGAATACCATGGTGAATTAAGAAACATTTCAGATACCTATATTAGAGCGCCATATTCATCATCATCTGACATTGCTACAATAAGGTTTATGTCTACAACATGCAAGTTGGATTCAGCCATCAGCTTGGCTAACCCCTTTCCCTTGATCAGTTTGGTAGGCCTAATCTCAAGATCATACTCTAGTATAGCTGCTATCCACCTACCTCTCTGACCTTCAAGATCAGTTTGTGTGAGAATATGTTTCACCATTGCATTTGGAACATAGGCAACAGTATGTGAATGTAGAATATAAATCCAGAAATATTTCAAAGCTTTTATTAGGGCTAAATATTGTTTCTCAATAATTTTATAGTGAAGTGCAGCATCTCAAATGGCTCAACTGAAGAAAGCAATAGGTTGTTCTACTTGATCTCTCGTTTGCATCAAAACTACAGCCAAAGTATGCTCGGATGCAAATGAAAATATTATGAAATCACTATTATAATCTGGACTAACCAAAACAGGGGTTGTGCTCAAAGCAAGCTTTACCAAGTTGAATGAATTCATAGCATCAATGGTCCACTTTACACTACTGTCCTTTTTCAAAATATTACTCATTACTCTCAAATGCTCAGCTAAATTAGGGACAAATCTGCGTAATAAGTTCATCTTACCATTGAAAGCATGTATCTCTTTTTTGTTCTGCGGAAAGTCTATCTTCTGAATGGCTTCTACTCTGGAAGGATCAATGCGAATATCATCTTTGGAAATTATGTGACCAAGCAGTTTGCCTTCCTCCAAGGCAAAAATACTCTTCTTCAGATTTAAAGAAATCCCGAACTCCCTGCATTTCTGAAAAAAAATTCTCAAATGATACAAATTTTTATCATCAGAACCAGAAAACATTGTCAAATCATCAAGATACACTACTAAGAAAACATCCTTCTCATTAGAAAAGGATATATTCATCACCCGCTGAAAATTATCCCCTGCATTCTTGAGTCCGAATGGCATTTTAACATACTGAAAAGTTCCACAAGGTGTTGGGAAAGCAATCTTAACTTGGTCTTCTTCATGTACCAAAATATGATTATAACCCTGAATAACCATCAAGTAGTGACATCCGTGATGCTCCAACTACCTTTTGCAGAACATGGTCCATATTTGGAAGGGGGTAATTATCTTTTAAAGATACTTTATTCAAATTCTGAAAATATATGCATAACCTTATCTCTATGGTCTTTTTCCTTACCATCACCAAATTTTAAATCCAATCAGAAAACCTAATTGGCACAATAATATCTGATTTGTACAATCAGTTTACCTCTTTTTCAATGGATGGCAACAATCTTGGGTTTAACCTTCTCAACTTCTGCTTGAAGGTTTTCTAATCAGGTTTGATGGGAATAGTGTTCTAAATAATATTCTTATCATAAACCTTCAAATCTGCATAATCCCATGCAAAAATATCAGAAAATTCAGACAATGTCTTAGACAACTTAACCATCTTGGGCTTGTCTATTGTTCCAAGATTCACATCTTCCACACCCTTTTCTGTAGGAATCAATGTTGTCTTCTTGGCCACATCATCCTGATCAAACAGATCTTCTAAAGGTATCAGACTTCTAGGAATAACAGTATCTTTCAGTTGTAAAACATTCATCTGACGAGCTTCTATCTCTTGATCATCAACATCACAAACATCATCAATAAAAGAATCTTTGAACTTTCCTTCGTTCTGCAAAAAACTATTTATTTCTTTGTCATCCCAAAAAAATTGTAAGTACCTTAAATTATCTGGAACAGTAGGTCTATGTTTGATATGAATTTCAAATTTATTACTAGAGTTCATTGGAATTTTAAGATTACTTGCTATCGTAGCAAGAGAATATGCAATGATGTTCTGAGTTCTTGGTGCTGTTGTAAATGTATACTCAGGAAACATTTTTAGGACATCTAAGACTGCATTTCTATAAGCTCTCATCCATGGATGATTTTCTTTATACTCTCCTCTCACTTGCTTTATAACAAGTTCAGATTCACCATAAATAGAAAGTCATTTTGCACCAAGTTTCTTCAAAATTTTAAGACCTGTAATCCAAGATTCATACTTCGCTTTGTTATTAGAACAGTCAAAAGCTAACTTATAAGAGCATTCTCTAATACTAGCTGGAATTCCACCTGACTTACCAACTGGACTTTGGATCCAAATACCAATACCTGCACCTTCCTTACCTGAAGCACTATCGAAATCCATGCTCCGTAAACCTTTTTCATATTTTAGATGCTGAAACTCAAATTTTGGTTATGTTTTACTTGGGACAATGACCTCATTTTTTGTTCTGTACTATCTTTCTGTTCTTCAGGAGCCAGCTTAGAAGAAATCACCATTTCATAGGTCATCACTTCTGAAGTCACCACTTCTTTTTCTTTATCCAAAAATACTCTAAAACTTTCTGAAACTTTTGGAATATCTTCTTCTATTACTAACTGATTATTTACATCATTAAAATCACCATCACTATAAAAAATAAAAGATTCTAGATCTGTATGTACAGCTTGTATCGGATGATTGATAGGCTTCTCCTTACTTGTTATCATATACTTCATTTTCTTTTCCAGATACAATTTCCTCAATTGCCCGAAAACAGGAATAGTAGCATAAGAGAAGTCAAGTTGTAAAGTACCTTTGAGTTTGGCTCCCCATGATTTAGACAGTAGCATTCTGAACCGAGGTGGTATATCAACCACCACCACATCCATCAAAATATTCTTAGCTGGAATCTGATCGAAGGAAACCACTAAATCTTTAATGAGACCAATGCAACGAACTCTACCAGAATCAAATGAGTACAAATCATGATAAGGTTGGGTGATATCCATGTCTAAATTTTCCATAATAGCCTTAGGCATCAAATTGTGAGAGGCACCGGAATCAAGCATATTATTATGAAGTATATACTCATGCAGTCTAAGGCTCAAATAAAAAGGAGGAACTTCACTCTCTCCTAATTTACCATCTATAGCTGGACCAAAAATGAGCTCGAGATGGTCATCTTCATCATTAACCATATCGGACAAAGGATCAACTAGCAACATTTTAGACACCTAATATCTGTAATGATTATTCTTTACTAACTCTGTCAAAGGAATGGAAACTTTCAATTTAGCTATTTCATTTTCTAAATTAAAGGTTGTGACTTTATCTACCTCTTTGACAGCAGTATCTCTTCTAAGATTTAGATCCCTTGTCACAATTTCTTTCTTCTGAGTATCTTTCTCTTTATTTGCTGAGCTTGTTGATGCTTGATTGATGTTGCTAAGATTCTGATCTGTGGGCTCTTTACCCTTTTTCTAAAGATCATTCTTTCACTACACTTCTTTCCTTTTCTGAATAGGATTGACAGGTACATCTCTGCTCCTCAGATAATAATGTTTTTGCTGTGCACTCAAAGCATTCATATATCCACACTGGTAATCATCTGATTCAGTCTCTAAATCATCACCATTTGACAAGATATAGTCTTCATCTTTTGGATAATCCAGATTTTCAGTTTACTCATCATCTTCAATCAAGTACATGGGTAATCCATCTGCTGTAAAGAAATGATTTGTTTCAATCACTGGATCTTCATCTTATTCCTCCTCTACTTGGACATAATTCTACTGTAATGCGGTCCTTATCTGTTGTTTTGGATGTGCTATTTGGTCAGGTGCTTTGTTCTCTCTTTGCTTGATTCTCAACTGTTGTTGTTGTCCTCTGAAATTTGGATTTTGGATCTGTGGTTCAGGTCTCTCTGAATAGATAATCGGTCAGCCATCTTCTCCCTAGTCTGGAGTAATGAATCCATATTGGTATCCAAAGTGGATGTCTCCTCTTTGATAGTCACCCTCTTTTCTGATCTCATCCTTGCTATTCTGGCCAGCAAATTTGATTCCACACTTACAGCATTCTTATGCATGTCTGCTAAAGTTGTAGGATCACATTCACGCAACTGATATGCCATATCAGCATCAAATCCATCTGGGAATTTGACCAAAACCATACCCTATGGTGGTTTCATATGTGCAGGAAGAGCATTATACACTACATTAAATCTCACACAATAATCTTGAACAAACTCACCAACATTCCTTTTGATGTTTTCATAATCGGACAGGATTTGAAGGGGATTCTTCTTTACTTCCCACCTTTCTACAAACTGACGATGCAAAACTTCTAGGGTATCAATAGTAGCTGGAGGTAGAGCTCTGAACCATTTTCTTACTTCCCCTCCCAGGCTTTTCTGCAAACAGCTTCATCTTCACATCCTCTATATCAACTTCATGCAGATCAAAAAAGTCATTCATTTTATCTACATGTTTTTGAGCTGTTATAGGCTAACTATCACCAAACAAAGGGATTTTTGTTTGATAATCTGCGAGCATCTAACCTGGATTTTGAGGGAGAACAAGGGGGGCATATCTTGCAGCCATGACTGGAAGTGGAGGTGGAGGATGAAAAATAGGAATAACAGGGATTTGGATGCCTGATGTGATCAAAGGAAGACTTATACCTGACTGAGTAGTGTGAACAGCAGATGAGGAAGAATGAGGGGGAAGAGGGATATTCTGAGTAACGGTAGATGAAGTGATGGAAGAATAAGGTGAGATCTGAGGTTTGCTTTCTAGCAAAGTACTTACTTGCGAAGAATAGTTCTGCAAATCTTTAAGAGATTGTAAAAATTGTGTTGTTGATTGAGACCTTGATTGAAACCCTAATTGAGAGTGTGAAAACTGATCTTCAACAGGACTGTTGAAGGAAATGGAGGAATCAACAACTATCTCATCAATCCAACTCAAATATTTACTCCAGAATAAACTATGCTCAAAATTTACATCAAATTCAATATCTTGCAAATTTTCTAAGCCTTCGGGAAATGAATGAGCTCTGGGAATGGAATTTCTTTCCGATTGATTTTCGACTGAACTAGAAGTCTCAACAACAACTTTACCTTTTCTTCCAATGTTCTGAGGCTCACTTACAATGATCAGAGGATTCAGATCGGGATTGGATCTGGTGTATCTTCGGGAAGCCAATATGTCCAATTTCAAAAACCAATATGCACTTTACAAAATTTTCAATTCAGCCTTTGAATAAACTCTAAAACTTATCATCCACAAGTTTAAGAATTTCAATGAAATATTATTACTGGGGTTGATTTTATATTACTCTTTTCTTCCCTAGTGGAGTCGCCAAAATGCTATCACTCGGATTGATCCTTAGGTTGAAGAAGGAAATCCTGAGGTAACATCAAACCAATATTTGGACTTGGTATCTAGCCCTACCAAATTGGAGAGGGATCTCTCGATATAATCATATCCAAGAGGGCTAGATGGAAAGGATTTTAGGCTAGCTAAGAAAAACAAGGGGTTTTAATTTTGATTTTAGGGTTGGGCTCACTGAACAATGATTAGGTCAAGGGGATATATCAGGGCCAAGAGGATGAAATTGTAGTCTTATTGATGGGGTAAGGTAGGTAAAAGGTTTAAAAATTCAAAGAGTATTAAATGAGCTGTAAATACTATTGAGGATCTAAGGAAAGCATATGAAATGTATTTTCCCTAAACTGAAGAAAATGAACACATTATACTTAATTTCCCAAAACATAGCATAACTAAATATGAGTTCTGTCTTTCAAACTTGAAATAAAGTATATTATAGATGTGAAATGGTTTATGAATTAACAATACATTCTAACAAATCAATCACAGAGAAGAAACAATGTTTAAAAGTCATACCACAAGGATCCCAAGAAAATAGCCGCAATTTTCCATTAATGTCCAAGCCAGAATGATACTTGATCAATACAATCTCTTCAATTGATGCCAACCATTACAAAGACTAAAAAATTACACCCTGTAGACTTCAAAACCACTTCCTCTCATCCTCAAGTGTCGAATCCATGAGGTGAGGGAGTTGTTACACCAAAAACTGAACTGAATTCTAAAGCCTAAGATGAGGAAAGTCACTCATTCCTAACTTTTAGAACATATACATTTGACTTCAAACTAATGATTTACCTAATGTATCTAACTTAGGTAAAAGGTAAAACATGATAATTACAATGGTAACTTCTCATTTACCCAAGTTAAAATTAAATCAGAGGTGAAATTTCAAAATTTGAGTAAACTGGTAAAACTGTGAATTCCTTGGTAAATGTGCAGTGCCATGAAGGAAAATTTGGCATTTTTATAAGCCACTTTTGGAGGCCTTCCCCTTGTCCAAATTAGCTCCATAATAGCTCATTGGAAAGGTCTCTAAGTCTAGTTTCCAGAAATTCTTTTACTTTCCAAAATGGTGTCCATATACACTGTCAAAAACCTATTCTCCCAAGACTGGTAAATGCACAGTGCCAAGGCCAAAAAGAGGGCAGAAACATGATTTTTTGATGGTTTCTGGCCTTTTTGAGGGATCATTTTTGCTCCAAATATCCTGAAACTTTCTGAGGTTGATGTACTCATCACTAGTAACATTAATACATTGACCATTTTCCATTTGGATGGCCCAAAAAAGAGCGCAGCGCCAGTGGCGCTACGCATTTAGCACATTTTCTGCATGCTAAATTGTCCCAAAAATCAAAAATTTGCACAAAAGTGCCAAAAATGGAATTTTCTTGTTGATCAAGGATTGGAGGCCTGGAGGGATATATCAGTAAGAATATTCAACTTATCCTTCTCCTTTGGTTCGGTTAAAGCCTGAATATTTTCATGGGCACGTTTAAGCTTGGCCCTTGCAATCATGTTTCTCATGGCATAGTGTTTCGCCATATTCCTCTAAATATCAGTGTCCTTATTGGCTTTATCTAACAATCTCTCTGGATGAAAATTGGCTTTCTCAAGCCAAGACTCTCTATCTCCTTCAATCTCTATGGCAAGCAGCTCACTTGGAGTAAGTTGCTCTGCCAATTCTGCCTCTTTCTGCCTTTCCCGGGCTAAAGCACTTTTCAGTCCAATGGTCGTCGGTCTCTATCTAGGAAGCTGATCTTCCTCATCATCACTATCATCAAAATTGCCAAGGTTTCCTCCAACAAGGCCTTGGCCTTTCCTGCCTCTCTCTGAGCTCTGATTGCCTTGACCTCACTGATGGTCTGCTTTTTCTTCAGATGTTGATTCTCTAACTCAAGAAAGTCAATCACATTCCTTGCTCTAACAAGATTAGCTTGAATCTCACTAATCTTGACATCCTTACCTCTGATCAATGCATTGGTGATTCTAACCTCATCCTCATCATTAAGGTCAATCAACTGAAACTCCTACTGAGTTCCATATTTGTCCTCCTCCTCAACAGTGATAGGCTCTGTAGCCTTTTCCTTGCCCTTGTCTACCTATTTTGTTGATGAAGAAGGCATGGCCCCTTTCACACCATGTGAATCAAACACATGCATGTGGCCTCTATAATATTTCAAGGAAAATGGCTCAATATCAGTCATTTTAGTGCCAGTTGCCTCAATGTCCCTTTCACTGCTTGATGCTCTGGTATCATGATGTGATGTTGAAGAGTTGTAGAAAGGTGATGAGGTAGGATCAACATGAGGTGAATGGATGTGAGTGGATGGTTATGTATGAGCAGCGAGATGTGATGGAGAAGTGGATACGGGAGGATGAGATGATGAAGGAATATCCTGCTCATCATGAATAGGTGCGGTAGTGAAAACCTCATTTGCAATGAATGCATCCCATGAAATGATTTTATGCTGAAGCTGATGCATGACCACCATTTTTATGAGTGAATGATGAAATAGGCTCTGCATTTGCTGATTTTAATCCCTCTTTTGCACAATGTAAGCCATCTTGTCAATGCTATGGAAAAGATAATAAGGAAAATGCAACATTCTAATGCTAGTGAAATGCATGAGGAGATGGATATGGTATGAGTAGACGTGGGAAAACCTTCCCTCACAAGTGAAGTGCTTCATTATTTTCCTCATCATGGGAACATACCAGTCAAGTAGATGAGAAAAAGGTAAAATGGACTTGTTGTGATCTTTATACCTAGGTTTGAGGTATGGTTCAAAATAACTCATGTCCAGATTTTCTTGTTTAAACCACCTCTCTCCCACACTAGGTATCCCTGTAGCAGCTACAATGGCATTGGTGGACATCTCAAAAGTAACCCCAGCAAGATTGAACTACTTTTCATGTAGATTGATGATGAATAATCTTGTTAAATCCAAGTGATTTTGGACTTTCTACACTTTCTCACAAAATTCAAAACAGCCCACATGCTTAAAGAAAGAAACAGTGAGAGGAGAGGCCATAAGTTCTCTTGTGGTGATGGGTTAAACTTTGTTTATTTTCCCTCCCTTGTGGTCATTTCTCCTTGGCATTTGTGCCTCAGCAACAATGCCACTATCCTCTTCTTCAGACATTTTCAAATTCTGATTTGTGAAACCCTAGGGTGTAAGTGAAATGAGATGAGGGGAAGGGGATGAGATGACTAGCTTGAAAGGTGAAGGGAATGAGTGTGAGTGAAGGGAATGAGTGAAATGGAATGGATTTATGGAATGAGTGAAGGGGCAAACTAGATCAATAAAAACCCTAAGTCGATGAAATTACTTTGTTTATGACTAATATTTCTTTTAGGAGGATAAAACAAGTGATCACAAAATTGTAATTAGGGTTGTACTTAGGGATCCACTTCAATTCATTTAAGAATGACCAAACAGCTTGAAAGCAAGGTTAAAATATGTACTTACTTCTTTGAGGGTTGTTTCGAGGACTTTGGCAAATTTTAGAGAAGTTTTGAACTCATTTGGGTTGCTAGATCACTCAGCAACCTTCCCTGTCTAAGCGCGCAGCGCCACTGGTGAGCACGCAGTGCTTTTCCAAACATGTAGCACCAATCTCTAGGCACGCAGTGCCTTCACAAAATGCATGGTGATATTCTGGCAAGGGCGCATCGCCAAATGCAGAACACACAGCGCCGAAAATTTAGCACAATTTCACTCAAAAAAATCATAAATCTCTTCTTTGTTGAATGCTTCTTATGTTTTGAAAGGAAACAATGACTCTTTTGAAATGTCAAATAGGCTTTATATGCATGTGGAATTTTGATTTAGCTTGAAAAACCCACTTTCTAATGTTTTGAAGTCTTCTTCCTTTATTCACTGATACTCTTTGACACTTTTTTCTTTGCAGATTACTGAAGTCGTGGAGTTGGCTTCTCTTTTGCTCATTGAGGCTTGACATTTTCATTTTGACAGCTTGGGATTAAATTATTACATATAATATCATAAAATTACATTTGAAAAAAAAAAATTACATAAATGAATTTTTTATCAAAATGACATTTTGATAAGAAGTCCTGAAACTGAAACTACAACCTCTGAAGTAAAATGAACCATCATGATGATCTTGTTTCAATCCCTCTCATATCTGTGTTGAACTCATTGGAATGAAGGGAAGACCTTGAAAAATGAAAAACCCTAATGACCTAATGAAACTGCTTTTTTGACATGAATTTGAATGAGATTTTGACTTTAAAACTTTCAAGTAAAACAGAGCATTTTCACATGTTTTTATGCTCAAAGGAACATGGGAATGAGTCAGCAATATGAATCTTGGAGGGAGAAAAAATTTATTTGAAAATGACAACCACCAGCGGAGAAAATTTATTTCATGACCTAACGGAATGATAAAAAATTTATTCAGTATGGGACACCTAAGATGCACATGCAAATGTGTTTTGATCCCTGGTGGAAGTATACCAATACTGACACTAACAGAACGCATCAAGCTATAGGAATATTTTTAAATATTTATTTTCAATGTGTTTGGTGAATATAAATGCATTGGGAGTAATGCACTGACACACAAGATGTCACATCTTTCTCGGTGTGTTTATATTTACAAAACGCACCGCCACAACGGCGGTGTGTTATGTTCGAGCACCGAAATGCGGTGCACCCTGTAAATTTACAGGGTGCATCGTGCGTCGAAAAAAAAAAATGCAAAAAAAAATAATAAATTCAACCTAATTTGAAATTTTAATCCTCTAAAAACTTAAATTAGAAAGAAACATAGAGATTACATGGACATTTGGTCGTCGAGGAGGCATTGTGGACACACAATGGAGAAAAACAAATTTTCACACCATTTAAAAAAATTGGAAACTCAAACAATGAGCACGTTACTGAAAGGTGGTGAGCAATAGAAGCACCGAGGTTAGGGCACTTGCACATGGCAACAGTGGCACCGATGCTTCAAATCTCTCCCGCACTGCAAATGGTAAAAATGAAAATTACGACTGGGAGGGTTTTTGTATTTAACCCTCCTCTAGTGTGTTTCGCGAAGCGCATTGGGCGATCTATATCCAAAAGCATTGTGTTTTTCTTTTTTAATTTAAAATTATCATGATGCTTTATCAAGACGCACCGGGGCTTTACATCACTAGTAACGCACTAGTGTTGTGGTTTTACAATAGCACTATTCTTTTTTTAGAAATTAGAAATTTGTTATCGGTACGCTTTATAAGATGCCCGAGGGCATTGTTATATGTTTACAGCATCGGAACATCATTATCGAATAACATCGGTACGTTTTACTATATGAAGGATTTTAGTGATAGAAAATATTTAATCACCAGTGTGTTTGGGTATTTAGCGCACCATGGTTTTTATTTTTCAAACAAAAATTCTACGGTGCGCCATGTTATATACAAATCTAGTGCGTGTATGAATAATAAAGCACCGGCGCACTTGACTACTTTAGACGCACTGTCAAGAAACATCCTCTAAAACATCCGCCCGCCCACCTCGACTATTGACCTCTACTAAAAATGGATATTTGGGCCATTTTCATAAGGGACTCCGCAAAAACCTCCACTAGAAGGTATTTTTCTTGTAGTGGACAATGTTTCCCGGGATTTTTTCGATGTGATAAGGTAGGATGGGGATGAGTTCCAAGTCTTGAGAATTTGGGATCCTACAGGGAAAGGGAAGGCTCAATGGTGTTTTTCGCCAAAAATTTTGTAGGGAAAGTTGAGGGAATTATCGTCGATGTGGGAGAGTGAGATGTTTATGGTGCTAAGTATAAAGGCTAATGGTATTTATATATAGTTAGAGACATGAGGGATTATATAGGTTTAGGTGATGGGTTATAAAAAATTCTAGGTAGGAAAAATGATAGGACATGTAACACCAAAATCGCAAAGATGGAGAGGAAGGATGTGATACATACCTAGATCCAAGCACTTGTCACAGTTGCAACTTGTAGGGGTAGATTTTGGTGAACAAGGTTTTCTGCATTGTCTATTCATGAGTCAGATCAAACTAGCAGTGAAGAATGATTTGGGAGGAGGAACCCCTTCATATAATATTGACCACACGTGCAAGTAAGTTAAGGATATCGCAAAAAAAATTGTGACTAAAGGTAAGTTGGTGAGATGGAGTTGGAATGGTTGCAAAGACACAACCAAGATTGTGATAGCGCAAGTTTTGATTGAGATGGATCCCTTAGTTGCACTATCGAATATCAAAATGTAATATATCTCTTTGTGATATATAAACGAAATGTGTGATTATGGATAGTTGTGCTCTATGATGAAATATTATGATAAAGGATTTTTTCAATTTTGACCTTACCACATGTTTGCAATGCAAGTCTGTGATGCACCTAATCGCAACATTTTGTGACAAGGCTCTTGTTGGAACACCTAATCCTCCATGGGTAGGTGTGGAATGCGAAAAGTCACAATGGAGTCCAAGTGACCTTGGAATGTGAAACCAAGAGTCACACCATTGTACTATAAATGTACATCATGTATAATGGAAAAATAATAGAGTTGCACGCTTATCCTTCATTGTGTGTTGAGTCTCTTGTTGTGTGTGTGTTTATTCTTCTCCCCACACCATGTGTGTGTTTAACATGGTATCAGAGCCGATACGTTCATAACCAGCTCAACCTTGAGTGCATTTGTTTTTATTGTTGAAAATGCAGCAAGATGATGGAGCTTAGTGAAATGAAGTCGCCTTCACTAAGTGGGACCGCAGGCAAATTCTGGCGCAAAATCTATTTTTAGACTATGTCTATTTTTAGACATATGGAGCATGGTATGGGGATTCCATTATGAGATTCTTGGAGCATTGGTCATGTTGGTAAAAATATATGGGACTCTATTTTTGTGACCTATAGGTCGAAGAGGTCGAATTATTTTTAGACGCTCTCCTAAAATAGGAAGTCAAATATTTACTCCTTAATAATATTTTGACTTTAAATGTTTCCTACTCTCTTGGAGCACTTCAGTTCGAGCTACAGAAGTGGCTCATGCATCTGACAGAGGAATCACGTGGTTCCCAAGGGTTTGATGGCATCATGTATGGTTGACTTCAGTTGGACTTCAGTTGCAGAAGTTTGGAGGAGTTAATGGGACAACTAGTGGAGTTGTGTTCTGTTTATTTTAGTTGAACTAGTTGAGATTAGTTTAACTAGCTAATCAATTAGTTATAAGTGGAGTGAATTAAATATTATTTAATTCATTAATTAGTAACTCATTATTCAACTCAAGAACACATCAGTTCACTACAGTGCATGATCAGTTCAGTGGAGACCAGTGAAAGAGGTAGATGAAAGGTGGAGTTAGCTATCAGTGGCGACATCAGTTGTGCATGAGATTTGAACCACACTTGGAGGAATTTCCCATGATGATTGCGCTGTCAAGCCAAGGAGATTCGAACCTTGGATCTCTATATAGACAGGCCTGGATTGCGCAATAGAGGCAAGGCAATTGGCGGTGAGTTTTGAACCAATAACCTGTTCAAAACTGAGCTAGTTTGTGTGTAACTTCATGAGATAGTACTGAGTACTTGTGAGGAGTATTGTACTGAGTTTGTTACATGATTTCTCCATTATAATATACACAATAGCTGCGGGGTTTTTAGCTATAAGCTTTCCCCATACATACTGTGTTAATGTGTATGATGATTTTGATGTTTTATCGCTTGATTTTATTTCTGCATGTTTGATGATCTGAGTGGAAGAGATTATGTGTTGCATATAAATTCGAATTGTATGTGATCAGGATAGTCTCGGTGAATAATTAATCATTATTCAGCAAATTTCTACATTTATGGCCTCTGCATCTCTGCAAAATTTTGGTCTTTTTTGCAGCATTCGGAAATTCGTGGCAGCATTCAGAAAGGTGTTTTGAAGAAGAGCAACATTGATTTTGAAGAAGAGCAGCACTGTGCATTCTGCAGGTTTTCTCACTGCACATTATTCTGCAATTTCTGCTTTTAATTTCTACATTGGAGAGCTGCTAGAATATTGTTTAAAGCAAAATGCTGGGGTTTTTTTAAAATTTCTAAGTTTTTCACTGAAAATTCTGCAAATTTATGGTGAAACAATATCTGCAAATTATTCTACTGTTTATCCAATTATGTTGTATATTTGGAAAAAATCTGTTGTTTTGAAGACTAAAATCCACTGTTGCCATTGTTACTTTCCTCTTCTTGCTCTTTGTTTTTTTAAAATAAAAATAAAATAAAAAATCTCTGCAATTCGGCCCCTACAGCCCCCGACCCCCTACTCTCACCCCAAACCCCGCGCCCTCAATCTACAAACTCCCACCCTGCATTACGCCCCCCTCACGTTTTTAAATTCCCTAACACTACCCAGCCCACACTCTCACCTTTCGGCCTTTCGGCCCTTCTGCTACCCCTACCATGCCCCTTTTCCCTGCGGCCTACACTGCCCACTCCGCTCTCCACGATTCTCGTAAACTCTCTCCCTAACCCCATTCCCTCACCCTCTCGGCACCCCTGCTACATCTACCTATGCCCTCCCTTGCGCTATCCCCTTATCACTCCTGACTCGGCCTTCACCCCTGCCACTCTCGGCATCTACCCCCTAGCCGCTCTCCCTACAATCTCTACGCTCCCATCTCCCATTCGCTTGCCCTCACTGCAATCTCCCATACGCAACTTTCCCTCGCACTAGCTCTCACACTTGCACTCTCATATCCCAGCCCTCTCATGGCCATAAATTTTTAATTCGGCCTTTTATTTATAAACTTTTAATTCAGCCTCCTATTTGTAATTTTTTTTAATTCATCCTCTTATTTTTAAATTTTTTTTTTACAGAAATCACCTCACCTAGTTTTAACCTCCCCTAGGTAATACTTTCCCTAGTTTTACCTCTGTTTTCCCTAATTTAATCAAAAAAAAAAAAAAGCAGAGAGAGAGGAAGAAAGGAAGTAAACAGTAGAAATGGCATATGAGTAAATGGACTATACACCTAGAAAAGGAAAGTGAGATTTGCATTGTGATTTGTGGCATTGGTAGAAGGGTGATTTTCTGCAAGAGATTTACATTTGAAGACAAATTGGTCCTCATTTTCAAAACAGCAGTGGCATTCACTCATTATTTGGACAACAAAATTTCTGATTTGTGGAGTTTCTCTTAATTTCTATGGCATTCTGCAGTAGTACAGCAAGGTCAAGCATCCAAGCTTGTGAATATCTCCTCCTTTTGTTGAGTTGAGTTGAGTTGTTATTGGTGCAAAACGGCTCTTTGAAGAAGAAAAATCAGCTGCCTTAAAGGCCTTTTGCACAGTGTTTTCAGCTGCACATTTACAAAATATTTTGCAGAGATGTTGTATTGAACTTACATTGTATAGTGAGTGGAATTTGCATCTTCATTCATAGTTGCAATCAAGACTTGAAGTGTAAATTTGAGTTGTTGGAAAAATTGTTGATGTAAGTCATTTTTGCTTTCCGGTTAGACAGTCAAGTCTACACCTTGAGGTCCTCCATAGTTTGAGCAGCAAAGTCTTGTAATTTGGGAATTCCATAGTTGGAAGTTCTCTTGAGTCATTTGTATTTCTTGAAATTAAGTTGAATCACATTGTAAACGGGTGCATTTTCGGTTGAAGCCGACACCCTTTCATTTTTTGAGCCTAAGTTGTTTAAAAATGGCTAAAATCAATGAGGCATTAGAGTCATTGAATAACATCATTCATTCCAATGTTGATGATATGATAAAAATGAGCAAGAATGTTCTTTGTAACATTCAAAGTTGTTTGCAAGATGCACAAGAAAAGATTGAGTTTTTGCAGTTGGAATCTCAACTTCAACAATATGAAATTCAGCAAAAGAGTCACCATTCTGAACCTATTTATGTTCAGAAGATTGAGAAGGACTCCCATCAGCAGCAAGTCAGTAAAGTTGAAGTCGATTCACATTTAGTTCCTTGTACAAAAGCAGATTTACATGCAGATGCAGCAGTTCAACCTGCACTTGTCAAGCCCATCATCAGACCTTGGGAAGAACTTGTCCACAACAAGCACAGAACTGGTCTTGGATATGACAAGGATGTGTCCTTTCATATTCTAGACTACACCAATCCCATCATATTTCAGAGTCTCAGATTCCTGTATGACAGTTCACCTGCAGCTGTTTCAGATCCTGCTCCACTTCCACAACAACAACAGATTGAAAAATGCCAACACTGTGATCGAGTTGGCCATATGAAAGATCATTTTTTTTATCTTCATCCATGCAAGCACTGTGGTCGGCACACCCATATTTCAGACAGATGCTTTAGAAACAAGCCTCCTGCAAGAACAAATATTCATCTTGGATGGATCGCTCCTTGACAATGGGCATCAGCAGCCAAGAAGATGTTTAAGACACATGTCAGAACTTGTTCACGGATATTGAGCAAACTTGCAGTTGAGTTTTCACCATCATCTCACCTTGTCCCTGACAGGGGGGGAAATGGTGGTCATCTACAAGCTTCGACGTCAGATCAAGCGAGCCTGAGCCACAATCTCTCATTGCATATTCAGATTTGTATCCAGAGACACAGCAGTTCAAGCGAGCCTGAGCCACAATTCTTCATTCCAAATTCAGAGTTGTATCCAGAGACACGGATTCCCATGAGCATGCCTTTGGTTGTTGTTCATCCTTAAACCATCACAGGTTGTAGACCTCCCTTCTTTTAGGTTGAAGGTCTCCCTTTCATATATGAGGGACACTTCCTCTAGCAGAAGCCTTCGGCTTCTTGCCAGATTTGGTTGAGTTCCACGAAATGCTTCAAGCATTCCAGTGTTGTTGGTCATCCTTAAACCATCACAGGTTGTAGACCTCCCTTCTTTTAGGTTGAAGGTCTCCCTTTTTTATGAGGGACAATTCCTCTAGAAGAAGCTTTCAGCTTCTTGCCAGTTTTGGAAGAGTTCCAGGAACTGCAACAAGTATTGTGTTCCAGTGTTGGTGGTCATCCTTAAACCACCTCTTTTTGTCAACATTTTAGAGAGTTGATTCAAATCAAAGTGCTGCCATGTATACTTTGCAGATTTGTATTACAACTCTCTTTTTGGACTCACACATACCCCTTCATATTAAGGGGGAGAATGTTGGAACACCTAATCCTCCATGGGTAGGTGTGGAATGCGAAAAGTCACAATGGAGTCCAAGTGACCTTGGAATTTGAAACCAAGAGTCACACCATTGTACTATAAATGTACATCATGTATAATGGAAAAATAATAGAGTTGCACGCTTATCCTTCATTGTGTGTTGAGTCTCTTATTGTGTGTGTGTTTATTCTTCTCCCCACACCATGTGTGTGTTTAACAGATCTTTTGGGGAAAACTAAAGTGAAAGAAGATCTATAGGGACATTAATGACATATAGGCTTAGACTAACCATTGTAATGCATCCTTTGAGGATTTCAAGATAGGGTGGCTCCAAATTTTAGAATCTTGAAAAATTGGGGGGCTATTATAGCCACTACAATAGGTAGTTGACAGGTTCAGTAAGGTGTGAATTATCATTCCCTATAAAAAGAAAACCAGAGGGAAAGAATTATTAAACTTCTTATTTGAACAAGTATGAGTGCACTTTAGGATACTAAGGAGCATCATTTATGATATGGACACTAGCTTTCTTATTGCTTTTATAAATACATTGTGTGAGAAGATGGACACAAAGTTAAAGAGGTCTACAAAATTCCATCCATAGACAAATGGTAAAATATATTTAGTCAATAGGAAATTGGTGCAAGTTTTAAGGGGTTACAATTAGAAGTATGTGAATTCATGGATGAAAATTTGGTATATTTATAGCACTCTTAAACATAATAATTGACACTATGGATAATTTCCACCTTCACCTTTGGATATATTTTATGGAAAACAAAGAGAAGTAATGGAGGATATCACAAGGGATGAATTAAGAGCATAAATTTGTTTATAATTTTAAAAATATCAATTTTTGAGTGCAAGAGACATTAAAGAAGTTGTAGGGAAAATATGAGGCAAAGCATTATGAACATAAAACATAGAATTCCTTCAAAGTGGGAGACAAAGTATGGCTATAGTTGAACAAGGAAATAATAGAGGGTCCTGGTGAGAACATCAAGGCTCTGCAGTACAACCCTTATGAAATATTAGAAAAGGTATTAGATCATGCTTAAATATTCAATCTACATCCAAACATGCACATTTACTCAAGGGTGAATGTAGAGAATCTCAAACTCTATGAGCCTTCCATGTTGGATCAAGAGGAAGGAAAGGTCCTACTTTTCATATAGGACTTAGCATTAGATGCTTAGGAAGATTTGGCATAGGACATGGTTTTGAAAAAGAGGTCTAGAACTACAAGAGATGGGCAACATGACCTTTAGTTGATAGATTTGAAAGAGAATTTCTAGGCAAAGCAAAATGGTATTCTAGGGAGAAGGTAGAGAAAAAATTTCCTCATCTCATCCAATAAATATTTTTGGTACCAGATGATCCAAAAAATGTTGTGGATATTCCATTGGATAGTTTGTCACAATATATCTAATGAAAGTATACTAAAATTCAAAATATATACCATGAGGGTCAATTTTCCTTAGGTTTTCTATATTTATTAAATTATTGTTTTCTTCTTATACATGCAACATATAAAATGAGAAAAATAAATAAAAAATAGAACAATCACTCACAAAACCACAATAACACCAATATATGATATGGTAAACCCTTTTAGGAGAAAACCCAACTAGAAGATGAGGTTGCTTTGTTCTCCCATTCTCTAAATGGAAATTGTACAAATACAAAGGAGGGAGACATGTGGCCCATGGGATATTATAAAACATAGACACTCTTGTTATACCCTCTCTATCCACTCTCATATACTCTTCTTTACTATGGAACAAAATTTAGTAGAATAGAATCAAACCCCTTTTCCTTCTAGCAACCCAGTTATAACATAGCCCAATAGCGAACTAGGGGTTAAATTTGACCCATTCAACTCTAACCATGAGTTAGAAATTAACCCTTATAGACTATTCTTCATAGTTCCCACATGGATATACCTCTTTCCTTGAGTAATGGGGGATGACATGGCATCCTCTTTAATTACAATGGTCAATCTAAATAGGTCAACTTCCGAGAGGCATATTTTTTGTGTTTAAACTCTAATTGACATGATTCTTGCACCATTGGAAAGGTATTTTGAGTGTATAATATCTCTAGGAGTTGTATGCATAAGATACACAATTTTTCCCACAAAAACAACATTTAAGGCCTCAAACTGGCCTTAAAAGGTTTTTACCCCGATTTTCCCGATTTTCCAAATCGGGTCGTGTCACTAAAACTGCTCCTATAAGCTAATTTATCTTATTTTTCCACCCTGAAATCATTGAGACATTTGACAAACAATATAATTATCCAATAAAGATCAGTAAATTCCTTCAAAAATAGGGACGTATGGTATGGATTAAATAATTATATTTTTTTACATCTATCTCAATGCTTTCAAAGTGGAAAAAATGGAGGAATTAACTTGCAAGGTCTTTTTTATTGGTGGGTCCCAGTTTGGAAAATTGAACTATTTTAGAGTAATTTTGAGGAATTAAAAAAAAAAAAATTGGTGCTAAAAACTATCACTTGTGCTAAAACCCTAGTGTTTTTCTACACTCAGATACCTTTCCAATGGTGCAAGAATAGCATCAAACAAATTTTGTATGCAAAATTTATGTCTCTCACAAGTTAACGTATTGTAGTGTATCTCCCTTGACCAAGGAAGATCTCCCCATCCCTCTATGATAATTCCACGCCTAGAAATTAATGCATCAGTCATAGATCCTTCGTGTTAAACTATGCTACCAGGCTTCTCTTGCAGCCCTCTATGAGCGTTAATGACCCAATTAGAAAGAGGTCATCCACATACAACACTAGGATAAGTGGCTCACCCTCTAACATCAAATAGTAAAGGTTTTGATCTACTTCACTCTTGACAAATCCCATTTTCTGCAAGTAGCTTTTAATTTGACCATACCATGCCCTAGGAGCCTGTTTGAGCCCATGTAGATCTCTCTTCATTTTGCGCACATGTGTGTCCCTCTCATGTGTCTCAAATCCCTCTAGTTGTTTGATGTATACTTCCTCCTCTATCACCCCGCTCAAGAAATTTATCTTAACATTCATCTAGTGAATATGTCATCCCATATGTGTGACTAGAGATATAGAAGAACAGATGGAAGTATATCTGGAAATTAGGGCAAATATCTCCTCATAATCTATGTCTTCCTTTTGCACATACCCCTTTTCCATAAATCTAGCCTTGTAATTCTCCATGTTTCCATCTACAGCATACTTGATATTATAGATTCATTAACATCCCACAACTGAACTATCCATAGGTTTCGACACTACCTCCTAAAAATCGTTCATCATAATAGAGTTATACTCCTCCACCATGGAATCTAACCACACCTAATGTTTTGTGGCCTCCTAATAGTTGGAAGGTTCAAAAACCTAGCCACTAATTCTTAGTGCATGTCTAGTTATTTGTTTTCTCTTTGATTTTTCCAAGGAGCTCCTATGAACTCCTTTGCATCCCTCAGCATTTGACGAACTTCTCTACTAGTTTAACCACTATTGGTGGGAAGATCGATTAACTCCTCATCATGCTTATGTTGCTTCATCTCTTGTTAACTTACTATATCTCTTGCACCTGAGGTCATGCTCGTATTAGTAATTGTACTAAATCCTTGTGATTGTCCTTACGACTATCCCTGCGGCTGCCCCTACTACTGGACTAATGGAGCTTTTTCTAGGTCGCTCTGATCACCTATTTCCATATTGCGAGATCTATTAAAGGATTTGTCCTTCATAAACTTCACGTCACATCTCACCATAATCTTATTATTTCTAGGATTATAGATCTTGTATTCCTTTGTTGTTTCGCTATACCCAACGAAGAACCCATTCTCTGTAGTCTAATCCAATTTAGTACGTGTTTCATTTGGTATATGGTCGTAAGCTACACTGCCAAATATTATGAAGTGACTAACTTTTGGCTTCTTCCCTGAGAAGACTTCTTCTGGTGTTATCTTCCCCAATTCCCTGTGGGGAACCATGTTATGTATATACATTGTTTTGTTACATGCCTCCACCCATAGAAACTTAGGCATGTCTTGGTCATACAACATGGCTCTTGCTACCCCAATTATAGACCTGTTCTTCCACTCTGCTACTCCATTTTTCTAAGGTTTGTATGGAGTTTTCCATTCCCTTTTGATGCCTTCCTTCGCACAGAATTTCACGAAGTCACTATTTGTGTACTCTCCTTTGTCATATTTTTTCCTATCGCATTCTTCACCATAACCTTAAACTCTTGGAAGCAATTAAAGATCTCATCCTTGGTCTTTAAGAAATAGATATGTGTCTTCTTATAATAGACATCAATAAAGGTGACGAAGTTCTTGTACCCTCTGATAGATCTAGTGGACATAGGGCCACAAATATCTAAGTGTATAAATTGTAACATGTTGTTATATCTAATGTCACTTTTTGGGAATGTTTCCTTTGCATATTTCCCAAGAGCACACCCTCTGCACACGTCATCGTGTTTCGTGCCTAATTCTGGAACACTTGTTGTTGTCTCCCTGATCATCTTAAGTGCTCCATGGTAAAAATGTCTCAGTATCTTGTGCCATAACTCATTCAGGTCTCTTCCATTGTTACTTATATCATTGGTGTTACTACTAACTAGTGCCTTTGGAAAGTTGAGTTGCAACTTATACAATCTATTGCTACAAAATCCAATCTGCCTCACCTTCTTCAAGTTCTGATATCTAATAAACACCTTCTTCCCTAAAAAATAGATATTTTATCCCTTATCTTGTAGCTCTGACACTGAAATTAGGTTCATATCAAGGCCCGTCACATGCAGTACATTTGTAACACTGTTAGTTTCCCCAGAATCTCTCTGAATCTCAATGGTGTCTACTCCTATTGGAGTTTATTTTATTTTATTGCCCATCTAAAACTGGAAGTCCATTTACTCCTTATAGCTGGAGAATTATTCTCTAACTCCTATTGTCAAACCAGGAGGTAACTCCTCAAAATCAGAATGTGTATTAGCTGAAGAATGCACATGGATTTATACATGGAGGTGAGGCTATTGGGATTCATCTCCCAATGACTCTTGGCCTTCCTTATTTCCTAATAATAATTAATATACAATATTAAATATGCACACCCATCCATAGGATTAGGTGTCAACATTCCCCCCTTTAATCCAAAGGGATGTTTGGTGAGTCCAAGCATTGATCTGAACTTTTCAAACTTTTCTCTTCCAAGTGCTTTGGTGAAGATGTCAGCAGTTTGCTCATTTGTGGAAAAATGATGTAGATGGATGGTTTTGGCCTGAACATGATGTCGAATGAGATGGTACTTTGTATTGATGTGCTTTGTTCGATCATGGAACTTTGGGTTCTTGGCCAACTTTATTGTAGAAGTGTTGTCGATCATGAGTGGAGTGGAATACATTTGTTTCATCTGCAAATCTTCCAGGATTTTCCAGAGCCACACAATTTCCTTTGTTGCTTCAACTGCTGCCACATATTCTGCCTCGGTCGTGGAATCTGCTGGAACTGACTGTTTGCGTGATCTCCATGAGACAGCTCCTGATCCAAGACTCATGGTGTAACCTGTAGTAGACACCCCTGTTTCTTTGTCGCCATCAAAGTCGGAATCAGAGTATCTGATCAAGCTGAAGTCGCCTACCTGTGTATATTTGAGTCCAAAGTCTTGAGTCCCCTTCAAGTACCTTAACACTCTTTTTGCAACAGACCAATGTCCTTCACAAGGTTTTTGCATGAACCTTGAGAGGATTCCAACAGCAAATGAAATGTCAGGTCTGGTGGTGGTCAGATAGATAAGACTTCCTACAAGTTGTCTATACTTAGTTGCATCCTCAAATTCCTTCCCTTCAATAGATGTGAGCTTCAAGTTTTGTTCCATTGGAGTGCTTAAGGGATTACAATCATCCATGCCAAATTTGTTCAAGAGATCTCCAATGTACTTCTTCTGAGAAAGAAATATGAATTTAGGATGTTGAATTACTTCAATACCCAAATAGTAATGAACATGACCCAAATCAGTCATTTCAAAACCTTTCTTCAACTCTTTCTTCATGGATGCAATATAGCTCTCATTGTTTCCTGCTATCAAAAGATCATCTACATATACCACAAGATATACAATTGTTTTTCCAACTTTCTTAACAAACAAAGTTGCATCATCAAGATCAAAATGTTTGAAGTCAAGTTTCAGAAGATGCTCGGTCAATTTCTCATACCAGGCTCGTGGTGCTTGCTTAAGGCCATACAAGGATTTTACAAGTTTGCAAACTTTGTGTTCTTGACCCTTTATCACAAATCCTTCTGGCTGGGACATATAAACTTTCTCCTTTAGATCTCCATTCAAGAAAGTTGTTTTTACATCCATCTGATGGACTTTCCATCCATTCTAAGCTGCTAAGGCAAAGAGAGTCCGGATGGTGGTCCATTTTGCTATGGGAGAAAAAGTTTCTTCATAATCGACTCCTTCTTTCTGTGCGAATCCTTTTGCCACAAGCCCGGCCTTGTGCTTGTCAAGTGAGCCGTCTGCTTTGTACTTGTTCTTGTAGACCCACTTACAGCCAATTGGTTTCGTTCCCAAAGGCGGATCAACCAGCTTCCAAGTGCCATTCTTTATCAAGGCATCATACTCCTTCTGCATTGCTTCTTTCCATTCATCATGAGAAGCGGCTTCTTTGAAGGAATTTGGTTCATGATCTGTAGACAAACTCAATTCACAGTTATAAGAAATATCCATATCAACAGGGGAATCAGAATTATCTACATCACCTTCGATTTGTTGAGTGGAACTTCTTGTTCCTGTTTTTCCAACCTCATCAAGATGAACATTCTCCAGTGTCTTTGTTAGCCATTTGGGAGGACCTTTCTGAGATGGCCCAGGCTGGTCATTTGACTGAGTTGGGATTGATTCAAGATTCAATCTCCCACTTCTGTCCATCACATCATCCAATGTGTCATCCGTGGTTGTTTCTTCATGTGGGGGAGAGAGTGCTTCAGGATATGATTCCACAGTTTGATTCAATATCGGAATCCCCCCTTCAAGGTGTGGAATCACATTATCAAATTCTTTGAAAGACTTTGCATGTGTGAATCTATCCAGGCGATCAAGTTGCCGCTCAACAACCTTGTCACTCTTGGAGGATTCAAGAAATATGACATCTCTTGCTATCACAAACTTCTTATTTGCTTCATCATAGAGACGATATCCTTTGGAGGTATTTGAGTACCCCAAGAAGATACATTTTCTGCTTCTAGCACCAAGTTTGTTCCTTTGACCCTTGGGTATCAAGGCATAACAGGTGGACCCAAAGACCCTGAAATGATTTACCGAAGGCATGTGGCCATGCCACATTTCAAAAGGAGTTTTGTTTCTAATTGAACTTGAAGGACACCTATTCTTTATGTAAACAGCACATAGAACTGCATCAGCCCAAAACATCAATTTTAAATTCTTGAAAAATAACATGGAGCGGACCATATTTAAAATAGTTCTGTTCATTCTTTCAGCTACACCGTTCTGTTGTGGATTATATGGCACAGTTGTTTGATGTTTGATTCCATGTTGACGAAGATAATTTTCAAAGTCATTTGAAGTGTATTCTTTTCCATTATCAGTACGTAGAGAGCCAATATGTGTTTGTGCATCATTTTCAATCCATGCATGAAAATTCTTGAAAGTTTGAAAAGCATCAAACTTATTCTTCAGTAAGTAAATCCAACACATTCTAGTGTAGTCATCAATAAATGTCATCATGTATTTGTTTCCATTTGCAGAAGCAATAGGCATAGGGCCACATAAATCTGAATGAACAAGTTCAAGTTTCCTATGTGCTCTTGAGTGTGAATCATGAAATGGCTGTTTGCTATGCTTTCCTAGAATACAAGCATCACATTCCTTAGGTTTTCTAGGAATTGTAAGCAGTCCATCAACACCATTTTTCTTCAACAAACGAAGGCTGTCATAGTTTAAGTGTCCAAATCTAGCATGCCATAAAAGACTTGATGGAAATGTACCTTCATCATGATGTGAACTGAATGCAAAGTTTTGAGCATGAGCAGCTGAACCTTTCAGCTTCAAGAGTCTCCCTTCTTCTATTCCCTCCATGACAAGTGAGTGATTTGATGCTTTTCTGACCTCTACCTTGCCATCAAACAAGTGAATTGAGTGTCCTTGCTACCGGATTTCGACCAGGGACAACAAGTTTCTCTTCAACTCAGGGAGGTATAGAACCTCATGTAGGATATGATCTGGAAGACCATGCAGTTTAAGCCTGACTGTGCCAAGCCCTGATGGCTTGAGTTTGGATTTATCTGCGAAATATACTGCTCCATCAACTTTGTCAGTGAATTCTTCAAAAAAATCTTTTCTAAATGTCATGTGACATGTTGCTCCTCAATCTAGCAACCAATCATCTCTCCATGAAGTAAATGAAACATCAAATAGGTTTTCAGTTACTCCATTGTTACAATGTGCTAGAACATAGTGAGCGGATTCAGGTGCTTTACCTTTGTCTTTGTCATTATTTTTACCTTTGTCTTGATTTCTGTGCTGCTCAATTTTCTCCCATGGTGTTCTGCATTTGGATGCATCATGTCCATCTCTATTGCAACGTGTGCAATGAAGATTGGATTTGTCAGCTTGTCTGCCCCCCCTTTCTGTGAAGTTTCTTCTTCCTCTTCCTCTTCTACCACCTCTTCCTCTGGATGAATCTGGAGCATGACACTTTTCTCTATGTGCCAAGTATGCAGCCTCTTCGGAAGATGAAGGGACTATCATCTTCCCAAAAGCTTTCTCTCTTTATGCAAACTTTTTCCCAAGTGTATCAAAGGTGATATGCTGAAAGTTTCCACTTGCTTGCAAAGACTCAAGATAATGTGAGTAAGTCGGATATAATGCCTTAACATATGCTATAAGAGGTATGTCCATTTTTACACCAGTGTTTTTAATGTCATGCATTATAGATCTTACTTCTGAAGCTAAAGCAAGGGGATCATCATTCTTCATTTCAAGACTGAACAGCTTAATCATCAATTGAACATTTTCTAATTCTGAATGTGAGTCATAGAGTTCTTTTAGCTTCTTCAAGGCTTCATAGGCATTTGAGAATGATGAAATATGGTGACTCACCTCTTCACTTACGGAGGCTACAATCAAGGCATAGGCTTTGCAGTTCTTATTTTCCCAAATGGCAAGCTCTTTGTCTGAAGTGGGCTTTTCTGGTGGGTTTTCTTCTTGTCCTTCACAGATTCCTTTCCACAGCTCATTAAAAATGAGTGTGTGTTTAATCTTTCGAGACCATTCAAGATAGTTCTCTTTGCCGGAGAGAACCACCCCAACAATTGAGATGAGAGAATGCATTAGATTGCTGGAAAAAATCTTCTGAAGAGGAAAAAATTTCTGCTATAAAAACTTTCAACTCTTGAAATCTTTCAAATAAAGGGGCAAAAACTCTTGCTGGAAAAATACTCTGAGTTTAAAAACTCTTTGCTGGAAACTAAATTCTGCACAAAAAAAACTATTTCTGAAGACTGAATTTAAATGGACAAAAAACTCTTTCTGGAACAATACTCTGAGTTTAAAAACTCTTTTCTATAAACTGAATTCTGCACACAAAAAAATATATGTATATTTTTTTTTATTTTTTTTTTGGAAAAAAAATTTGTATGTGAAAAAATGGTGGAATGGTATTGTAAAGGGCGAAATGGTATTGAAGGATGGGAGGGGGCGAAATTTAAAAGCTGGATTGGGCGTATTAAAAAATGGGTAATATTATAAAGGAGGGGCGGTATTAAGGATTAGAGGAGTGATGTTATGGATAGAGGAGGAGTGGTATTGCATATAACACAATGTATTACATGTCAAACCAGTGTATTATAATTTGAAACGTAATGATATTCCAGCGTAATGACAGAGAGGTATTGTGAAATGGTTATGGTATTACAAACACATGAGTTATATGAAGGCACGTGGTATGACAGTGCTAGTGGAGAATAGTATTATAATACCACAGGTGACGTTGAGATATATGGACAGCGGCATATTCGAGCGGTATTGAAATTGGAAAGGGCATAACTTATGCAGGACAGGCAGCATTGTCACTGCTCATGAAAACACTGGAGGGGAGGACCACGATGACAGTGAGCGGATAGGCAGCGTTGTGAATGCAGCGTTGAGCGGCGTAGGGAAGAGGGTTTATCACTGTGAATCGATTGCAGGTGAGAACTTGAATCGATTCAATAGTGTGGGTAAGGCATGGGCCGAGGGGTCGGGTTTGGGGATAGGGGGTAGGAGAACATGTGTGTGCCGGCATTGCTGTGAGGGAGATGAGCGGTCGTATGGAGGATGAGAAACTGTGAAGTGTGAGTTTCTATGCATTGGACTGTAGGAGTCGAGGGAGAATGGAGGATGATGGAGAATGGAGAAGGGAGGAGGCCCAAAAGGCCATTACAAAAAAAAAAAAAAAATTGAAATGGAATCTTGCAGAATAAAAGAGCCTGCAATTTGCAGAATGACAGAGGAGCCTACAGTCTTTAGAAGCTGCAGGAGCTGGAGCTGCAAATTTCGGGGCTATATAGAGAAAAAAAAATGTAGAATAACAGTCTATCAATTAAGAGCATCAGAAAACTATTAATAAAAAATTAACTGAGCAAAGGAGAGGGAGTTACACCACAGGCAGAAATGCCAATAGTGGAGCTGGCTTTGATACCATGTCAAACCAGGAGGTAACTCCTCAAAATCAGAATGTGTATTAGATGAAGAATGCACATGGATTTATACATGGAGGTGAGGCTATTGGGATTCATCTCCCAATGACTCTTGGCCTTCCTTATTTCCTAATATTAATTAATATACAATATTAAATATGCACACCCATCCATAGGATTAGGTGTCAACACCTATCATATGAGATGATGCTCCACTGCCTATATACCAAATACCCTTTGAAGTTGAGCTAGAGAGACAAGCTATATGAGCAGATTCATTCTCCAGACTCAATGATAAATTAGAAGCATCAATTTTTTGCTGCAAATTATCTACTCTGTTCTTTGGATTTTTATCTGGAAATCATATTGATTATTGCTACAAGTCTGAGAAAAACATATTTTCCCATGAAAATTGAATTCCCTTCCTCTCTGTAATTCACACCCAAGGTTTTCCTGCGTAAATATGGAAGTTGGTGCTTCAAATCTCCCTCTGAATCCACACAATCTACTTCCTTTCACCTATAGCCTCGGATTTGATCTTTAATGCTCTGATACCATGTGAAAAACCCACGATTGCAATTAACTGGAAATTTGTCTCCTACTAATTGCACTTATTTGTTATATGACAAATATCGATAAACTCACAATTACAATATTCACCAAAATAAAACATGTTGTTGAAAATAATAGAAACAGGAAGATAAATGCACACACACAATTAAATTCTAACACATCCATTTTGGACTAAATCATCCCTGGATAAATCCCGAAGGGAAAAACAGTGCAGCAAATGAGGATTTATTTACTATTATGCAACAAATTTTAGGAGTACAATAATTTGGATGAAAAATTGGCAATCCTCCTTCAAATATTTGGCAAAATAATCTAGAGATCAAGAATCTCCTCTCCAAATCAATACGACCCCTTTTGGCTTGCTCGCACCCCTCTCTAGTTGCTCGCACTGCTAGCCGGAATGCGTAATGTTTGCTCTCTGCAATTTGTACAACCTTGGATATTCCAACAAATGGGCCTTCTATCCACCCTCTGCCTTTGGAAAAAAAAAAAAAACTACCTTCCTGACATTGATCTGTCCTCAGGAAATTGATCAAAGCCTCTTCCGGCAACTCGCACTATTGGATTGGCTAATAAGCACTGCAAAATTTAGCCTCTTCTACAGACTATTCGAGCTCCCTTTTTTTGTTTCTCTATCACTAGAAGAATCTCCAAAATTCTCTTCATAAATTTCTTGTTTCTCCCTCTCTCTTTGGTGCTCTCCCTCTAGCTCGAACTATTCCCCTGCTAAATCACTACGCACTGGGAAATTTGCACTGCCTTGCTCTCACAACTATGTCTATCTCCATCCCTTCGAATTTCTCTTATAATATCTTGTTGAGACTTCAACGGCCAAGATTAAATCTCCATTAGAAACTAATATCAATTAGTCTTCATCAGTAGAAGTCTCTGGAGCAATATTGAACATCCTTAATTTCTTTTATGCTTAATACATAATTGACATGAGACTTCTATTAAGAAACATTAATTAAAAGAATCAATTTAAGTCATAAATAAAATATTTCAATGTCCACAGTTCAAATGCAAAGGGGTTAAGAGAAAGTACACCTCTATAAACAATAGTCAAATTGCTTGCGAGGAGGCGAGTTCCTTGTTCAAAAAACAGAGGGGTCTCATATGCCAATTTGGTGTATGTCTTAACTATGACCTCCAAATTAGATTTTTTTTATTATTATTATTTTTAAACCCAAAGGAAATTAGCAACCCAACTGACACGTAACTACCAGTAAACCTCTAGGGGGCTATGATACGTCCTCCCCCCCATAGCCTGAGTCACAATAAGGGGGATTTGAACCTGGGTCTTTCGAGTTTCAAAGAATTCACATTTCTCAGATTAGCCAATTACAATCCCCCCCCCCCCCGGATTATTATTCTTATTCTTATTATTTTTTGTAGAAAAAGGTCACAAGTTAAAATACAATTGGGGGTAGAGTTTGAACCCTAAAATTTGAATTCTTTCCAACCCTACCACCACAATTTTCTTTCTTGCTTGCATCAGTGTTGTTGGGTTTGTTTTCTGGGTAAACTAACACAAGTATTTTATTATCAATCTGGGCTTATAGAAATTAGAAGCATCTCCAAGATATATGGATTTCAACTATAGTAAAGTTTAGAAGATGAATTATTAATAATAAAGGAAATGTGTATTACAAATATAAATCTTAACTAAATAATTTCTAATTCAATTATGTAATAAGCAACAGAAGAAGCTCCTAACTTAGGAGAACTTGTTTGTCCTTCTCTACAAAAATACTTCATGAATCAGAAACCAAAAACTACTAATGAACAATAGACCAAGATGCATGAAAGAATAACTAAAGAGGCTCCTAACTAAGGAGATCATTGATATCCTTCATTACAGATTTCATTCATCATTAATTCCATTGTTTAGAAAACAGGAAATTCAAAAAATCACTTAAAAGCAAGATAGATGAATTATAGTTTCTAGTTCTTGATCAGATAGAAGGAATGTTTAACTTAAAAAATGGATCAACCCTTCATATGTAGAATATAAATTAGAATTAGATTCATTAGCAATCATAACATATCATCATACATCTAATTAACTGATTAAGCATAAAACAAAACTAGTTCAGGAAATTGCAACTAAATTAACCAGAAAGTGCACTTAGCTCAGTGTGGGGGCCCTCCACCCTTGCCTCGCACATTGTGATTAGTTTTAGCTACTGAAACTAAATCAATAATTCACCATATATAACAGCAGAAAAGGAAATAGAACAGGTCCTTCAATTAGCTCCCATAGTTTAAGAAATATCAAATTGAAGTTATACAAATTCTACATATGAATGCCTTCAATGTCTTAGACTTAAATAGAGAAATATGAAACAAACTTATCTAAAATGCCTCCTACAGACATGTCTATCCTTATCCTATCTATTCAGGTCAAGCTCATCCATCTAATCTCTCAAAAACTGGAAAATCTCATAAAATGCTAAATTTGACCTATTTCCTAGGGATTTCCATAAAAATAGATCTTGTTTGACCGCCTTTGACCGGGCCTATTTAAGCTCGGTTTGACCAAACCAATAGGTGTAAATCCAATATTAGTTCCAAATATTTCTATAAATGTATTCATCTTGAGCCCCAAGTGTCCTACAAATATGACATTAATGAATCCATTACGGGAATTTCTGGTCTGGTACAAAAATGCACTTAAAATTCAATTTTTATAAACACTTCTAAAAATTGCAAAACTTAATTCATATACCTGGATATGCATTAATTGGACAAAATAGAGTGAATATGGATGGTATATTGATGGATAGCATGGTAATAAAGTGTATTTACTTAAACAAAATTGGATCAAAAAGAGGGCCAACATCTCCCCCGTGTTGATGTACAAGCATGTCCTCATGCCTGCCACTTTCTCTTGGACCTTCCGAGTTATGATGCAGAAATTGTACCTGATCCAGATGCTTCCTACTGTGCTTCTTTCAAAATAGAATCTATCCCTTTATACTATTCCTCTTTGTACATTGAAGCCTTAACTTTCTATTGTTCATACTTGATCTTCCATGAGTTTTTCTCTTTGAGCCATCTGAATGCTTGCATGGAAAGAAGATTGTTCTTTGTTTTAAATTTTCTCACTTCCTCATTTAGCTTATCATTCTCCTTGATCAACTTTTCATTGTTTTTATTGTATATACTATTTCTTCACTTCAAATGCCTCTCCAGTATCCTGCTTACCTCCAATTGATTTGTCAATACTTTGATTTTGCTAAGGTTTTGTTCATTTTCTTCTTCTTTCGTGTATTTAGAAAATGAAGTGGCTTCAATATCATAATTATCAAAATATGAGTCTCTTTCTAATGTGTTTTCATAGACCTCCTTCTGCAATCTTTCAATAATTTCATCAGCTTGTTTTGTTATGGGAGATGTCTCAACAATTTGCACCTCAAGTTCTTTCTCCTTACTTCTTATGTCTGTTGGACTCTTTATTCTTTGTCTCCTGGGAATGGATAGGAAGGATTCCTCTCTTTCAATCATGATTGTATCTTGTTGCTTTTTGGACCTTGTTCTTGGATAAAGGGGTGAGTTCATTATACTCTTTGTTTCATGAACTGGTTTGAATTTTTCTTCTATGATGTGTTCTGCAAACTGATGTTGATTTAGGAACTCTCTCCACATCATACCCTTGGTTTTCAACTGATACTCAACAAGAATTTTGATGAGTCCTTGATGGTGGATTTTTTCCTCTTTGGGTTTGGTTTCACTCTTCACATTTTCTATCATTTTGATCAAATTTTTAGAGAAAAAGTATGGCAAATTATTTTCATCTCTCCCTTGATGTGCTGAAGCAATATAATATGATAGAGGTGCACTACACTATACCTACTGTCACATGTGAATAATTTTTGAATGATCAACACTAACTCTTCCCAAGGCTCATTAAACCATTCCCTTGGGATCCCCTTAGTTCTGTCAAATGATCCCTTTCTATTTTTCTCTAGAAATAAATTCCATCTCTTATCTTTTAAATGCAAACCCTTATGATATTGTTCTCCTGATAATGGAAAATCTAAGGCCTGAGAAATGGACACTGGATTTAATGGGATGACTAAGCTTCCCACCATAGTTTTCTCCTGTGTGTAATTATTTATGAACTCCCTTGTAATGCTCTCATTATGTCCATTAAACTTCTGAAGGAAACCTATTAGACCAGCTTGGTAAAGTTTTTCTATTGTGTTTTTTTCCCAATGCTCGATCTAGAAGTATTTTGGTTCTATCCTTGTAGCCATGTCTTCTAAAAACCAATTAATGTATCCTTCCACTGTCATTATTCTCAGTTTGAAAAATAAAAATTTATGCACTAGATCTTTGTTGACATATGCATTATGGTGGTAAGGCTTACCTCTTTTTGATGCCCTTGACAAAGAAATGAAACAAATCCTCTTCAAACTCTGTTCTCTTGAAAAAAATGAACTCATTGCTTCCACAAACACAAAATTTTGATATAGAAATATTATAAAAGCATAATAAACATGTTTTTATTAATCTATTTATCTTATTCTATCCTTTGTTTCATCAAGATTTTAAAAAAATCCTCTGTCTCTGATGTATAATCCTTTGTCTCTGAGTTGACTGTGTAAAAATTAAAAATAAATATGCTACAGTGTCTTTTTTTACTTCGAATTCACACAAAATTCCTCCTCTATTAACACAAAATCATCATGCATTCAGTCTGAAATGACCTAGGCTTACCGTGTGCAAAAAAATTCAAAGAATCGCTTACTACATATATGTCAACATTCATCAAATAACTCATGAAATGGCTTCATTGTGTTTTCAAAATTCATAAAAAAATTGCTCTCTGTATATAAAAACCATTTTGATCATGTTTTTATTGCTCCTTAACTCACAATTCAATCTCTATTTTTGCCAAAATTCATCAAAAATCCCTTCTTTGTTTCGAAAATTCTCACTGTGCTAAAAAATTAAACGAATTTTCCCATATAGACCACACATGAATGAAATGAATTATCCCACTGTGTGTTAAAAATAGGAAACATTTTGTTCTCTGTATGTATCAAAATTGAAATAAAAAACTATGAGTTTTCACATATAACCACACATGAGGAAGTTGCAAAATTACCTGATCTAGGAGTGATTTTCGTGATATCCCTGAGATAACTTAAGTTCCTGTGTTTAGACAGTGCCATTTCAATCAAAAATCTCCCTCAATATTTCCAAGGATTTGTTCATTAAATCAATGGAAAATACTTGTTTATTGGTGGCAGAGTTTAAGTGATCGGTGGCAAAGACAAGTTTTAAACGGTGGCAGAGGCACTCATTTATATCTTGAAGTTTAACTTGTGTTCACACAAAATCCTGAGATTTATTTATCTGAATATTCATTGCACTAATGAGAAAAATCCAGGTTTTTCTCTTACCTTTTGGCTCCACGAGATCTCTGCACTTAGGTGGTGTGTTTGATTAACATGATTGCCAGATGATCTCTTGGCTCAAATCCCAGTCAACTTCGCTCTTCTTCTTATCTCTTCGTTCCTCCCTTGTTATATCTCATGCTTGCTTTTCTCGGCTTGAGTTCCTTTGTCTCTTTCACAGCCTTCCTACGTTTTCCCTTTCAATTTTGCTCTTCACAAGGTATTTCGAATGCGTGTCGATGGTTTGCACGGAATTCAACTTCCTCTTTGAGCCTGCAATGGCTATGATGGTGAAGAAAACACGATTTTACAAAGGTCTGTGGGTTTGAAAATGGTGAAGGCTTTTACTAATTATATAGGGTTTGTTTGAATGTTGTATCATTGTGTTTTTAAATTTGTTTGATCGTTTTCTCATGCACTGACCTTTGACTGAGATGCCCTCGTGGCTTAGTCTTTCTGACTTGCTCTGCATACTTTCCCACGGTGTATACCTCCATCATCCAGGTTCTCTACTTTACTCATTATGCTGCCCATCTCATTCATGGCATATGCTGACCACGTTCTCGGCTGCTTTCCATTCTCATCAAAATGCATCATTGATTTCCATACCCATGCATCATATCTTTGTTCATTCCATTGCATCATTTTAACTTAGGTTATGTCCTTTGTTTTTTCTCATTGTATTTTCACTTTGGTTTTTGTCATAATTGCATTATCTGCCCATATACCTTAGCTTTATCATATATGCATATTATTGCGCCATCAAATGATATTTGCATATTGTATTTTGTAGCTTAGGTTTTGATCTTTGTATTGCTTAATTTAATTTTAAAATGACCCTAGAATGGTCATGTTTTAAAATTAAACTTTTATCATGACACTAACCTTTGTTTATTTTTGTAGGTCCAACAAGAGTTTGATATTTGAGCCTTTCATTTTTTATCCTTACGTTTAAGAAAATTAGGGTTGATGTAATATTGTATTTGGAATATGGAATGAAATATAGTATACGAAATGATAGTTAAATGGGTAGGATAATGGATATGGATAAATATAGTGGGTAGAATAATGAATAGGGATAGGAATATAATGAAATGAAGGTAATGAAATATAGGTAGTGAAATGTATGTAAAATATGCATATCAAGTACTAAATTAGTCTTAACAATCTATAGAATATTTTTTTTAAATCAAAATTTTAAGAGAACAATTTTCACTTATTGTACTTTTACTCCCATAAATTGTTTGATGTCAATGATGTTCTTCGGTCAAATGATGGTCGACATTGTCTTTATTATCATAACAATGGCCCTTCCAGGATATGTAGAAATGTAGAGACTTATTTCTGCTTCATGTTTTCGCATCTGATTATTGATTCCAGATGATATTGTTTAGGTCCCTTCTGAAGTTTATTTTTGATGTTTCGGGTTCCTTATGGCATGTTCTTCAGGCTTGAATATTGATGTAGTTCAGGTCCCTTCTGAAATTTTGTTGTTTTAGGTCCCTTCTGACATATAATTTTCAAAAATACTTCAAGTTTCTTCTGTCATATGATATAGGTCCCTTCTGGATAATATTCTCAATAATATCTCAGGTCCCTTCTGCACAATCTTTTCAATGATGTATCAGTTCCCTTCTACATAGTATTTCCAATGATGTATCAGGTCCCTTTGTACTTGTAATTTAGGTTCCTTCTTCAATTCAGCTGCTCAAACTATTTACACAGTTTTTTTACAAGCTTCCCCCTTGCTGATGTTAAGACTTGTCCTCAAGTCTTGCATGTCTTCGAGGATAAATCTACAAAATCATAAAAATAAAAATAAAAAACAAAACAAAACAAAACAAAAATAGAATTCATATTAGCCAAACAAGTTGGTTTTCCGATATGAATTTGAGTTTGTATTGTGCCAGTCTCCTATATTTTCACAACCAAACTCTTTTATTTATTATTATTATTATTATTATTATTTCTTCTAGAGTTATGGAAGGCATATTGCTATGTTGTTCCATTATTTCCAGGTCATTATCTGTTGAAATTATTTTCATAAAATCCTCTTTATTTATAGGCTTATCGTAGACTTTAATCGTATGTCCATTAACCACAAATGAAATAGATGCTTCGTCAATTGTTTTTTATTTTTACAGCTCCATTTTCAAATATTTCTTTGATCTTATATGGCCCAAGCCAATGAGTTGTAAACTGTGCCTTGAAATCTTTAAACTTGGAGTCGAACAATAGTGCCCAGTCTCATTTTTGAAACACTTTATTCTTGATGAATCTATCATGCCATTTTATTCTTTGTTCTTGCACAAGAGATATGTGTTCTACTACTTTCTATCTTATCTCATCCAATTGATTTAATTCCATGACTCGTTGTTATTGTGCCTCAGATAATTCCATTCCCAACTTTGTTGCTAGTTTGAATGTATGTATTTGAAACTCTATGGGTAACAGGACTTATTTTCCATACACCAACTGATATGAACTGAACCCAATTGTGTTTTTCCATGTTATCCTATATGCCCATAGTACATCTCTCAATTTATCTGATCAATCCTTTCTATTCGTTTGTACAGTCTTCGTCATGACATTCTCCAGGACTTTGTTTGTTGACTCCACTTCTCAGTTTTCTTGAGGGTGGTATGGAGTTGATTTTATATGTTTGATCTTGTACTTCTCTGTAGGATCTCGAATAAGATTTGATGTGAACTGTGTGCCTTGGTCAGTTACAATCTGTCGCGGAACTCCATACCTTACAAATATTTCTTCAAATATAAAAGAAACAATTGTATCTTCTGTTGCTCGTGCCACTGCCTTTGCCTCCACCCACTTAGTAACATAATTTGTACATACCAAGATGTACTTCTTTCCGTTTGATGGAGGGTTGATTGGTCCCACAAATTCTAGTACCCATTTCTCAAATGGTTCTATGAGTACTTGTGGCTTTAATGGAATTTCATCTGATGCCACTGGTCTTCCAATTCTTTGCCAATTATCACATCTCTTTACATAGGCCTTGGAGTCTTTGAAGATTGCCGACCAGTAGTAGCCAAGTTTGAGCACTTTGTATGTCGTTCGCTTATCTACAAACTGACCACCACATGGCTCGTCATGACATGATTTCAAAATATCTATAATCTCATCTTATCTAACACATTTTCTTATTATCATATCATAACTTGTATAAAAGAGGTCACCATTGACCCAACTATATCTAGCACTTTATCTAATTATATTTCTTTTCTGTTTATTTGTGTAAGGAGATGGTAGGATTCCAGATGATAAATAGCTGGCTATATCTACAAACCATGGAGTTTTGACAATTATAGAAAATAGATGTTCATCTAGAAATTATCTGAAACTACATTTGGATCACTAGGTGAATGAATTCTTGACAGAAAGTCTGCTACTTGATTATCCTTACCTAGTCGATCTTGTACGTTGATGTTAAATTCTTGCATCAATAACATCCATTTATTAATTCTTCCATTTGTAATTGCTCTGTTCATTAAATATATTATGGTTGAATGATCTGTATGGATGAATACTTGATAACCTGTTATGTAATGTCTAAACTTATTAACTACATGTACTACAGCTAACATTTCTTTCTCTCTAACAGTATAGTTCAATTCTGTCGATGTTAATTTTGTTCTTATGAAGTATATGGCATAATTAAATTGATTCTCTTTCTATCCAAGTGATGCTCCTATAGTAGTGTCAGATGCATCAGTTGATATATGAAATGGCAGTGACCAATTGGGTCCTCGAATAATGGGTGCAACTGACAATTTTTCTTTTAATTTCTCAAATGCATTTTGACAATTATTTGTCCATTGGAATTCCACATCTTTTGCAAGTAAATTGAATAAAGACAGAGCTATTTTACTGAAAATTTCAATAAATATCCTATAGTAGCCGCATAACCCAAGAAAATTATTACTTCATTTTGTGTTGTGGGTGGCATTAAATTGACAATGACTTGAATTTTTGCTGGATCCACCTTAATTCCTGAAGAATAAATATGGTGTCCCAACACTATTCCCTTAGTTAACATCATAAATAATTTTTCAATACTGAGTGATAGATTTGTCTCTATGCATCTTTTCAAAAAAAAATCAAGATTTTTAAACAATCATCAAATGTTCCGCCATACATAATGAAATCATCCATCTAAACCTCTACACACTCATGGATCAGATTAGCAAAGATTGCAAGGACTGCTCTCTGAAAAGTAGCAGGTGCATTACATAAACCAAAGGGAAAGCATTATATGCATAAGCTCCCCATGGACAAGTAAATGTTGTTTTATCTGGATCTTCCAATGCTATCTTTATCTGATTGTATCCACTAAATCCATCAATAAATGAAAAGAATTTTTGCCCAGCTAGTGAATCTAGTACTTGATCAATAAATGGTAAAGGGAAACGATCTTTTAATGTAGCCTTATTAAGTTCTCTGTAATCTACACAAATTCTCCACTTTCCATTTTTCTTAGGCACCACAACTAATGGTGAAAACCATTGACTATCAGAAATAGGATAAATAAATCCGACTTGTAACAGTTTCTGTAATTCTTCTTTCACTATTTCCTTCATCATAGTATTCATCCTTCTTTGCGGTTGTCTTACAGGTTTGATTTGATCATCAGTATAAATGTGGTGGATACATGTCTTTGGATGAATCCCGTGCATGTCTGTGTAATCCCAGGCAACAAAATTTGAGTATTTTTGTAACAGTGTTATTACCTCTTATTCTTGTGATGATTGTAATTTATTACCTATATTCAAATTTCTTCTAGGACTGATTTCGATGATTTTACACTTTGAATTGGTAATTGAGTTCATAGGAAAAATACTTTCAAATGAATTTTGCAATGATTGAATAGTACATTTTTCCTGGAAACATTGATTCAAAATATGACTTGCAGCTTCATATTGTGTTATTCTAAGTTGCTCCAAAATATTTGGTTCTGAGATGAAAAGATCTAATAAATCCTCATTTTCTTCCTCTTCTCTAAAATTATATACTTGATTAATATTAAGAACATATTGAAGTTCTTGTTGTTCTTCTCCATCAAGCCATGATAATAAAGAAGGAGATTGTGCTGGAGGATACAATGTAACATGTTTTCTGTCATCTCCATGTCCAATAATCATACTTCCTGACCTGCATCCAATGAAGGCATCTACATTGGCTAACCATGGTCTGCCTAAAATTAATGGATGGCCTCCTAAATTTGTTTTTGGATGAAAAATGAGGAAGTCTACAGGATACTCCCGTGAATCCAATGAGACAATGATATACTCTAATATTCCTTCTAGTATAACTTTGGATATGTCTGCAAGTTCTAAAACTGCAGTAGTAGGTCTAATGTTGTTCTAGTTCAACTGTTTCATAGTCTTTGTATTCATAACATATAGCTGCTCCCAAATCTATTAAAGTTTTTGGCACTGAAAATTTGTTGATCGAAATGGTAACCTTAGGGATCCCTGGATCAACATATTTTTCAATGGTTGTATTTGTAGACATGAGACTAGCTAAACTTCCAATGACCTGGATTGTGGGTGGATCTCTTTTTCTTCTGCCAGATTTCTTGATGCATAATTCCTTCTTCTTTTTTGCATATATTGGAATATCTTTGATTGCCTACAACAAAGGAATTTTGACATATGTATTCTTCAATTCATCCATAATATCAAATTCAGACAGAGATATTGGAATTTTATATTGTACTAACCTCTCTGGATATGGTGGATTCTGAGTCATAATAGATTTACCCTTCTGAATTTGTTGTTCTGGTTGAGATTGTTGACTTTCTTCTCCTTGTTCAGTTTGTTCTTCTATTATTGGAGGAGAATCTTTATGTAACACCTTCCCAGACCTTAAGTGGACATCTTGTATGGGAAGGATTGAATATGTAGGATAGTATGTTGCCTCTTCCACATTGTATGTTGGTTTATCCACTTTGTTACTTGGATTAGCTACTGACTGAGCTGGCAACTGTGTTGTTCTAGGAGGTGATTGGTTAGAAGGCAAATAAAGCTGCTAAGGTTGAGTTAGCATTGGTGATGGATTTTGAGGTGGAAATGGCATTGGTTGATGTTGCTAGAATTGTTGGTATTGAGGGTATGGTTGTTGATATTGATATTGTTGAGGGTACATCTGCTAAGGTGGTTGGTTTCCATAACCATATCCCCTCCAACCTTGTGTAGGTTGGTTTTGATCTTGTTGTGGAGGCCAAGCCTACCATGGCATTGGAGTGTTCCATGAATTTTGAGGAGGATATTGAAAATTATGGGGGTTTAGTTAAGGGAATTTTTGAGGCATCCTTGGTTGCGAAGGTCTCCTTGGTGCCATATAGTAGAGATAATCTACCCCTTGCACTACTTCCATTTGCAACTCTTTTAATTTAGGACAGTTTTCAGTTGCATGATTCAATGTGCAAAGTCTACACACTTGTATACCTTGCAAAGGACATTCCCTAAGTGGATGTTTTTGCCTACACTTTGGACATAATATTTCTAAGATTTCATCTTGTTCTTCCTTCTTCTTCTTAGCTTTTAAAACATCTACTTGTGTTCCCAAAGTGCTTAAGAGATCTGTTTTGAAATTTTCTAGTAAACTTCCTATTTCTGCTCTTGTTACTGCACTTGTTGCAGATTTGGAAGCTCTTGATGTAATATCTCTCTTTCCACTTTTTGCTCTTCCCCTATATTATTTCTGACAAAGTTCAACAATTTCATCAAATGGTAGGTTGGAGATATCTCCTTTTCCCATCACATTAAGGATATATAAACATTCATCTCTAATACCCTTAAGAAAGATTGTGCAGATGGTATCAGGATTTAGAGAATGTTCTTTGGATTTTTGCAAATTGTAAAGAAATCTCTCTAAATACTCCTCCAAACTTTCATATTCTTGTTGTGTCATTCTAAAAATGTCTTCTTTTGAGTCTTTAGCCTTGCAGTAATCTTGATACTTTTTAAGAAAAAAATTCTTCATATCATCCCAAGAAGCAATTGTATGTTCTCCTAAACCCATAAACCATTTTAATGTTGTTGTTGTCAAAGTAGCAAGAAAGAGACGAAGCTTGTGTGTATCATCTGTGTATCCATAAGTTCTACATAAGATATCAAACTCGAACATAAATGAATCAGGATCCTCTATTGACATTCCATAAAAGTTAGGCAATAGAGAAGTGGGCATGTTTTTCATTTTCACTTCTTCTCCTAATATTGCTCTTGGATATAATATTGGAAAGCCAAAAGTAGCTTCCTGATCATTATTATTTTCTTGTTCATTATCATGTAGTCTTTTGTTTTCATTTTCTCTTTTTTCTTCTTGCTCTATCCTTCTGAGTGCTTCTATTCTTCTGTCTTCCTCTCTCTTTCTTTCCGCTTCCAATTTCCTTTCTTCCTCTCTTTTACTTTTCTATTCCCTTTGTTGTCTCTCATATTCAATTTTATGTTCAAGAGTTATAAGTGGCATATTGGATCCTTCTCCTTCTTCAGTCATTTCCTATTCAGAGATATGTAATGTTTCAATATGAGGTTGATTTGGTGTTTCCTCAACTATCTTAATTTGTTCAAGGACAAGTTGCTCTAATTGTTCAACAATTGGTTTTCTCATTTCCTTTTGTTTTCCTAAGGAAGGAGTTTCTTTTGGTGATTGCTTTCTTTTTACCTCCAAGGCTAACAAGATCTGTGTTTCAACTAGATTTATATTTGTCATGATCACTGTTTTTCTTCTAACTCCTCTAGAGTAGGTCTTCCAGCAATTGATGTTGTTAATCCTGTGGATGGATGGATTGCTAGGGGGTTTTGTTTAACGAATATACCCTTCTGATCTCTATCCCTAGGCATAAAGAAACATAACTTAAAAGAAAAACTATAATTTTTATGTATTTTTTATTTTTATTTTTTATCTTCCTATTTGACAACTTCAAAATATGCTTCCCCGGCAACAGCGCCAAAATGTTGGGTCTGTTTACTGGGTAAAATAACACAAGTATTTTATCATCAATCCAGGATTGTAGAACTTAGAAGCATCTCCAAGATATATGGATTTCAGTTATAGTCAAGTTTAGAAGATGAATTATTAATAATAAAGGAAATTCATATTACAAATATAAATCTTAACTAAATAATTTCTAATTCAATTATGTAATAAGCATCAGAATAAGCTCCTAACTTAGGACAACTTGTTTGTCCTTCTCTACAAAACTACTTCATGAATCAAAAACCAAAAACCACTAATGAAAAATAGATCAAGATGCATGAAATAATAATTGAAGAGGCTCCTAACTAAGGAGATACTTACTGTTCTTCATTACATATTCATTCATCATTAATGCCATTGTTTATAAAACAGGAAATTCAGAAAATCACTTAAAAGCAAGAAAGATGAATTCTAGTTTCTAGTTCTTGATCAGATAGAAGGAATGTTTAACTTAAACACTAGATTGACCCTTCATATGAATAATAGAAATTAGAATTAGATTCATCAGCAATCATAACATATTATCATACATCTAATTAACTGATTAAGCATAAAACAAAACTAGTTCAGGAAATTGCAATTAAATTAACCAGAAAGTGCACTTAGCTCGGTGTCGGGGCCCTCCACCCTTGCCTCGCACATTGTGAGTACTTTCAGCTAATGAAACTCAATCAATCATTCACCATATAGAATAGCAGAAAAGGAATAGAACAGGTCCTTCAATTAGCTCCCAAATTTTCATAAATATCAAAGTGAAGTTATACAAATTCTACATATGAATGTCTTCAATGTCTTAGGCTTAAATAGAGAAATATGAAACAAAATTATCTAAAATGTATCCTACATCCATGTCTATCCTTATCCTATCTATTCAGGTTGAGCTCATCCATCTAATCCCTCAAAATCAGGAAAATGCCAAATTTGTCCTATTTCCTAGGGATTTCCATAAAAACAGGTCTTGTTTGACCGCCTTTGACCGGGCTCGTTTAAGCTCAATTTGACTGAACCAATAGGTGTACATTCAATATTAGTTCCCAAGCTTTCTAGAAACTTATTCATCTCGAGCCCAGTTGTCTTGCAAATATGACATCAATGAAGCCATTACGAGTATTTCTGGTCTGGTCCAAAAATGCACTTAAAATTCATTTTTTATAAAAACTTCTATAAATTGCAAAACTTAATTTATATACCTGGATATGCATTAAACAAAATAGAGTAAATATGGATGGTATATGGATGGATAGCATGGTAATAAATTGTATTTACTTAAACAAAATTGGATCAAAAATGAGGGCCAAAAAATGCCCTAAGTGTATTTGCATTCATTAGTGATTTAACTTGCATAGCTAGGCTAGTAATTAAAAATTTTATGGAATGTTGCTAAATACCCAAAAAAAAATGTTTAATTATTTTTGTGTTAATATGGATTTGACATGTCCCAGATGCGGGTGTCAATCAGGTTTAATAAGCCAGGCAAGTTGATGGAGTTATGGGCCGGCAAGTGGCATAGCCACATGGCCGCCCATAAACTCACACAGCCTGTATTTATTGCCTCCACCATCATTCTTTGCAGTGCATTAACGCTGCTCTCCGGTCGATGCTCCCATGTTGATGTTTTAATGCCGCTCCTCACCATGGTCACTCCAAGAAATTCCTCATTCACCCCTGTGTCGTTAACCTGCATTTGTCCTCCCAGTGTTGTAGAGCCGAGCTCGCACACGACGACGGGAAGACGATGCCATCTCCTTTGTTGTATTGAACTAGTGTCTGGACTCCATTTCTCGCCTGGACTGCTCTGCAATCTGCACTTTTCTTCAAACCCTTACGCCTCTGTTACCTCGACCCTCTCTGCGTCAGTGTCCAATTATCACAGATTCATCATGCCTCATCTTCGCCAATGAATGCGATGCCACAGAGGCAGCAACCGCGGAAAAATTGTGCAGTTGTCATCCTCGTCCTACTATGACTCCTCCTCTCCATCGCTCAACATTTCTCTGGGTTGTTACCCGGCTACTCGTAGTGGTCGCGGTCGCGCCAGGAATGTTGGCCAGTCCAGTTCCCAACCTACTCATGCTCTTCCCCCAGCCAACCTCCAGAAAATACACCATCTGGTTGAATCTTCCCCTTCGCAGCTCACCTTCTATGCCACTTCGGTCATGCCCAGTCAGTCAGCTCAGTTTCATTTCTCGTGTAATATGGACCGCCCTCGTATCATTGCAACCATCACAGTCTCCTTCAAAGAGGAACCACCCAGCACTGAGATGCAGAAGAATGCTAATGGTCAGGGCATGCCCCTTTCAAGATCCCGAAGCAGGAACAAGGACAGCAGCAACAGTTACGAACATGAATGCGGCCAATTAAACACTTTAATGAAAGTTGAGGACGACACCGCGGTAAAGCATGTTGAGGAGGATGATATCGACAAATACAGATGTTTGATTGTCGAAGAACACCCACCTTCCCCATGATATTTAGGCAATCAGGTTCTGTTAGTTTTTCAATTTCAAGTTCCAAGTGCTGTGTTTTTGCTTTGACTATTGCAAGGCCGACGTCTAAGTTTCAAGTGCCAATTTCAAGGCATGCGTCTAAGTTTCTAGGCAGTTGCGCTTTTGCTTTGAATATTGTAAAATATGTACTTTCACTCTATGTTTTGCTGGTTTCCCCTGCATGGGCAGCGACTAAACTCTTGAACGAACTAGTTTCCCACTTCTGGGCAATCAATTTTCCTGTATTTCATGCTTAACTATGCCAAGAACATGGCTAGCACTGTAGAGGCATGAGCCTCCTTGTACTCTTTTGTTACACTAATAGAACTTAGACTTATTTAAAAAAAAAAAAAAAAATATATATATATATAAATATATATATATATATATATATATATATATATATATGGATTTGACATGTAACACGCACATAAATATAGAGGAAATTCATTTTAAATATTATTTTCCCACTAAGTGGTATCAAATCCTTTTATAATGAAATATTTTTCTTCTTCTTCTTCCTCTTCTTCGTCTTCTTCTTCTTTTAACTCATAACAAGAAAGAAAAAAAATCCATACCTTGTTCTGTCGACAGGCATGTTATGTCTTGGAATAGGGCTTCCGGGTTAATAATTAAATTATGAAGAATAATTGGGTGTATGGTTGGGATTTAACCTTCACCTAATATTCCTCGTCGTATATAGAAATAGATGAATGATATTTATCTCATACCATCATCTTGTCGATTTTCCTTTTTTTTCCTTTTCAATTAAATTAGTCCCTTTGTGCTTCTTCACCATGTGTCTTGCCCCATTTCCTCTTTCTTAACCACATTTTATTTCTTCACCACCCATCCTACTCTCTTTTCTCTTCCTTAACCACACTTTTCCTTACACTAAGTGTTTGTTTCTTCACCACCTTCACCACAAATATATGTTATGGTAATGCATGTGTTCTAAAGCATTTCAAATTTCACTTTAGGTGGCAACATATGGGTTTCAAATACACCATTTTGTTTTATTGGCAATGTTTGTCAATTGGAACCTACCATAATGTCATTCTTAGGCACCAATATTTGCAGCATTGGAGAATCTATGAGTATGCCTTTTAAATTAAAGATCATAGTAGATTGTCAAGGTATTGGCCTATTCAAGCACACAATTGAATTAAATATTGTAGTAGATAATTAGGCTATGATTTCTCCTATAGATCAATCTCATGAAGCTCCTAATTGAAACACAATGTTATTGCAAAGGACGTGTTTTCCAATATCATACTTAATAAATTGTACAATTGAATTAAAGATCACAGTGGATCATTTTATAGTTATGTGAATATTAATGGGATTGGTTATGGTTTATAATTTTGATTGGTCATTATCGATGTGTTTCTCTCATCCCTATGTAAGGTGCTCAGTGTAATTTGAATCTCAGTTTTCATGGTACGTTTTGTTATAGAATCATCATATAAAGATCCATGGTAGAGGATGTATTTAATCATCCTTATCTAAGTGTCCATGCTACTTTTTTAATCAACTACATTTAAATATTTCATTTTTAATCATTTACATTTTTAATGATCTCATTATTCAAGCTATGTTTTTAATCATCCTATAAATATCCATGGTTGAAGATGCATTTATAATGTTGATCAGTGGTTGTCATTGATGTCAACCCTAGCAGCACCAGGGGCTACCCTGATCTTGCATGGGAATTTTGACTTGACAACTTACTCTATTCCTAGTCAAGGATATTTTGGATGGTTTCTTCTTGTCGATATGTTTCCGTTGATACATGACATGCCACATAATTCTTCACGGTTTGAGAGATATTAATGTTTGAAGTCAGTAACCCCGATTAGTGGGCTAAAACCCCATGGGGTTGTGGCATGCCACTAATAATTGGTTGTGGTCATTGAATAGTCAATAATTAATAATTTTTTAAGCTCCTAAAATCCCTCCAATGTTCACTTGTTGAAGACCCTCTCAACCTAAAAATTTATATAAATTGTAACCCTCATATCCTCCTCATGTAAGGATTTCGCTACTTAAAACAAGGCATCGTAGAATTTTCACTATAAATTTTTTTCTGCGAAGCTTCAGATGTTGAAAAAGAAACCCATTTTAGCTGAAATCCTAATGAAGCATTTGTTCGAATTTTAGATATTGGTTCGCTATATTTTCGGATATATGATCTCATGAAGTTAGGGTTTTTGCAGGCTCCCGAATTTCATGTCAAACAGGTGACCTTGGGAAAATCATCATATATTTCTCTCTGAGCATTGGATTCAAATTTCGTAAAATGTGATACAAAGAGGACGGATTTTAGTTTGTTGGATATCGTTTTCAGGACCAAAGGTTGAAACAGTGACACATGGCACTTCATACAAGTTCGCTCTACTAAACTAGACTATAATCAGGTCATCATAGGAGATTGGGCATAACTATTCCTTGAAGAATCCAATATTGATCAGACCTGTGGGGTTGGAAAGAGGACTCAGAGGACTACCACGGGGTGCAATTTTAGACCTTGCAGATCCGAAATTACATAGATATAGCATATTCAATATCAAGCTTCTATAAGGCAAGAAAAAGTATGCATTCAAGGATCAATGAAGTAAGGACAACACATCAACAGTCAAGGGTAATTCTGCTACAACAAGGTATGTATGATTAGTGTTTGAATTTTAATTTTAATATCATATTTGACATGTGTTTTTGCAGGATAGTGTATGTATTTTGTATGTATGTTTGATTTTGTTTTGTTCATAAATGTTGAACGTATTTACATTTGAATTTTGAATATTTCTCTGACATCTGGTTTGTAGGACAGTGTAAGTATTTTGTTTGTATATTGATTTGGGTCTTGTTCACTAATGCATGTGCAGGAAGGAGGACACAATAGGATAACTGAGACACATAATAGAAGGACAATGCAACGCCAAAGTACCATTACTTGAAGCAAGCACAACAATACCTAAACAGTTGCTAGTGTTCAAAGAAGCAGTGTCAAGTCAAGTATCAGGTTGTGTCATAAGTCAGTATTGTAAAAATAGTCATTGTAAAATTGTAAAAGATTCATTATTGTAAAAGAGTCAATTTTCCTAGAGTTGGAGAGGCATTGTTGGGAGGTATAAGTGTCATTGTTGGATAATGTTATGGTTGGGTTTCAGGTCGTACTGTGATTGGGTGATTGGTCTAGTTCAAGAAAGTGATTGTGAATCATATTGTATCGTGGATCATTTTCCCTGGAACAGGATTCCACACTCTTGTCTTATTTCTAATCATTATAGGGTGGCAGGGAGGTGCTAGGTTGGTGCATGAAGTCACCTACCGGTTGGAGCCTGTGAACACTACGGGGTGGGAGGTTGGTCTAGGATATCGAGGCATCCATTCATTTGACTACTGAAGAAACTAGGGCATTGGGGCGTCCTTCCAGTGCGGTTGTGGAAGAAGGATTTCCTAGAATTCTAGGAAGTTTTAACTTTCATTTCAACTGGGGCTGAAGATTAAAGAATTTATTAGAAAATCGTTTAGTGGTTTTTGACCCGGAGGGGGTTTTCCACCTAAAATTCGTGTGCCCATTGTGTTATATTGTTTACTGTTGTTACTGGATAAACATCAATAATAATTGAAGATTAACTAATGCTCTAAAAATATTTAAAAGTGCTAATTGATAATAAATATTGATTCACCCCCCCTCTCAGTATTTCCAACATATAATTTATAACAGTATTCCCTTCACTACCTAGAGCATAGTAGGGATTGTGTAAGTTAAAGATTCCTTAAAACAAAACCTAAAAGCTAAAACAAAACGCAACATGAATCATTTCATTGAATAATAATAATATATGTTTATTCATATATTACTGGGGGCATGCTATAATCACTTATGATATGTTGACAAATAGTTTCGTTTCAATCTCAAAATAGTTTATGAGAAATAACTTTTATATACAAACATCAATTACCAAAAGTGGCTTTCCTTTCATTTACTCATAATCTCAATGAGTTTCCATGCATAGCACACTTGCATAAATACTTATCAATCAACAATCGTCATTTGATAGTGAAATCATCAATGCATTGTTCAATTTATCATTAGTAGATACCAAATCCATTCACTGAGAACATAAACAAAAGATAGAGTTAAATGTGCTTATTATATTTCTCGTCAAGAAATAATTAGTTATTCAATGAAGGTGACATATCATTCAATTGTGTTTCACAATGTTCATTCAATAGAAATAATATATGGTCATACCCACTTGTGGATTAAAATTGTAAATTTAATTAAATATTTTCAATATTCAATTAATTTTAAAATTAATAGAAGTTTTGTAGCTTCAACTTCTTCTTATCTTCGTGGAAAAAAAAGCGTAACTTTATTCAACTTGAAACAAGGACCAAAATTGCATTTTGTAGACGTTGAAAGCATTCCTTCATATAATTATTTCAACTTATGAGCAATAAAAATGAAATAACTGTAAAAATTACATAAAATATGTTGAAGTTAGGTTTGATAGAAATCCCCTAACTTCTCTTTTTTGGCTTTATTTTTCTCAACCTTTTACCAACCCCCAAGGTTGGTATCAACCGGTACCACTACTAATTCATTTCCAACTATCTATACAAGAACTTCATTGTCTGGATCTGAGCCCTCGGATATTTGATTTCTCTTGATACACCCCATTCCCTTTTCGTTGTGTATTTCCTATTTATGTTGCATTGATTCTTGGATCGTGGCTAATTTTGTACCCCTTTGAGCATGGGTTGTGGTTTTAGACTGAGCCACAACTCCCCCTTCTATTTTATTTCCTTATTGGGCTTGAGCATCTACATTTGGATTATTATCTATAGTCTCTTCTTTGTCTTCTTCTAAAAGGTGAGGATCAGATATCTGTCATCCCTTTGGCTTATGGGCTTGCCTCTTTTTACTTTGTGGGCTATTTTTTTCCTACATGCATGTGTTCTACAAGTGTCATGTTTGAAAATAGATATGACATTTAAATTTAATGTTCTCGTAGTCTAAAACTTGATTCCATTGAACGATTTTATGTTTCAATAGGATACGATCAGGTAGATCTTTGCTAAGATCTATCTCCACACAAATTTTGGCAAAAGAAAATATGCATTTTTTATTCTTTCAAGGTCCATCTTTTTTAACTTTCCGAGAGTATATCTAATATCCTCTAGGACCTTATGGTGCCAGAAAGGAAGAGGGAGATTGGGTAGTCTCACCCATACCAACGTTGTTGAGACCACCATATTTGTAGCATCAAAATTTGGGAACCATGGAATAATAAAGAATCCAACTCTACCCAGGAACCATGGTCCATCATTTAATATGAAATTCAGATCATATGTGTATCAAATTTAACAATGAAGAAACCTTTGGAACGTAAATAGATATCGCAGTTGGGGTTCCAAATGGAGGTGTAATGCATCAAATATTGGCCAGATACCATTAAATTTGTGCATGATAGCCTTAGGTTGAATAACAAAAAAGAAAGAAACTACCTTTGGAATATTAACTTATGTGTCTTGTGTTTATTCTATTTGATCGATAATGTAGGGCCTTGGATTGTTTTCGATATGATTTGATGGGATTTGGGCCTTCCCTTGTACTACATCCTTAAACGAGATTGGTCTGCTAGGATTTTTGGAGTTGTGAGCTCCACTAGGTAGCCTCAAATTTAAAATGATGGTGGAGTTTTGTTCAATGTTATAGTCTTTCTTCTGGAGGAATCCCTATAGCAACTTCCCTTCGAATAACAAAACTTTGAGATATTGTAGGTATACCAAGTTTGATCTGGATGCTCAGCTTCAAATTTTCCACTATATTTGAACCCATGATCCACAAAATGGAGGTCTTCCCATTGCTATTTTTTAAGAAAATATTGTATGGTTCCTGTTATGCTTCTGCCTCCCTTTTGGCCAAATTGGAGAGGGAGAAACAATGGAGATTCTCTTGGAAAGATTGATTCCTCATTTAAGTTGTATAACTATATTATAATATTAATTAATTAATAATTAATTATAATTTAATAATATCATTTCAAAATATATTTAATTTTAATATAACACTTTAGTAGAATTAATAAGATGAATTAGGCTTTTTGAAGATTGGTAATTATTATTTTACAAGTGGTTAGGACAGCGATGGAGTCTAGGGTTTTGATGTATTCTGCACTTTCCTCTCACGCCATCTATGAACCAAGGTTTCACTGGACCCTATGTGGATGCACCATCGAGTAGGACTAAGCCTTTGGTATTATTTATTTTCATGGAACTCATATTCTTCAGCTTTCAACTTCATTGTTTCGTGACTTTGTAAATGGAGACTCCCTTTCATCCTCTGATGAAGCAAGAAGACTGGGGTCATGTGCATTTCAGTGGTTTTTCCTCTCCCAGAAGACAACCATCCCCACTATGTTATCTACACTAAAAAACAAACTTTGTTTATGTTTGCGATGCAACTTGTATGTGTGTGGAAATCTGGATGTGCCCAACAGGGGGTATTTTTTTTTCACTGTCCCCTCATCCCATTTTTTACATGAATGCTTTGTTTTTCGAAACAATGGAGAAGGGAGTGGTCACAGATCCAATCATCAATCTGACACATATATTACACATATCTCCTTATATTCCTCGGTCTAGTTATTTTTTCTCTCAGACAGCGAGGAAACAAAACTTTATTTTCCATGTTTTTGTCAAAAATATAAATGGGAAAACTTCAATTTTTTGGACAAAAATTTATGCCTTTGTTTTTCTCTGAAGTCGTCTAGTGAAGAGAAATGGGGCATGGATTTAGATTCTTTTTGTTTGAAATATGAAGGGAAAGTTCTCTAATACCCCTTTCAGCTCGAGGACTACAGTATCACAAAGGACTCTTCAATCATCTTGACTTCAAGGTTGCATGGGGGAGATCTAAGTGCTAGGAATTCAGCTAGATCTTTCATTTCTTTCAAGGAAACAATCCAAGGGAAGCCTTCTGCCACAACATAGTTGGAAAAAAACCTTCCAAATTCCTATTTAGTATATCAAATCGAGTAAGTACCTTCTATGGAGGTCATTCTTTCACAGATATCTTCCCTCCTTTTTGTCCCCCAGTCTAAAGATATTATAAGTAGATTTAATGAATTTTGTCCAAAACCTTAAGATTTACACTAGTGGGTTTTATCCATATGGACACCCAATTGTGACATTTAATTATTCTCAAAAGGATCCTTCATTGTCCAATTTGAGACCCAAAAGGATTTGGATTTTTTTCTAAATTAAGGGCCTTGGTTTTGGGGCGGGGTTGTGCTACTTATCACTCCATGGTTTCCAAATTTTGATGCCACAATCATGGTTGTCTCAATGATGTTGGTTTGGGTATGACTACTAAACCTTCCCCTACCATTATGGCATCACAAATTCCTTGAGGACATTTGAAACACTATGGGTAAATTTTAAAAAATGGACCTAGAAATAATAGATGACTACCTCTTCACATTTTCTAGATTATGTGTGGAGATAGACCTTAGCAAAGGCCTACCAGATCACATTAACCTTTTCAGTGCTCACAAGTTTTAGCTTATGAAAACATTACATTGAGGTGGCATGTTTTATTTCAAACATGACACCTACAAAACATGTGTCCACAAGTGAAGAATAATCCAAATAAGAAAAAGAGGCGAACAGAAAAGCCAAAAGGGTGACATTTTTTACATCACCATATTTTAGAAGATGAGGAAAAATATACAAAGGAGAGCCATCATGTTCAATATGACGTGGATGCTCTAGCTAACTTTGAAAACAAAACGGATGGGGTAGCAGGGCACAAAAAGGACACCACCCTTTCCCAAAATGGAATTGAATTGGTAGGTATTCAGGCATTAGAAGGAAACGAGGGCAAAAAAAGAGTTCATGCTTCATAAAGCTCATATTTAGGTAAGGAAATATCCCACATGGAAGCAGTTCTATAAATGACATTGGTTCCTTTTGAACCAAATTTATATTATTGGAAAAATGTGCAAAAGAGTAAAAGCAAAAGAGAAAAGATAAACGCAAAATGTTAGTGTTAATTCCTCTCTTCTTCTTTTTGTTAGTATCTCCTACTTGTTAGTTTTTGCTTTCACTGTTCAAACCTGAGAGGCGTTTTTATTAGAAGAATGATTTAAGCATATGTGGGGCACATTCGTTGACCATGTTCGACTATGGTTCATGTTGGTTAATTACAGTGAAAAATGCTTGATGATGGTTGACCATGGTCAATGAGGGTTGTTGATGGTTGACCATGGTCAATGAGGGTTGTTGATGGTTGACCATGGTTAACGAGGTTGAAGAGGGTTAAACAAGGTTAACAATGGTTGAATGAGGTTGATTATGGTCAAACATTAATGTGACAATGTATCTATGTTACATTAATATAACAATGTTACATTAATTTTAAACATTGTTACATTAATGTTGACCATGGTTGATGTTATATTAATGTTATAAAAATGGTTGAAGAGGGTTGACAAGGTTGACCATTTTTGGCTAGGGCAGACCATGGTTGACCATGATTGATAATGATTACCATGTTTTCCCAGGTATTAAGAGGAGAGATTATGGTTGACCTTGGTTTATCGTGGTTGACAAGGGTTAACCATAGATGACCATGGTTGACCATGATCATCCATTAATGTAACAATGTATTTATGTTACATTCATTTAACAATGTTACATTACTATTAAAAATTTCTACATTATTACATTAAAATTACATTAATGTTAACCATGGCTGATGTTATACTAATGTGATATTCCTCAACTTAATAATTCCATTATAATTACATGTGCATAAGTTTAATTCTGATTTAGTATGCTACATTAAAAAGACAGATAGATATTTCATTATCAGTAATTTTGCTTGTAAAAATTGATGTAGAGTTGTTGGTTGTAAAGTTGCATTTATGTTTTATTTTATGAATAAAAATAAAAACTGGGAAACTAATGGTTCGAGCACAGATGGTTGAAAGAGGAAAAAGGTTGCAATTTATTTTATAAATTATTTTATCCATCAACAAGTCCCAGGAATCTAATCTGGGAAATTAGATTTAATTCTGAAATTATTATATTGGGCAATTTAATGTTTCCTAGAAGAAAGGGAGTTGTCTTCAAAAGTGGTAAACAAGAGCTCATTAATAAACATCTAACTACCTGCCACCTGTTGGTGAGGTGGAGGCAACTAATAACCACCCAAAAAGTGGTAGATGGATAATATATATGTAATTTATGGGTTTTGTCTCATAATTTTCCTAAGAGGAGCACTAAAGAGACTGAAGAAAAGCATAAAAGAGATATAGAAAAATGAATTGCATGCCTAGTTTCTCGGGGAGGGGGGGACCAGTAGGAGTTGTGTCAAGGTTGGGAGGAGCCAGGTACTTGAATTTTAATTTCCGAGGAGAAACTTCCAAGTCAATGTTTCTAACTTTATTTTAGCATGCAAAATTGCTTATTTTGTTTTGTTCTTAAATTAAAATTGTATTATTTAGATAGAAAGTGAAATATAACAAATGATTATTTTTTGAATACAAATTTATGCAGTATCTCTCATTCTTGTACTTGAAGAAAATTTGAGGAAAAATAAGTGGAATTTAAAAATGAAGAAAGTTCCTATAGAATTACAATTTGACTTCATTACTTTGAAGTACTAATAGTAGCAGTAATAAAAAGTGTTACCTCACAGTAGTCCATAGTTGACTAGACATGAATATTTTCAGAGTGTTAGCTTGCATGATACTACTCTTGTGTGAGAATATACAATATATGTGGTGACATAAGAGAGAAATCCAAAGGATATAGAATAGATGTATACAAAATAAGATATTAGATAGGAGGTATATCCTTTTAATCATATTCTACTAAACCAATTAGCTATTTCTTCTCTTTCATGAGAAGGCAGTAATGAACTAAATATATGCCTAATAATGAATTCTGTTTATAACTGGAATGCTAAAGCAATAAAATCGGGAAAAACATACTAACTAACTAATTCTAGGAAAGAGAGAGAGATTTCCAATTTTAAGCTATACAGTAGCAAATAAAGATACGACAATCGATATAGAGTAAATAAACCTTCCCATGGATACCAGATAAATACATGGAAGGTAGAAAATAATTCTATGAATATAAATACAACAATAGAATCCATAGGTACTGAATCTTATCTGAATAATTCAATATGAATAAAAGTAAATACTTTTTTTTTACAGAACACACACACACACACATATGTATACACGTATGTAAATATTTTTTAGAAGACCTCTACAACAGTGCCTAGTAGAACTAAGCATGGTCGTATGAATTTTTTTTTGGAAGACCCTTATTGTTATATAAGTCCAATTAAATTGTGATTTTATAACAGTATAGGTCTTCCAAAAAAAAAATCATACGACCATGCTTAGTTCTACTAGGCACCGTTGTCTATTAATAAATCAGAAGAAGAAGTTTTTCCTTGTTCATGAGACCCCAAAAATATTGAGGAATATTTCCAACCTAAAGAAGAAAATTGAACTGTAAGTTAATAAATGGAAGTTCCAGAACATTTACAGGCGTCATTCAGACTCGCGAAAATATATAAGGTCGTTCAGACTCGCGAAGAGATATAAGGTGCAAAGGGAAATACCTTAAACAAAACATGATAAACCCATCGGCGGTTGTTATCGCTTATTATTATATGAATACTAATAAAAGAAAATTTTTTAATAATAATTAGGTTTAGGATTAAAACCAAGAAATACCTTTTGTGGTTTCTGGTTCCCATATGGTAAAAAAAAAAGGAGACAACAAATAAGTTTTATAAAAAGGAAAATCATGAGATATTTTGGAATAAACTAAAACAAAAACTCTATAATAATATAAATATAAGTAAATTGGAAAGACGAGAATGAATAATGATTCTTTGAAGACATAATAGATTTATGAAGACAAAACAACCTCTGCAAATTCGAATTAGGATTTAATTTATACACAGTTCAAACAAGAAAACAAAAAGGGTTGCTTCCCCTCTGCGGAGTTTGTGCCATGACTGACGGGTTTACAACGGTTTTTATTGAGGCTGAAAATGGCAGGGGCCGAGGACGAGGAGTTAGTTGATTACTCGGAGGAACCATATGCCTCGGTGGACATCTAGGCTTTATCCCGACACTTCTCTTTTGGTATGCATGTCTCACACCCAGCATCCTCTCCTTTTTTATTATCTGTTGACCCCGGGTCCTCTCTTTCTGCATCTGCCCCCATTCATAATTTCCCTAGCCTTGACTCATTCCTGGTCCCCGACCTCACCCCCAAATCTCCTTTTATCCTGTCTGCGGCCGACCTTGACCTCATTTCCTCCCCAGATCTCTGCCCTTCTTCCCCTTCGATGCTCTCCTTTCTCTCACAGACCCTTCCCCTCTCATCTGCTGCTCCCTCCTTTACGTGCCCCTAGACCTCCTCCCTGTTCCCCCCACCTCCCTCTTCTGCGCTGTCCTCCCTCCCCTCTGACCCCCCCCTTCTATCGTCCTCCTCCCTTGCCCCCTCCTCCCACCTAGATTAACCTTGGTCCCATGCACCCTTCTCCTCGTCGACCCTTTGGTCGCTTCAAAATTCCCCCCCTGAGCTTAACCATCACCCCAATCACCCCACTTCTGCGCCGACCGCCACTCCCCCCTCCTCGGCTTCCTCCGACCACCCCCCCCCCCCCCCCTTGTGCACCCCGACGCACGAAATGCGTATGTGCTTGTAACCGGGGCAGTCTCCTTACCCTTCACGAAGGTGTTCAGATGGCAGAAATTCTTGGTACAGTGGACAAAGTATTGTTTGTCAGGGTGCAAGGCCACAACTATGGCGTTAAGAGATTGTGGAAATGGGTACTGGAGATATGGGGTGGACTGCTACCTAACCTTCCCACAATCCATACCCTCACCAAAGGCTGGTTCACTCTCCGCTTCACTTCCAAGGATCCCACTGAATGGGTCCTATCCCAGTATTGGCACATAGAGATGGCCCCTGTGCTACTGAAGTGATGGAGTCCCCTATTTGATCCTGAGTGGGAACAGTTGGGGACGAGACCTATCTGGGTACGTCTACCTAGTCTTCCACTTCACTTATGGACTGATCAGATCTTCATTAACATCGGCAATATGTTGGGAACCTACCTAGATCATGACAGCTCTTATGTCAATTCGGGAAAGATGGCATTTGCCCACATTCTCATTCATCTGGACACCAGGGAGGGACTATAGGAATAATTTAAAATACAATGGTGCAGCTCTATTTGGATTCAGATATTGGATTATGAAGGTGTCTCGTTCTGCTCCCATCGTTGTCACAAGATGGCACATGTTTTCAAGGATTGTCCTTTGAATGGTCATGCATCTAGTTTTCATTCTTCGGCTGGTCAGCACCCATTGAACCCGGTTTCAGTCTCCCTACATCACCAGACTCAGCTGATGGGGTTCCTCTTGACTCTAGTGACTACACATATGGAGAATGATACACAGGATGTGGCTGATGTCTCGACCAGGGTTACTCGCTCCATTACTGCCGCGGTACCTACTAGATTTTCTACAGACTCTAGTACTCCTCCTCTCCCTCCCCTCTCTTTTATGTTTATTCTGCCATATTCTGCATCACATCTTTGCACGACTCCCCCATTGGCTGGATTAATGGTATTATATATCACCTATCCCCCATCCTCTCCCCCTTTACCGTTCTCCCCTGCCCCACCCCCCCCCCCCCTCGGCCCTCCCTCCACCCAGACTAAGTTACACTGAGGCCCAAACTCTAGTATTTCTAAGGCCATCCTACAGGTCAGACTTGACGTTGCTTCCAGCAAAAAACTCTCCATTGAAGGGGTTCTTAGAGCAAGGCTCGCACCTGGCCTGGTTTCCCAATGAAGTACTTATCCTTCAATTGCAGTGGGCTAGCTATCCCAGTCAAACGCCTAGCACTCACGTGACTCTTCCTATCTGCCCCTGTGGGCATCATCCTCCTTTAGGAAACCCTTGCTTCCTCTGAGTTTTCCATTCACACTCTATCCTCTCTCCTCCCCTCTTGGACCTTCCATGCGTTGTATGCTAATGGGTGATCAGGTGGTCTAGCAATTGGTATTAACCCCGACACATTAATCTCCTCAATTATTGGGGTAGGGAAGGGACTCTGGAAGTGGACTTCTTCTCTGAGGCTCTCGGTCTTCAATTCAAGATCATTAATGTATATGGCCCTTCTCTGCATCGCTTACACTTTTGGTCCACTCTTTTGCATCCATCCCTGTTGCGCACTGACAATTTAATTCTTACAGGGGATCTGAACTTCTCTCTTGGACTTACTGAAACCAGGGGACCTAATTCACATGCAGATGCCCTCTCTGATTACTTCTGTCATAATATTGTGACTCATCACCTGGTAGATCCCCTATTGACCTCCCCCTCTCCCACTTGGCGCAACTGGATAACTGGCGAAGCCATGGTTGCTCGAAGGCTTGATCACTTCCTCATTAAAGAGGAACTCCTACTTCATCTTGGCTCATATAGACAGTGGGTTGGCTCGGGAGGCATCTCCGATCACTCTCTAATCTACCTTGAAATTACAGGAGTTTTCAACAAGTCAGCCTCACCTTTCAATTTTTTCTCGGTCTGGCTATAGGACGTAGAATTTATTGATATGATCAATACACATTGGAGGCTAGCACTTCCCCCAAGGAATCATTCGCCCTCATCTCTTTTTGCGCATAGACTACTCTCCATCAAAAAACAGACTGTCACTTGGGCCAAAAATAAAAAATAAAAAGAATGGAGGATCATACCCTCTCACTCATTAAATAGGAAATCAAATGTCTTTAGAATCCTATCGGTGGAGGCTTCATTTCTGAATCTGTAAAATCCCAGCTTATTAAGCTGGAATCAGACTCACTGAAAATTCTTCAAAACAGGGACGAAGTCTGGAGGCTTAAAATTCGTGCCACTTGGATCAAAACGGGGGATGAAAAATCCAAATATTTTCACCAGTTTTCTAATGGTAGGATAGCCATTAATACTATCTGGGAACTTGAGAATGATGATGGTACCTCTTCTTCCACCTTTGAACAACTAGCACAGAAAGGTATCTCCCATTTCAGAGAATTATACAAGGCACCACAGCAACCATCTATGGCTGATATCATCATATTCACCTCCTTGTTCCCCAGATATGTGGACCAACATTCAGCTGAGGACCTCCTCGCACCTGTCACGATGGGCGAACTACAATCTATCCTCAAATGGTTCAAGAAGGACAAGAGTCTCGAGCTCGATGGATGGTCTGTGGAATTTTATCTGGATTTTTTCGACTTGCTGGGACAGGACCTACTGGAGGTTGTGGAGGAGACTCAGAAATATGGGCGCATCTATGAGTCTTTCAAATCCACCTTCATTGCCCTCATTCCCAAATCTGATCCTCCTAAATCTTTCAAGGATTTCTGACCTATCTCCTTGTGTAACTGCATTTACAGGATCATGGCTAAAATTCTTGCTAATCGACTTAGACCTATATTATCTAACTTCATCTCTCCTTAAAAATTTTCATTTCTTGAGAACGGAAAAATTCATGATGCCATCGGCATTGCTCAGGAAGGCCTACACTCCATGCACACCAAGAATATCAAAGGACTGGTCCTCAAGATTGATTTTTTGAAAGCTTTTGATCAAGCCAGTTGGCTCTACATCTGCATGCTCCTTACACATCTTGGCTTTACCAATCAGGTTATCAATTGGATCATGTGTTGTATCACCTCTGTTTCATACAGTGTCCTCATTAATGGTGTTGCTACTGATTTTTTTCATGTGGAACGAGGACTCCGTCAGGGATGTCTGTTGTCCCCCCTTCTTTTCCTACTGATCATGGAAGGCCTCAGCATATGTATCATTGAAGAAAGGGATATAGGCAGACTAAAAGGCATTCGAATCTCGGATGATTGCATACTTACACATCTGTTATTTGTTGATGACATCATACTTTTCCTCAATGGGTCTTTAGGTGACTCCACTATGGTGAAATCAGTCCTATTACTCTTTTCCACTACTACAGGATTGAACTGCAACAACAAAAAATCCACTATGACTTGCCACGGCTGCTACCCACATGAGGTTTACTTTTCTCAACATAGATTCCCTTTCATCCCCACCAGATTTGAAGCAGGCCTGAAATATTTGGATTTATATCTTAAACCTGTTAACTATAAAATTGTTGATTGGATTTGGTTTATCACCAAGATTGAAAAGAGACTGAATAATTGGTGCCATTGTTGGCTCTCTAGGGTTGGCAGGCTGGTACTTATTAAGTCTATTTTGGAGGCCATCCTGGTCTATTGGATGTCCCTGGCCTAGATACCAAAGGGCATTCTATACAAGATACAGAAGATATGTCGCAAATTTCTCTAGATCGGGGCAAAAGAAGGACACACATTTGCTTGGTCCAAATGGACGTGTATTTCCTTACCAAAGATATTGGGAGGTTGGGGCATCAAAGACCTCCCGAATTTTGCACAGGCTCTTGCTACTAGGCTTGGGTGGAAAATTCTCACTAGAGACAATCTTTGGACCAAGGTTGTCATTCACAAATACATCCACCCCTGCAGCACAATCGAATGGCTCCAACAACTCCCTACACATAATTCCAACATCTCTACAATCTGGAGGGAAATTCTAAGCTCCATCACTCACATTAGTAATGGTCTGGCCTAGAAAATTGGTTCAGGCATGGAGGCATGCATTGGATGGGATCCTTGGACTGGTTGTGGAATGCTCACATCCTCCCGCCTGCTCTCATCAACACTCTCAACCATGCTGGAATACACACTTTGCATCAAATTGCTGACAAAGACCGCACTACCATATTCCCCCAAGGTTGGTTGAGTCATCATGATTTACACCTTCATCCACACTGGGAGGTGGCCTGGAATCTTTATTTGGATGCTTTAAAGGAAACTCGTGTCAGAATCACAGATCGTCAGGATGAACTCATCTCGGCCATCTCTAACCATGGCAGATACACACCTAAAGAGGGTTACTTGCACATATACAGCCCACATCGACCTCCAACTCTTCTACCTTGGTGGCGTACTATTTGGAAATCAAAAGGCCCTGCTAAAGATAGACTTCTCATGTGGTGTATACTAACAAAGAAAATACTTATTGGGGCTAATCTCCAATTACGCTCACAAATTGGACCCAATAGATGTATCCTATGTGCCTTGGCTTCTGAAGACACAACACACCTATTCCTTAACTATCCAACCATACTTGAACTTTGGGGCCTCATCATCACTTCCCTCAACCTCCATCATCGATGGGCGAGACCGACTGTATCTTCTGCATGGGATTCATGGTGGCTTTCTGCTAATCCCCACAAGCTCCATAACCTACCTGTATTAGTCTACTGGGGTATTTGGATTGCCCGCAATCAGGCCATCTTCTACAACTCCCCACACAACTGGATATCATCTGCTACCCATATTATCTCAATCTATCATTTAATTCCGAACGACCCCCCCCCCCCACCCACTCCCCGGACTATGACTCCAGAACTCATTCACCACTCTCTCCCATGGGCATAATTTGATGACTCTGCACAACTGGACGGTTGTGGAGGTGGTTTCATTCTCTATTTAACTCCTTTACACTTCTACAAATTCAAGATTGGTCTTGGTCATGGCACTAATAATTTTGTTGAGCTATCTTTCCTACTTGTTTTTCTACAATTTTCCATTACAAAAAACTACTACAGACTCTAGATCTTTGGCGATTCCAAGATTATCATAGATTGGTTCAACCTGCTCACATCTTGTCACGTGCACATACTCCAGAGCATATTGGATTAATTACTTCAACTCAAAACACATTTTGATATCATCTCATGTCAACATATTCATAGGGAAAGGAATCTGATTTCCGATCTCCTATCCAAGGAGGCGACGCACCTATTGAGAGATCACATGGAGATACAGGAGCAGAATGAACATGCATATTATCAATATTTTCATTGTCCTTTTGATCCTGATCAAAGTATCCAGTAAACTAGATGCATCATTTGACTTATTTTTGGCTACTTATATTATTTTTTGAACACAGACTGTAATGTTATATTGCTTCCATATACAGTATGTACCTATACGGACATTTATCAAATGTATTTATTTTTTGCTATCATGATACAACTTTATTGTTGATATGAATATGCTCTTTGCATATACAACATGTAACTTTTATTTCTTATTAATAGAAGTTAAGATTTTTCCTATGAAAAAAAAAACAAACAAACAAACAAAAAAAACAAAACAAAACAAAATTAAAACCTTCATTGAAACTAAAAACCCTAAGGGTTGGCAGAGGTGAGAACCTTACTTGTAACCCTCCTGGGTATAAGTAAAATGATTGTAAAAGAACTGCATGAAACCATGAAACCCCTAGAGTCAGACAATAATATTGTCGTGATTGAGGCTACACGTAGAATAAACAAAAAGGAAGATTTATATCATTGCTTATTAAAAACCCTTTGTAGTATTTAAAACCCTAGCGTAAGGGAAAAGGAAAATCACCCCAATTGATCCTAGGGTAGTGAAAATTTTTGAAGATAACAAACATAAGAAATGACCAGAGAAAATTTGCACCTAAATCCTTTTTATTTAAAAAAAAGGAATTTCTTTGACTGATGCACTTACTATTTGGGTTTGCGAAATATAATAATAATGCCTATTTTCCTCCTTCAATATAGCTTGTATGTACTAGTACGAGACTTCAAGTGTCTCCCCTGCAGACTTGAGGGTAGGAACATTCAATTATTTCATTAAATAGACTAGATATTGCACAAGACTGTAAGAATTGAAGTAAAATAACTAAGAGTAAACCTATTTAAAGGAATAATGCATCTATGATTAATCTCTGAATCAAAACAGACAAGTAAACCCTTCCTCTTGAAAAGTTACGAGGTCAACCAATATTGTATGACAAACGAAGGCCATACATTCAGGAAGGTGGTTCAAGATACACCTATTACAATTTTATTGAAGAGAATGATGAATGTCATTGAAACCCGAAGTAAAACCTAGTCGTAGAGAGCGACATGACCTAGAAAACTTTGTGTCAAAATGAACTGATGAAAACAAAACCTGAGAAGTCATTAAACCATCACTGTAACACTAATTGTAAATCAAGCGTCGATTTGGTATTGCATAATCTAATCCATTGATAGAGTCATCACAAAACAAGCACATGGCTAATGAAAAAGCCTTCTCATTCATGAATAGAACAATACAAAGACTTATTGAATACATACATGGACTGAAGGTATAACAAATAGTTCCACATCAAAAAACATAACTATGCAATCGTCACATTATAAGTTTAGGTTCAGAGTGCGAATAATAAATAATTAATATGTTGTTAAAACTATAAACAAGTCATAAATATATTGATGGTGTGTGGTGAAAACTTTAAAGTCATGGATCCAATTCTTTAACAATCCAAATAAGAGCTTTGAGATATAGTCTGAAATGATAACATAAACACATAATTGACTATAACGTAACATTTATAAATAAAAGGTCCTTTATAAAGAAAAATAACTTGTCAAAGAAATTCGATTAAGCATTATTACATATACATAAATGGTAAATGTTAGGGATTCTATTACGCACACATATATACATTAAGTGTGTGATAAGGAACAATACCAATATAGAATGTAGAAATAAAATTCTACAAAAAGAAAATAAAATTGATTATGAGTTATTATAAAGGAAACCATGAAGTTCTCTAGTGAGAATTTAAACATGTGCAATTGTGAAAAACATTTAATGATAAGTCATGAATGACTATCTATATACAAGGCAATATTAGAAAAATGATTTTGGATATTTATATTTTCTTTATAAAAAAAAAATGTTATTATTTTAGAGTTTTTATAAGTGGTATCAGAGTTGTAGTTACAACATTAGGCCTCTCTTAGGTCCTAAAAAACTGTCAATGTTATACTTTTCATGAACATAATTCATAAAAGTGTTAAGGAACTGAAAATGGTGGAAGATTTTAGTAGACAAACTTCTATGGATCACAAAGGGATGATTCAGAACATGGTACTGAATTGGGAATGGTTGGAGGTGGAACCAGTAATGCAGAAGGACAAAATATGGAACTACTGCAAGTAACAAGGAACCTAAAAACTGACCTGGATGATATTAAATCAAATTAGGAAAGGTTGGTCAAAGCTAGAGAATATCAAGAAGAAACCAATGGATACCTATTAAGAAAATTGACGAAGTAAAAAACCAACAAAAAGAATCATAGGAAGAGACTTTCAAGTAATCTATTAGTATTATAAGCAAAAACAATTTAGAAAATTCTACTGATAATGAAACCGATGAGTCTAGTGATCAAGATGAACAAAAATCAAGTAGCAACATTTCCTCATCCATAAAAAGAAAAGCGTCATCTCAATTGCAGGGAGAATTTAAGAAAATCAGACCTCCCAATTTTGATGGTAAATCTGAAGAAGGAACAGAGGCATGGCTCCTTAATATGTCTAAATACTTTGAAATATACAATTATCTAAGTAATATTAAGGCAAGGCTGGCCACCTACTAGTTGACGGGTAAGGCAGCCTTATGGTGGGAATAAAACAAAGAAATTAGAAGGATTAGAAGTAAAAATTTAACTTGGAAATTGTTCGGAAAAGAATTAAAAAAGAAGTATCTATCTGAGAGATATTTTGAAGAGAAAATTGAGGAGTTCCATGAACTGAAATAGGGAAAACTTACAAAGGATGAATTTGTTAATAGATTCATGAATTTTTTGAGATATGTTCCATACTTGAAACAAGAGAATGCAAAAATCCAAAGATCTTTTAGTTGTATACCTTTCTCATACAGAGAAATAATTGAATTTTATCAGCCAAAACCAATGGATGAGACCATTAGAAAAGCAACATTGTGTTTTAACAAGAGCAAGAAAAAAGGGGATAGTTATAAAGGATGGGTGCCAAATAAACCTAAAAATTTTAACAAAAAAAGAAAGGGGTTTAAAAAACCCACTTTCACAAAAAGTGTGCAAGCAATAAATTACAACAGAAGTTTTAATCAGCACAAAATTACTGGATAGAAGGGAGGATATGCTGTGAGAAACAAAAATTTTAGTGAAACTGTGAGACCACCCATAAAATGTTGGGGTTGCGGCGAAAATCACTTTTGGAAATATTGTCCACAAAATCCACTGAAGAAGAAGATAATGTTAATTCAAGTTCAGGAAGCATCAATAGTTAACGGGTAGTCTGTAATATACTAAAAATCAACATTGCATTGGATGGGAGACTGGCAGATCATCGATCAACTATGGTTGAATTCCAAGGTAATATCTCTGAAAAAAATGTATTTGTGCTTATAGATCCAACATCTACCTTGAGTTATGTTTCCCCTGTTGTAGTTGAGAAGTGTAACTTATAAGGGAAAAATAACATAAGCCTTGGTTAGCACAATTGGCCACATGAACTAAAGGAAATGTATCTGAAATTAGTAAGGATTTCATTGTAGACCTTAATGGAATGCAAATTGTCATCAATCAAAATATTTTACCATTAGGATCTTATGATGTCCTTGTAGGAATGGGATAGCTAGAAAAACATGAAGTGATATTAAACTACTTAGACATGTCCTTTACATGTGTTGATGATCGAGGAAAAGCTTGCATGGTTCAAGGAATTCCAAGAAAATTTTCTGTCGAGCAAATTTATGTTGTACAAATGAAGAAATATGCTAGGGAAGGTTTCCAACTTTTCATTTTCCAAGTGAAAGATCTATCTAAAAATGAATAAAAACCATCATTAGCAGAATATTCTGTATTGGAAGAGTATTTCCAGAAGAAATACCAAGACTTCCTCCAAGGAGGGACATTGATTTTACCATTGATCTTATACCTAGTGTTGTTCTAGTTTCCAAGGCCCCATATAGAATGAGTATTCCGGAAATAATGGAGTTGAAGATTAAATTGCAGGAAATATTAGATAAGAAGTACATAAGACCAAGTGTGTCTCCTTGGGGAGCACCTGTGTTGTTTTGTAACCTGCCTCCTCCCACATTTACCCACTTTCACTGGCTTGCCCGGAGTAAACATGAGCTGAGGGTCATTATGATAAGACTCAAACTCTTATATGACCTTAAGGAAATGGAGTCGACAACTTAAGACCTTACTGACTTCCCTCATGTGTTACGGGACGTCCAGGAGAAACCCAACCCCTCCAGGTGTTCAACCCCTGAGATAAATCTCTTTTTCATTGAACTAGAGCCTCATTCACTCCCTTTCCAAGGCATGAAAGTGATTTTTAAGTCTCCAATCACTCCCATAGGTCTGTCTTCCTATAACTGTGGACTTTTCTAGTCACTTCTATGCCAACAACCCCAAATTCTGAGCCACTTTTTTAGGGCTAGGACTCAAGCATTTTCCCATAACTCAATGGAACTTCCAGAAATGATGAATGGCATATAAAGAAAGCTTATAAACCAGGACTTGACCTGGCCCTTCCCAAACATGACTAGCATTTCATCAAACACATGGTAAACATGCAACCTATAAGTCATGAATGCACATCTGAACATAAAGATCTGAACACTTATATGAGGTTTAACAAGAAGGACCTAGGACTTCTCACAATATTTTTCATAACACCATTCAGGTCATACATTCATGAACTAGACATTCATTAATGAAAAAGTGATAAGATCCATACTTAGATCTGTCATATAACCATGCTTATAAATATATAAATAAAAATGATAGAACAACCATCAAAGCCCCAAAACAACAAGTACATTTACTCATAAAAAGCAAGATAAAGTTAGCTCTTATTAACCATATGAAAAATCCAACCAGGTTCGAGAATTCCATGTACCACCCAACCATAGATTGGGCTAAACCAAATATTTCTTTCATCCAGTCACCCCTGTGTAATATTCCAAGCATGAATGTGGGATCTCATGAAATAAACCAATCCAAAAACAACCAAGGGAATCCAGGTGTAAACCACATCCACCCTCACCATATTGTGCTCTCACCTAAACCGATCCCGAGATCACAAAACCAAACTGAGCTTGGATGCCTCAGAATTCCTTCATCATCCCTTAAGGAATTTTCATGTCTTCACCCACCTGTTAAGGGATTCTGAAAGAAAACCATGTCCACCCCGACCCTTGGGAATTTCCTAATACCACCTCACCCAGATCCAAAACCTTCTGAAAATCCAAATCTCAACCGAGAATGAATCCTATAACACCATGACTATTCGGAAATGGAAAGGCAAAGCTAAAACCATTGACAAAACCCGACAAAATCCACGCCACCGATAGCAAATAAACAAAATATGCACATGCATATACCATTCATGCCAAAACTAGCTAGGAAATCATATAAGCAACCTGTTACCTGCAAGTATTCCCGCTAAAGCTGCTTGATCCTTGCTTTCCTTTGCTTTCCTTGTCCTTCCTTTGCTTGCTTTCTTTCCTTCTCCTCTTGGTTCTCTTCTCATCTTTGAGACTAATCCCAAAACTGAACTGACAAAAGGATACCATTTTATGCTTTGATGTCTTTTTATTCTTGATGTCTCTAATTTCTTCATTTTCCTTCAATTTCCTCCTCACATGCAACATGTGACCTTTCACCTCCCTCTTCTCCTTATTTCCTTTATTTCCATAAAAAAAATGCCAAAAATGCCCTTTTTCCTTTCCATAGCCTTTGCCATTGCCTTTTCCAATTTCCCTTAGCCATAAACACAAAAAGTGATTCCCACTAAGATATTTTGCCCAACATTCAACTTGGAATAAGTGTCCCATGACCCTGGTCTTATTATGCCTTTATTAACTTTATTACATGAACTTTTAACCCAAGGTTGTTACAAACCCCTCCCCATTAGGGTAACACCATCCTCGGTGTTCTATGACACTTACAACTAGCAAGACCATTAGGGGAATTTTGAGGTCTAACATGGGCCTCATAAGAAAAATGTACAACAAAAATAAACTTTATAACAACCAATAGGATTCAAGATGATGATGTCATCCATAATGGATGATTCACCATTTTTGGAGTAAAAATGTAAAAATATTAAAAAATAATAAAATAACAAAACTATTTTTTCAACTTGTATTTTAAACTTATCTCCAAAACATTTTACTCAAATTTCGACCGGGAGTACTCGTTGGATGCGGAATTTAATTCCTCATCCAAGGAGTACCCATGTTGCATACTTTCGATGAACTCTTCTACACGAAAAATGAGAAATACATAAAAACCGTGATTGTAATCACGTTTTTTTATGTATTTCTCATTTTTCGTGTAGTAGGACCCATCGAAAGTATGCAACATGGGTACTCCTTGGATGGGGAATTAAATTCCGCATCCAACGGTCATGCCCGCCGAAATTTGAGTAAAAAATTTGGGAGATAAGTTGAAAATATGAATTGAAAAAGTAGTTTTTTCATTTTTCCCTCTAAAATTTGATGATGTCATCAAATCTTATTAGATTTTTTCCACTATTATTTTATAATTTCCTTAGGAGGCCCATTTTAGACCTCAAAATTCCCCTAATGCCTTTGAAACCAAAAACATACTGTCTATGGAGCTTTATAACTTAGTTCGTTGTAGTATTTACAATAAATAACCTGCTCAAAAGCAAAACCATCATGAGAAACATGACTACATAACAACCATGCTTCTTATTGGAGCTTTATAACATAGCTCATTACGGTATTTTCAATAGCAACCATACATAAATATATAAAAATATGAAAAATCATTTGCCTCCACTAGCAACAATGAAGGATACATAGGCTACATCTGATCTTCCATCTCTCATGTAGCTTCATCAGGCCCAAAGTGCTTCCACTGCACTTTAACTTGCTCAATTTCTCAGTTCTAGAGCATGAGTTGTTTCTGATACAATATGCACTGAGGTTTCGACTAGAATTATCCTTCTAGTTCCACCTGTAATACAAACCAATAAATAACATGGTCAACATCCTTTACATATCTTTTAAGCAATGAAACATGGAAAACATCTTGGACTTTCACTATTGGAAGAAGTGAAATTATGTAGGCTACTGGTCTAATCCTCTCAAGGATCCCAAAAGGCCCACAATACAGTGGTGCCAACTTGGCACATGATCGATCCTTAAGGAGATCTTCTTGGGCTTGAACCACAAGTACACATGCTCCCCAACCTGAAACTCCTTAAATTCCTTATGTTGGTTTGAATAACTATTTTGCATGTAATTTGTTGCCTTTAGATACTTCTTTATAACCTGCATTTCATGTTTCAATTCTGCCAACATATTTAGTCCAATAAGTACCTTGTTCACTAGATCACTCCAGCTGATGGGAGTGTTACAACTCTGCCCATACAATGCCTCAAACAGACTCATCCTCAGTGACTTATGATAACCATTGTTGTAAGCAAACTCGACCAATGGAATTTACTACTCCCATCTCCTCTTTTGATGCATGACATACATCCTCAGCATGTCCTCTAGTATCCTGTTGACCCTATTTGTTTTTCCATTTGTATGTAGACGATAAGTTGTATTGAAGGCCAACTCTATCCCCAACACTGCAAACAACTCCTTCCAAAACTTCGAAGTGAACTTAGCATCCCTTTTCGACACAATATTCTTTGAAACACCATCCAATCTCATGATATCCCTGATGAAGACCTATGCTACCTCACGAATTGAATAAGTAGTCTTCACTGGAATGAAGTGAGATACCTTGCTCAACATGTCTACCACAACCCTGATAGAATCATGCTATCTAGATGTCCTCGGAAAACCTGTGATGAAATCCATGGAAATGACCTCCCACTTCCACTTTGGAATCAGAATAGGTTGAAAAAAACCACCGAGATGCTTACACTATGCTTTCACCTGCTCACAGTCTAAACATATAGCCACAAAATTTTCCACTTCCTTCTTCAAATTCGACTAATAATAGAAATTATTTATTGTTTTCAACATCTTTTGATATCTTGGGTGACCTGTATATGGATTGACATGAAAACTCCCTCAAGATAAGCTTCTTGAGATCACTGTCATCTGGAACATAGATCCTATCCCTAAATCTCACCAAACCATTTGTCATAAGATGATATTCCACATCCTCATCACCTGTACCCTGTTATCACTCCACCAGATTCCCAAGGCTGAGGAAGGAATCCCAACAGAGGTAACCGCAAACCAAGATTTTGACTTGATAGCTAGCCCTATCAAGCCGGAGAGGGCTCTCTCCAAAAGGTTCACAGCTAGGAGGGCTGGAGAAATTAGGTTTTATGCTAGGTATGAAATGCAAGGATTTGTTTTGATTTGGGGTTGGGCTCACTGAAACAAGGATTAGGTCAAGGGGAATAGATTAGGGCCAATGAGATCAAATTGCAGTCCATTCGATGGGGCAAGGCAGTTAGAAAGTTTAACACTTAAAGGTGATTTTGGTGAGATGAATAGACCAGTGAGGAGCTAGGAAGAGCATATGAGATGAATACTCCCTAAACTGAAGAAAATGGACAAATTATGCAAAATTCCCCAAAACAGACCATGAAAAACATGAATTCTACCTTTCGAGTTGAAATTAACCATATCATAGACATGAAAATGGTTTATGAGTTTACAATACATTAATACAAATGATCACAGAGAAGAAACTATGCAAACATTCATACCACATGAATCCAAAAGAAATAGTTGCAATTTGTCATTAATATCCAGGCGAAAATGTTTCTTGATCAATACACAAACTTTCAAACTAATGCCAATTATTCCCCCTCTTGGCTCCTATGAAGAATTAAACTAAATAGACCTCAAAACCACATCCACTCATCCATAGGGGTCGAATCCATGAGGTGAGGGAGATATTACATGAAAATCTAAATTGAAAGCTAGAGTGTAGGATGAGAAAAGTGACTCTTTCATATCTCTAGGAACTAATTCATTACACCTCAACTGATTGACTTACCTAATGTATCTACCCTAGATAAAAGTAAAATCATGAATTTTTCACTCACTTTAACATTTACAATAGTCATTTCTCATTTCCCATGGTGAAAATTCAAACTGGAGAAAAAATGTTGAAGACTGTGAAAATTGGAAATTTCCTGGTAAACGCGCAGCGTGCAAGTAGAAAAAATAGCCGATTTTCAAAGCTGGTTTTGAGTGCCTTCTCGGTGTCCAAATCAACTCCATGATAGCTCATTGGAAATATATCTAAGTATAGTTTCCGAATATACCTTTAGTTTCCAAAATGGTGCTCATTTTCTCTGTCAAAAACTTGATCTCCCAATCCTGGTAAATGCGCTACGAGCAGGCCAAAAAGGAGGCATAAACATGAAATTTTAGTGGTTTTTTGCAATTTTGAGGGACTAGTTCTCCTAAAAATATTTGAAACTTGCTAGGGTTGATGTCCTCATTATTATGAACATGATTTTTGTGGCCATTTTTCAATTGGAGGCCGAAAAAAAGAGTGCAGTGTGCAAGTCGCTGCACCTTTATCAAAATTTTCTCAGTGCAAAAATACTCAAAAACACAGAATTGTCACTTTTTTTAAGACCGCATTTGGAGGCCTTCCTGGTGTCAAAATTGGGCCCAGGATAGCTCGTTGGAAATAAATTCAAGTCTAATTTCCAAATCTACCTTTTCTTTCTAATTGGAGTTGATTTTCCTTGTCAAAAGTTTATTTTACCAAGACTGGTCAAAAAGTGTTGAATGAGGGTGCAGAAATGGAGAGTGTTGTTGCAGGAAACTTTTGGAGGCCTTCCTCAACTCAAAATTGAGCTCATGATAGCTCATTGGAAATATATCTTTGTCTAGTTATCATTTGAAGTATCAAGAAAGTGATTTTGACACTCCATCTATGAGAAAACTTGATTTTACCAAGGTCGCTCCAAAAGTCCAGCAACTCTCCTGTGGCACCTGTGTTTTTGATATTTCTCTAAAACCATGACACCTGTGTAAAATATGAATTATTTTTTTCTTCCTGGACCTATGATGGACAAAAACCTCTCTCACTTTTGTCAAATTCATCTTTTTTGGTCAGAAACACATGTTGAAGAAAAACCGACCCTATGAGTGACAAATGACTTGAATCTTGGAATGGCTTCTCAAAAAATGATGGAGACATGATGTTTATGAGCTTAAATTACCTCATACTTACTTATATGACCTGCATTATGGCTCCTCTTCTCAAATTTCTCGTTTCCATAGCAAACCCTACCTCAGTGGGAGAGGAAGTTAGGGTTTGGTGCTTCTGAACAATGACGACTTGGGCACCTTTGGGAAAAGACAACTCCCTTTGACATTTGATCAATTGATGAAATAAAAACTCTTTCAGTTTGACATTTTATGTGTTGGCATGTGGAAATCTGAGTTGGCAGCCTTTTGGAGACTGAATACTTATTATATTTGAATTGACATAAAATTACATGAATAAATAAAAATTACATCTTGGAATGAAACTCACACTTGAAATCAAATTAGAACTTTGGAAACCATCTTGGAGGTCATATTTACATGGTAAAGAGACATTATTGGGATCACTCTCATACTTTTCTGACCTTATGCAAATGAAATGGTGCATTTTTGGACCTTGAAAGACAAAACCCGAATGACCTAATGAGACTTTGAATAACCTGACTTGCATGGTTGACTTTAACTGAGACAATACATGGTGAAATGAGATTTTCATAGGTGTTATTATGCTCAAGAATACATGAAGGTGAGTTAGCAAATGTGATCTTCTGAGGGAGAGTGAAATTTTATTGAGGGAGGCTACCATCAGTGAAACAATTTTTAGCATGACCTAATGGAATGATATAAAAATTTCATAATGAGACACCTAATATGAGAAATGAAGGAATGATATCAGTCACTGATGGCAGAATTCATATTATGACTCTAACATACCCTACTGTAACATGTACATAATCTCCTTGTACTTATCACCATGCTATCCTTCCTATAAGATCTAATCCTATAAATATGTCCCATATGAGGTCATTATTGCAACATGGTTCATCTGCACTCTCATGCTGAGAATCTGCAACGATATTATCCTTACCCTTGATGTATTTGATCTTGAAGTCAAACTCACTAAGGGTAGCCAACCATCTACATTGTCTGGAATTCAAATTTGGTTGGTAAAACAGATATCTCAACCCACTGTGATCGCTCATCAATACAAACCTCCTACTAAGAAGATAATGCCTCCACATCTTCAAGGCATGAATAATAACTACCAACTCAAGATCATGAGTCACATAGTTATGACCATGTTAATTCATTTTCCTAGACTCATAGCACACCACCTTTCCCTCTTGCATAAGGACTCCACCAAGCCCTCTCTTAAAAGCAACTATACACACTACGAACTCTTTATTTGGATCTACAATCTTTAACACTGGAGCATTTTTCAACAACTGCTTCAACTATTCAAAATTGGCTGCACATTCCTTTGTCCATTCAAATTTCTTACCTTTTCTTTGCAATGTTGTAATAGGATATGCAATGCATGAGACGTTCTTGATGAACCTCCTATAGTAACCCTCTAACCCCATAAATGATATGACTTCATCCACATTTCTAAGAGTTGCCCATTCCATGATAGCCCTTATCTTTTCTGGATCTACTGTTATGCCTTCCTTGGAAACAACATGTCCCGAGTAATGTACCTTTTTCTGAAATAAACTGCACTTTCTAAGATTGGCATACAACTGATGCTCTCTTAGCAATCTCAATGTTGCTACTAAATTCTTGGCATGCTCTTCCTAATTCTTAGAATATATCATGATGTCATCAATGAATACAATAACAAACTTGTCTAGATAAGGACGCAATACACTATTCATCAAGCACATAAAAGTAGTTGTAGCATTAGTCAAACCAAATAGAACTACAACAAACACATAATGCCCATACCTAGTCTTGAAATCAGTCTTGTAGATGTCCTCTTACTTGATGCATACATGATGGTATCATGTTCTCAAATCAATCTTTGAGAACATTGTTTCTCCCTTCAACTAATCAAACAATTCATCAATCCTTGAAAATGGGTACATGTTCTTGATCATCACCTTATTCAGCTAAGTGTAATCAATGCACAACCTGAGAGTACCATCCTTCTTCTTCACGAATAATACTAGTGCACCCCAAGGTGATACACCTGGTCTAATGTATCCCTTATCAAGCATTTCCTTCAACTGCAACTTCAATTACACCAACTCTGGAGTGATCATCCTGTAAGGTGCCTTTGATGCTAGTGTTTCCCCTAGTACCAAATCAATAGAAAAGTCTACTTCCCTGTGAGGAGGCAAATCTAAAATATATGCTGAAAATACATCATGAAACTGCTGCAATACAGGGTACTTCTTTAATATTTTTGCATCCTCAACATCCTTACCCTTGCCACTAGAAATATTAATTGAAAACGTCACACACTCCTTCCTACAACTGCGCTTTTCCTGCATAGCGGTGACCATCCTAACTAATGTAGGATTCTTATTTCCCTACAAAATTCTCTTTTCCCCATTATCATCCAATCACTCAAAAGTCTTGTCATAGAAATATACTTTAGTCTTGTGAAGGTACATCCAATCCACACCCAAAATCATACTATATGATCCCAATGGAAATACATTCAAATGTGTTGTTGTAGGAATCCATTCAACTCAAATGCACAAGCTCTTACCCAATGATGAACTCCCTCCCAAGTACCTGTAGCCAACTGCACCAACCAAGACTCTGCATGCACTTCTTTTCTCAAGCCACACTTATCCGCCAGGTCAGGATTAACATAAATATAATTATATCCAGGATCAATCAAAATAAAAACAAATGGACCACAAAGCTTACTTTCCATCTCAATAATGGATTCTTGATGAACTACCTCCTTGTTTTCCACAGTTGCATAATCTGAGGAATGTTATGACCAACATATCGAATTGTCTAGATTTCTGAGCATTGTAGATATGAGGCATGCCACCCTGGTACAATGGAAAATCCTTCTTGTGATGATATTTTCCACATATCCAACACTGCAAAAATACACTACCCTCACCTCTATTATGTTGCTCTCCGGGCTATGACCCATGTCCCTTCTCAACTGCATTGAACTTCTTGTAAGGAACCACATTTTTTTCTCACCTACATCCTGAGGTCTTCCCCTTTTCGGTGGAAACTTCCCTTTAGCTTTCTCATTTCCCTTTAAATCATGCTTAGGCTCAGATTTTCTCTTTGAATGCTCATAACATTGCTTCAACTTCTGAATGGCCTCTTCCAATGATCTAGGCTCATAAAAATCAATCTGGTCTCTATATGCTACTAGAAATACACTGAAAAATCTCTGAATCTTAGCCTTCTCATCTATGAGATAAGGCACATACCTCAACAACTCCAAGAACCTGCTAGTATACTCATTATCTGCCATTGAACCTATCTACACCTCATAAAAATCCTTAGCTTTGTCATCATAGTACCTCTCTGATAGATACTTCTTCTTGAAGAGTCTCTCAAACTCATCCCAAATCAAGTGTTATTCTTGAATTCCCTTGACATTCTTTACATCTTCCCGCCAGATATTTTCTTTCCCTTTAAGACTGGAGGTGGTTATCTCTGAATAACTATGCAATATAAAGATTTTCTTTATCCCAAGTAAACATGCCTTTGCATCTTCTGACTTCTTCATCTCTCCATCGATTGTAGGAGGCTTAACATTCATGAAATCCTTGGGAAAATACTCTCTTCTCTTATAAATATGATGACGTGATGGCATTGATGATGTCTCTTAGATGAGGAACTAGAATGATGCCCATACATACCAATGCTCATGTTAGGTGCATCCAGTGATATTCCATCTCTAACTATGTCCCCTCTATCCAACATGTACCCAGGCTAATATCTGTTACCAAGCCTCCATTAGTATTTTCTTCTTGCTCTTGACTGATCCTCAATTGTCCCTACTTCTGCAACTCTGACAAGCTCTGAAGAATCGTTGCTTTGACTTCTATGTGATTCTCCTAAGCCTTTGCAATTCTTTCCTAAGCCTCAACCAACTTGTCATTTTTTTCTTTGCAAATTATGATCTCTGCCCTCAAACTCCTCAATGTATCTGCTATACCAAGAGAATACTCATCTCGTTGTTGCCCAACTGATCTGTAGGGAGAATCACGGGAACTGCAGTCTACCATTTTGCTTGTCATATTTGATTCTCGTCTTTCTGCAAGTATGTCATGTCAGATAAACCAAATAGATACCAAAATCAAATCCATACCTTGTTGAAGTTCAAGGGAGGCTTATCTCATCTGAAAGATCAATCCACATTAGTATGATACATGTATAATCATAATCACATCAATATAACAATATCATGCCTGCCCATATCAAATGTATACCATAAACCCATGCATCACAACCAAAATATTGACAATATTAGACTTTACCCAAAGAGAGCGCAACTCATTTTGATACCACCCTATGGTATCATATATTACCCAAAGAGAGTGAAACTTGCTCTGATACCACCCTGTAACCTGCCTCCCCCCACATTTACCCACTTTCACCAGCTTGCTCGACATGAACATGAGTTGTGGGTCACTATGATAAGACTCAACCTCCTATATGACCTTAAGGAAATGGAGTCGACAAATTAAGACCTTACATACTTCCCTTAGGTGTTACAGGACCTCCAGAAGAAACCCAGCCCCTCCAGGTGTCTAACCCCTAAGATAAATATATTTTTCACTAAACTAGAACCCCAGTCACTCCCTTTCCAAGACATGCAAGTGGTTTTAATCCTCTAGTCTCTCCCATAGGCTTTCCTGCCTGCGACTGTGGATTTTTCCAGTCAGTTCTATGCCAATGACCCTGAATTTTAAGCAACTTTTTTAGGGCTAGGACTCAGGCCTCTACCCAAAACTCAGTGAAACTTCAATAACTTATGAATGATATAGAAACAAAGCTTATAAACCAAAACTTGAACAAGGACTTGACCTGACCCTTCCCAATCGGGACTGACATTTTATCAAACACATGGTAAACATGCAACCTACAGGTCATGAATGCATATTTGAACATAAATATCTGAAAAATTATCTGAGTTTTAACAAGAAGGACCAGTGCCTTCTCAAAATAGTTTTCATAACACCAGTCAGGTCATACATTCATGAACTAGACATTCATTAATGAAAATGTGATAAGAGCCATACTTAGATCGGTCATATAACCGTGCTTATAACCATCATATAACCAGATAAATAACAATGATAGAACAACCATTAAAGCCACAAAACAACAAGTACATTTACTCATCAAAAGAAATAGAAACTTAGCTCTTATTAACCATATTCAAAAGCCAACCCAGTCTGGGACTTCCATGTACCACCCAACAAATATTTATTTTAGCCAATCACCCTCGTGTCATATTCCAAGCATGAATGTGGGATCTCATGGGATAAATCAATCCAAAAACAACTAAGGGAATCCAAAGGTTAAACCACCTCCACCCTCACCATACCGTGATCTCACCTAAACCGGTCCCGAGACCACAAAACCAAACCGAGCTTGGATGCCTTAGAATTCCTTCACCATCCCTTAAAGAATTTTCATGTCTCCACCCACCTATTGAGGGATTCTTGGAGAAAATCATCTCCACCCACATATTGAGGGCTTCTTGGAGAAAATCATCTCCACCCCCAACCCTTGGTATGTTCCTGAGACCAACACACCCAGATCCAAAACCTTCCAGCAATCCAAAGCTCAACCGAGAATGAGTCCCATCACACCATGGCTATCCAAAAATGGCAAGGAAAGGCTAAAACCATTGACAAAACCCAGAAAAATCCATGCCACCAACAAAAAATAAACCAAACATACACATGCATATACCATGCATGCCAAAACTAGCTAGGAAATAATACATGCAGCCTGTTACCTGCAAGTATTCCCGTTGAATTTGCGTGATCCAACTTTTCCCTGATCGATCCTTGCTTTCCTTTGCTTTCCTTGTCCTTCCTTTGTTTTATTTTCCTTCCTTTTCTTGTCTTATTTCCTTCTCCTCTTGGTGCTCTTCTCCTCTCCAAGACTAATCCAAAAATTGAACTAAGAAAAGTCTACCAACTGATGCTCTGATGTATTTTTATTCTTGATGCCTCTAATTTCTTCATTTTCCTTAATTTTTCTTCAAATTCCTCCTCACATGCAAGTAACCTTTCACCTCCCTTTTATGCTAATTTCATTTATTTTCATAAATAAAATGCCAAAAATACTTTTTTTCCTTTCCAAAGCCTTTGTCATTGCCTTTGGAAATTTCCCTTAGCCATAAACACATGTAATATTCCCAAATGGGGAAGCAGCAATATATGAACACAAAACTGGAAATAGCAGTGTAAATCAAAACATCAACAATGGAGACCACTATGGAGCCATAACATTATGTATGAGAACATCAAATCAATACAAAATAGTAAGGCATAAACCATATGAAATGAGGAAACAAGCCTCCCATAAAAAAATCACTCCCAAATGTGAGATGCTGCTACAATACAAAATGCCGGAAAGCTGCTATAGCGCAATCATATTAAGCATAACTACAGCTGGAGATCCTAAAATGAAATAAAAATACTGATATAGGCCACAATAGATATTATAAATATAGATCTGGGCACTAGATCATCTTTCCAAGACAACCCAAGAGGGTTTCTGGAAAATTCACACAATGTGCCAATGTAAGCTACAGCCCTAGGGCTGAAGGTATGTTGCAACAAAAGAAATGAGAAGATATGGTTGAAGCTGATGTAGAAAGCTACATCTCTTCTCCAATAGATCCTTCGAATGAAAGAATGGCTCCTCCACTGAAGAAATCACCTCCCAAAACAACCACTGCAACCACCCCTGACACTCCTCCCTAAAATAAAGCAGATCTAGACTGACACTGTATTGTAGGGGATAAATACTCCTTGTCCTGATGCCAAATATGTCAATAAAGCCCAAGGGGCTTCTTTACAGGCCTTCCAATGGATGGAAACCTTCTTCCACTTCAAAACTAGCTCTGAAGTCACCCAATATAATTCTCCATTGTTGCACCCTACAACACAACACAATACTCTGTAGAAACTGCGTTGATGAAGAAAGTTGTAGCTTGGCCTTAAGCCTGAGTGTGGAAATGTAGTGCAATACTCCTCCAAGAGGCCTCTCAAGGAAAGAGGTGGGATTCCCGCTCGGGAACACCCTGTGCTAAACATAACTGCAATCTTAGCTAAACAGCTGAAGAGAGCAACAAGTCTAAATAGACCATATCAAAATAATAAATTAAAGCATAATCTCATATGGCTGCCATCCTCTTCCTTATATAAGTTATGAGCTTCCTCACCCTTGGCCCCACTTAATTATTTCACCACCTCCATGCATTCAATCTCCCTCCAAAACTATTATGTCCCACCATGAATGCCACTCCTCCATAACAACGTTGTTTGATTTGGTCAAAGTTGACCCAGTCTTCATGATCCAACCCCTTTTCACACTTAAGGGTCTTCAATCCAGCTTTTAGGTGACCTCCATTCACACTAGGAGTGTCTTTTATTCCTACTAAGGAGATTTATGGGTCTCCATACCCTCTTATTCCTCTATCTAAGAACAAAATCAAAATTTAATATTCCAATTAGCTATGTGCTAATTTATGAATATTACAATCCTCCCCTCCCAAATGTTGCTTGTCCTCAAGAAACTGCAAGGATAGAACTGAAGAGCCTCCTCTCCTCCTCCTGTAGCATCCTCATATGATAAACTCCTCAAAGGAACAAGATGATGTCTCATCAGTAAATCTCCAAGTTGCTCCTCCCAAGTATGCAAGTTAGCTTTTGGTGACCATCCCAAATAGCTATCATCATGAAGAAATAAAATACCCATGGAGGAAACAATGTGTTGTCTAGAGGCCTTCTTGAGGCATGGAATCTGAAATATATTGGGAACTATCATTCCCATGTGAAGCCTCCATCCCCAAGCTATCATCCATACAAAATGAGTCACCCTCCTACATGGCAACTCATGAAAGATCTCCTCCACCTTAGGCTCCTGCAAAGAAGGTAGGTTGCACTGCTGAACTAGATAGACCCAATGGCCTACCCCATGTTGTCTCTCTCTCCACTTATGAATTTGGGCTGCAATAATGTTGCCTTCATGAAGCAAAAAGGAAATTGGATCCTCAAAGACCCACTCTTTGGTTCTAGCCCAGGTCATCACATATAATATGAATATGACATTATCATCATATGGAATCCAAATGAGAGAGGTATTGAAGGTTGTACATAGTGCTGGAAGGTACCAACGGCCTCTCAAGTAGTCACAGCGTAGTTTTACCAACTACAGTTTCAAAACATGATGTGGTAAGTTGTCTCCCAACAAATTGCTAGTTGTGCATGTCATCTCATCCACTAGTAAATAGTAGATGGTATTGTTTATCAACTGAGCATACAAATAATATTGCAACACTTGCCCAAATCCATACAAGAAATGGCTATCTCCATCATAGATGTTGATCCCAAATTGACCATGAAGCCCAAATAGAGGTTTGCCCTCTTGTGGAGCAATGCACTGCATAAAGATGGTAAGAGAATGCAAATACTGTGTTAGATAATCAATAAGTGCAAAAACACAATTCTTACCATCTACTGAGAGTAGGTTGATAACAAGCTCCATGAATGAGCCCTCCATAGTGGTATGACTTATCTCCATGAAAAGGACTGAACCATGTGCTATATGCAAATCATTCTTCTTATGCTTGGAAATCCAACTCAAGAAGATCATATCATGGTAATAGATGTCTCCATCCACTACTTCGTCACTCTCATCTCCTACTTTTCCATCAAGTGCATCATATGTGAAGTAATCCTGGGAACACTCCATCAACAAACCCAACCTCCCAAATGACAGCGTTGTTTCCCTTTGTAATAAGGCTCCTGTCATCTCATAGCTCCATTATTTGACATGCCAAATGTCAAAGTCATCTACCATAATGCTGCTACATATGGGAGATTCATTCCAAAGTGGAAGTACCACTTGATCTTCCAAGGCTAAGGATTAGCCCCTTTGCACCATGATAGTCCCACCACCTACTCTTGCAACATCATGCAAAGCATGGGAGAAAATCAGCCCATACTCTCCCAAGAGTTTCCAAAGCAACAACAACTCTTGTTGCCTCCCCACACCATCATCATATAAACTATGGAGAAACAACATGATGGTTGACATGAAAGATATCACATCACCCCAATACACCCAAACTCCTTGTTGCCATATGATGCAATTGCCATGCCAAGTCCCATCCACCAACCTACTCTTTGAAATATAATGTATCATATGATAACCAAACTCTTTCAAGAGTAACCAACACAGCCTTGCCTCCTGTTGCCCCGTGTCATAGATATGAAAGTGGCTTTCCAGCCTCTTGCTCATCAACATCACCCATCCACCCAATGGTGAGTGTCTATCATCATGCTCAAAATTGGTATCCCTCCAATGGAGAATACCTTCCTCCCAAATTAGATTTCTATCTTTGCATTTCATGGGATGTTGAAATGCAATCTCCTGGAGATCTCAAAATGAAGACCACTCATCAATGACCAAGTTGAATCCATAAGGATCCAAGTATGCTGAAGGTAAAATGTTCTCACTAAGCTGTAAAATGCTCATCAAGAGAGATCCATCACAACAATGAAAGATAATATGTCTCTCATCAATCATCTCCTTATCCAATGTCACACAAGTGTAATGGTCATCAGAATGTCTCAATGTCAGTTGGGCCCCCAACTCATCACTGTTGCTCATTGATAGCGTTGTTGATCTCCATGATGGTGCGTCTGTTGTCTTATGTTCATGCTCAATGTTGAACACATAGTTCTGCATTGAATTTTTTAGGATACTGTCCATCCCATCCTCCAAAATTCTACACTCCAACCCCAATATTTGTGTGCAGCTCAAGAATGATATACTAGGATGATTTTATACCTCCTCCTTGAACACATCAAGGGTCCTCAGCGCAGTGATAGTGTGCTGCTCCAAATCAGCAATGTTCTTTGACCCTAGGCCATGCATTTTCCCTGACAGCATGTTTCCATAATCCTCCATATGATGTGTTGAAATAACAAGAAATGGAAATATGTGCATACCTTGGTAAAGCTTGGGAACATCTTGTACTGCTACAAGGGTTCCTTCCTCCGATGTGATGGATTCCCCAACTACTGATAATGATGGCTTCTCTCCAATAGCTACATCAGCGCTGGTACAAGTCTCCTCCTCCTCGTGCGTCTCTAGAATAGTGCATGGGGCTCTAAATGTCAAGAGATCAAGACCAATTTCAAAGGTGCAAGTGTTCTTTCTCCTTATGCAAGTGCTCCTGCAGCAAGTGGTGGTGAAGGCCTCTTTTCCTCTACTTTCTTCTTGTCAAACTTTTTGATCAATCTTTGAGTAAAATTTGCATATGCAGTCACTCTTGCATGACTCAAATGGCTAAACCACCAAATGTTTGCTTCACCTTCAAGGTGCAGCACTACAATCTCAACAGCTTCTCTCTCTACTACTGGATGTAACAGGAAAAATGCATCCAACTTCATTCCCCAAGCTCTTGTTGTGCATGTGGATGACCCATCAAATGTAGGCAATAGAAATCTATTACTACAATGTCTTCTTTCTTCTTTGAGCTGAATGAACTATGGGAGAGTTAGATTCTCCTTGAAAGCTCTAGGTTGAGACATATATTCTGCAAGATACTCACTTAGAATCTCATAATCGAAGTGTCCTCCATCTCCATGCCTTTTGTCTTCTTCTTCAAAAGGAAATGGAATAGCATGTTTCTTTGGAGCTCTATGCAATACCGGTTCTTCTTTTTGTTGATAGCAAGTACATGGACCCTCCTCATCCTAAAACCCTCTAGAGGTCTCATTGTTTCTCTACATTCTTCTTTGCTTGACCTTCTTGGTGAGGTCCCTCTTACATCTGAAAATAGATGAGATAAAACTCATTCTTTCCATAATTTTTATCTCTTTCTCCTTCTTCTTATTCTCCTGATAGCATAATGGCTGAGATCCACAGGCTAAGCCAAGATTATGCTCTGATACCACTGTAATATTCCCAAATGGGGAAGCAGCAATATATGAACACAAAACTGGAAATAGTAGTGTAAATCAACACATCAACAATGGAGACCAATATGGAGCCATAACATTATGTATGAGAACAAAAAAATAAATACAAAATAGTGAGGCATAAACCATATGAAATGAGGAAACAAGCCTCCCATAAACAATCACTCCCAAATGTGAGTTGCTGCTACAATACAAAATGTCGGAGAGCTGCTACAGCGCCGCAATCATATTAAGCATAAATACAGATGTACATCCTACGGTGAAATAAAAATACTGATATAGGCCACAATAGATACTAGACATACAGATCTGGGCACTAGATCATCTTTCCAAGACAACCCAAGAGGGTTTTCGAAAAATGCACTCAATGTGCCAATGTAAGTTGCAGCCCTAGGGCTGAAAGTATGCTGCAACAACAGAAATGAGAATATATGGTTGAAGCTGATATATAAACCTACAGCTCTTCTCCAATAGATCCTCCAGATGAAAGAATGGCTCCTCCACTGAAGAAATCACTTCCCAAAACAACCACTGCAACCACCCCTGCAACTCCTCCCTAAAATAACGCAGATCTAGACTGACACTACACTGTAGGGGATAAATAATCCTTGCCCTGATGCCAAATATGTCAATAAATCCCAAGGGGCTTCTTTACAGGCCTTCCAATGGATGGAAACCGTCCTCCACTTCAAAACTAGCTCTGAAGTCACCCAATATAATTCTCCACTGCTGCACCCTGCAACACATCACAATACTCTGCAGAAACTGTGCTAATGAAGAAATTTGTAGCTTGGCCTTAAGCTTGAGCGTGGAAATGTAGTGCAATATTCCTCCAAGAGGCCTCTCAAGGAAATATGTGGGATTCCCACTCGGGAACACCCTGTGCTAAACAACACTGCAATCTTAGCTAAATAGCTTAAGAGAGCAACAATTCTAAACAGACCATATCAAAATAATAATCTAAAACATAATCCCATATGGCTACCATCCTCTTCCTTATATAAGTTATGAGCTTCCTCACCCTTGGCCCCACTAAATTAGGTAACCACCTCCATGCATTCAATCTCCCTCCAAAACTGCGTTGTCCCACCATGAATGCCACTCCTCCATAACAACATTGTTTGATTTGGTCAAATTTGACCCAGTCTTCATGCTCCAGCCCCTTTTCACACCTGGGGGTCTTCAATCCAGCTTTTAGGTGACCTCCATTCACACTAGGAGTGTCTTTTATTCCTAATAAGGAGATTTATGGGTCTCCATACCCTCTTATTCCTCTATCTAAGAGAAAAATCAAAATTTAATATTCAAATTAGTATGTGCTAATTTAGGAATATTACAACACATCAAGTGATGCCCACTAGGATATTTTGTTCAACATTTAGCTTGGAACAAGTGTACCATGACCCTTGTCTTATTTTTCCTTTATTAACTTTATTACATGAACTTTTAACTCAGGGTTGTTACATATTTATGAAAAAGAAAGATGAAACATCAAGAGTGTGCATAGATTTATTTTTCACGAAAAAGTTCACAGGGAAACCGGGGCGTACTTCCCCAGATTTACGGATGGTACGCGCGGCAAGCCGTTCGGCGGACTTAAGTGGCACGACCCCAAAGACTCAAGGATCGGGCCGTGACCTCCCACAACGGAAAGGACCACGTGTTGGCTCACCACCACTTGAGAACTAACCCTTGGGCTTGTGTGCATAGATTATAGAGAGTTGACAATCAAAAATAAATATCCCTTGCCAAGAATAGATGATTTATTTGATCAATTTAAAGGAGCCTCCATATTTTAAGGTTGGGATACCATCAAATTAGGATTAAATATGAAGACATATATAAGATAACTTTCCATACACATTATGGACACTATGAATTTGTAGTATTACCATTTGGATTTACTAATGCACCTGCTACATTCACGTGTCTCATGAACAATGTATTAAGGCCATTCTTAGATAAATTTGTTATTGTCTTCATATACAATGTTCTAGTATATTCAAAGAGTAAGGAATAACATGACCAACTTCTGAAGGTGGTTCTCCAAACTCTAAGAGACAATGAACTATATGCTAAATTTAACAAGTGTTCATTTTATCAACAAAAAATTCATTATCTAGGACATGTAATATCAGAAGAGGGAATTGCTATGAATCTAAAAAATTGAAGGAACATGAGAAATAATTATGCTATTCATGATTTGGAATTAGCAGCAATAATTCATGCATTTAAAATGTGGAGACATTACTTAATAAGGAAAAAATTTCAGTTGAGGACAAATAACGTGAGTCTTAAATACTTATTTGATCAACCTAATTTAAATGTTGGACAAACAAGATGATTAGCATTTATTCGCCAGTATGAGTTTGAGATTACACACATAAAAAGGAAAGAAAACAAGATATTTGATGCTCTAAGCAGAAAAATTAATCAAATTTGCAGTACAACAACAGTCATTTAGTCAACATATTTGATAGAAAGAGTCAAAACAACTGAAATTTCTGATTTAGAATATCTGAAAATTAAAGAAAATGTGCATAAAATTGATAAATTGGAAGGAGAGAAAGTTGATTTTTCAGTTAACAATAAAGATTTATTTTTGTTTAGAAACAAAATTTACATACCAAATGACATAAATTTGAAAAATTATGTCTTAGATGGACTACATAAGAGACCAACAGTTGGTCATCCAGGTTATAAAAATTTAATCACTATGTAAATAAAGGATTTTTATATTTTTTTTCTTTTTTTTTATAGTAGACTCTGGGGAAGAGGAACGATGGCGGCAAAGCGATGGTCTAGGGTTTCACGATGTGGTTTCTGCGCTGGTTCATCTGCTACCCCTCATGGCGGCACCCACTGCTTCAAGGGTATTGGGCTTGTAGGGGAAATGGACCGGATTTGGGGCCACTCACACTATGTCGGGTCCGACATACGATACCTCATCGAATACCATGAACGGCATCGAAGACATCTCACCTCGTGGCGACCATGGAATGCCCTGTCAGAAATACATCGATGTCTGTCTTTGCTGCGATTATTACGCGCTGGACCAAGGGTTCTGAAGTTCGGGGGCAGGGGCTTGCATCTGAAGTCGGTGGACACGAGACGCATCGGGGTACTCTGCTCCCCATGGTATACTGTACAAGCTCCGGGACTTAGTGGAGGTAGAGTGTCTGACTCTCTGCGTTTTGCGTGGATTTGTGTAGGCCTATTTTCTTTCATTGATCACTGCCGAGCTTTGCAATCAGACCCGCTTAGGCCCATATCGCCGCTGACAAAACATAAACAAATAAGAGTCGACAACAATGTCATTGCAAAAGCGAAACGGGTAAGCGCAAATCGTTTTCAAATTTTTATAAAACCCCCTGTGCAGAATAGTTTATTGATTTGGACACAGGACAAGGATGTAGTTTCAGACCTGAAGCAAAACATCTGGATATCCGTCGGATATCCAAGCCATTTGCAGTCCCTAATACATAGTGGAAGAGTCTTACAAGGTTCCATCACACTCAAAGAATACTTCATTCGCCTTGGCTCCACCGTCTATCTCAACTTGAGGCTGAGAGGTGGAGCGGCTGTGCAAAACAGCTCTCAGGGTCCCAGGGGACCCAACACATCCAAAAATGATTTCCCAAAAGGTCCCTCATACAGGAACATATTACAATGGAAAACTAAAACAACATCGCCATCAGTACCAGCAGAGAATGGCCCCAAACCTTACATTGTGGAACAGCTAAATCATGTGCCAGAACTGCAACTAGACATTCTAAAGATTGATGAACAACGATTCAAATTTGAATCACAAGCACTAATCTGCAGATTCAACTGTTTCTGGCCCAAACCAATGGAGCTCTTTCATTGGATTTTCACCAACTGAACAATGGATTGTGAGATCCATCTTTGTTCAAAGGGCTTTTTCATTATAAAGTTCCTATCCTCAGAGGATAGAGACAACATTCTTGGGGCTGGACCGTGGTTCTAGGGATCCACCGGGCTCTTCACCATTCCATGGTTTCCATAATTTGATGCTAATACTATGGAGGTCTCCAGAATGCCGGTCTAGGTTCGGCTATACAATCTCCCACTTCATTTCTGGAATGAAGTTGTTCTTGCAGGCATAGGAAACACCATTGGTAGATACATAAAAATTGAAACGCAATGCTTGGAGGAAAAGATCTACACTTTTGCACGAATCTGTGTGGAAGTGGACCTCAGTAAGGGGATTCGTGAGTGTATCCTACTGAATCATAAAAAACAAAAATGGACACAACATATTGACTATGAAAACACTGCATTCAGATGCAGAATATGCAGGAACACCGGGCATTTGCAAAACACATGCCCAGAAGAAAAAAGAGACAATAGAAAAAAGAAAAAGACAGGGAAAGTTACCAAGGGCTAGCAATTCCCTTCAGAAGAACCAGATCAAGAGATGAAAGAAGAAGATGATGCACCCATCCCAAATTAAAACAACCAGACAGCAACAGATCTTAAAACACAATAACAAGAGATGCAAGATCTTTCATAACATACCACTACGGCCCAGCCGACAATGGAACATGGGGCGCCAGACAGTGGAGGAAACAAAAGACAACACAACTCAGAAACCTCATATTCGGATAAGGAAAATGGAGCAACCACAGTAGAAAATCAACTCGCCTTAATTTCTACCATGCCAACACAAGGTCCTTGGCGTAAGGTCGAAAAGAAGAAAGGGAGAAAATTTTAAGTATCCCCACATGTATCATGATTCTATGATGTAACTGACTAGCCTGTCTCTGACAACTATCTGCAAAGTGTAACATGTAATTTTGTTTTCATTTAATAAAATTACGAATTTTCCCTTCGAGAAAAAAAAAGATTTTTATTGGCCAAATATGAAAAATGAGACAGCTAAATATGTAGCAAGATGTTTAGAATGCCAGTAAGTCAAGGCAACTCATCAACACCCTATCGGGATATTAACCATTCCATAGTGGAAATGGGAAATCATTTCAATGGATTTCATTACTGGGAAACCAAGAAGTAGAAAACAACATGATGTCATTATGGTTTTAGTTGACAAGCTCAGTAAAGAAACACACTTTATTTTAGTCAAATCCAGTTGATTTCATTACGAATTCCATTCCTATCCACACCATCGATCTTGAGAAAAACCCATCAGATATCGAAGAAATTATTTCTATCGATATTTCGACGAAACCTGATGTAGTAGAAAACATTCATGTCGGCGCGTCTCGTTCTCCATATGAACTTGACACTTATTGCTCTCTTTTCCATGAATTTCGTGATATATTTTCTTGGTCATATGAGGAAATGCCAAGCATTGATTCCAGTATCATTGAGCACGAGATTAAAATGTACCCTGATGGAAAACCGAAATGGTAGCACCTTGATCGTATTCATCCGAAGAAGGTTGTTTCTATTAAAGCAGAGGTTGAAAAAATTTTAAGGGTTGGTTTCCAACATTGTTCTTGTCATGAAGAAACAAGGGACAATTAGAGTGTGCGTTGATTATCGGGATGTTAATCATGCTTGTCCAAAGGACAACTATCCCACTCCCTTTATCGACCAAATCATTGATGAATGTGCCAAATGTTAAATATTTTCCTTCATGGATGGTTTTTCCGGTTACAATCAGATCAATATTCACCCAGAGGACCAATATAAAACATCTTTTATCTATCCCTGGGGCACATTCACTTATCGAAAACTCCCTTTTGGTTTAAAGAATTCTGGGGAAACCTTTCAAAGGGCAATGAATTATGCTTTCCATGACATCAAACACATTGTTCAAAATTATCTGGATGACTTACCTGCCCATTCACAGAAACGGGCTGACCACCCAGTACATCTGAGAGCCATCTTTTTACGATGTCGTCACTAAAAAATATTTCTCCATCCACACAAATGTGTGTTTTGTTTCGGTTCTCGTTGTTTGCTTGGTTTCGTTGTGTCGAAAGATGGAATTCGACTTGATCCCTTAAAGGTACAGGCCATTCTAGATTTGTCTGCACCTTCCAACCTACTTCAATTACAGAGACTCCAAGGGAAGGCTAACTTTCTAAGGAGATTCATTCCCAACTACGCCAAAATAGCTAAAGGATTTACTCGACTCTTGAAAAAGGGGACTCCCTTCCATTGGGATGAGGTTGCGCAAGCTTCCTTTGGTGCTCTTAAAGATACCCTAATCCGAGCATCATTAATGTTTCCCCCAAATTATCAGAGTGATTATTTCTTGTATCTCGTCACTGTAGATACGATCATCACCATGGTTTTAGTCCAGGAAGAAGATGGGATTTAAAACCCAATCTATTATTTGAGTCGCAATCTCAATGATACGGAAATTAAGTACACTTATGTTGAGAAGCTCGCTTTGGTAGATGTTCAAGCTATACAAATATTTCGCCACGATATCCTGCTCCAGGAAGACCATTGTCATTTCGGATTGCGACCCTATGACACACATTTTGTCATGTCAATTTCTGGTGGGGAAATACTCAAAATGGATAGTCATTTTTCAGGGATTTGATTTGGAATTCATCAAATCCAAGTCAAAGAAGTCTTTGGTTTTCGTTGATCTTATCTGCAACATTCCCTCGAGTAGCACTGAGTCTACATTGGAACCATCCATTCCAGATGATTCTTTCTTTCTGATTGTGTCATCTAACCTGTGGTATGGAGATTTTCTGATCTATCTCCAAACCCAATATTTCTAACCCGATACCTCTCACTCCCAACAGCAACGTATTCGATACCAAGCCAAATATTATCTGATCGTCGGTGATACACTTTATCGTCATGGCGTTGATACAATTTTACGTAGGTGCCTCACTCATGAGGAGGTTGAGAAAGTTTTAAATGATTGCCACAATTGTACCTGTGGTGGACATTTGTTCGGTTTTTCTACCGCGCAGAATATTCTCTGCGCTGGTTACTTCTGGCCTACCATATTTCGCGATTGTATTCTCGCTGTCAGAAGTTGTCATGCTTGCCATATATTTGATCATAAAACCTGTGTGCTGCCAGCACCAATGCATCATGTCATCGTTGTGGGACCATTTTCCAAATGGGGAATTGACTTCATGACATGTAACCCTCACTCGGTCGGGGGGCATGGCTATATTATTGTCACTGTTGACTATTTTACCAAGTGGGCCGAGGTGATGCCTACATTTAACAACATAGGCGAGGCAACTGCATTGCTTTTCTTTAACCATGTGGTTAGTTGGTTTGGTGTACCGCAAGCCATAGTTATAGATCATGGAAATCATTTTCACAATTACATGATGGCTGAGTTGACTGCCAAGTTAGGATTTTCGAATGATAGTTCCACCCATTATTATCCGCAAGCTAATGGATAAGTTCAAGCCATCAAAAAAATTATTAAGCGTATGCTTCAACGAATGATTTCGGTTCATAAACAAAACTTGCATTTAATCCTGTACTTGGTTTTGTGGGCTTACCGAATCTCGGTGAGAAATGCAACCGGATTTACTCCCTTTTAGCTGGTTTACGGCCTGGAAGTTATCTTACCAATTTAATGTGAAATTCCATCGTTGAAACTCGCGACTGACCTGCTACCTGACACTTCTGATGAAGAGGCACGTCTTTTAGATCTCATCCATCTAGATGAAACACATCGTGAAGCCGCATTATCCAACGAAGCACATAAGAGACGAATCAAGGCGCAATATGACTGCAATGTCAAGCCTCACACCTTTTCGGAAGGAGACATGGTCTTGCTTTACGATTAGGAAGCTGATAAGATAGGAACAGGAAAATTCAAACCATTATGGCATGGACCCTATATTGTCAAGCCTGTTCTGGAAAAGGGTGCCTATGAGTTGGTAGAGTATGATGGGATTCCATTGTCGCAGCCTCGGAATGGGTTGTATCTTAAACGTTACTATGCTTGATTCTGCGTAGTAAACACTGTATGATACTGTATATATGATTTGATTGCGTGTGTGTCACAGTGTGTCTTTTAAGAGTTTTCATGTGGTTAGTAATCTTCTTTGAATTTTGTTGTAGATGTCAGAATATTCGAAGCCATTTGTTGGTTATCTCGATGGTGCTAGTTGTAGTACGCAGAATCTATCTTTTGTAGCATGGGCCATCTTCGCTCCAAGTGGCGAGTTAGTGAGTTTCCAAGGGATTTGTATTGTTCAGTCCACCAACAATATCGCTGAGTATAACGCATTGATCAAACTCCTCTCTTATTCCTTTTCACTTGGCATTCGTCGCATCATCAATAGGTTGGACTCACAACTTGTTGTATTACAGCTTACTAGTGTTTATATTGTCTGAAATCCAAATATTCATCACATGTTCCTTAGAGTTCGTCTTTTGGAAAGACATTTTGTTTACATCCAATATCAACACATTTCCAGAAACTTTAACACCTTGACTGATTCTTTAGCAAATTATGTGTTAAACAAACAATTGCAACATATTTAAAAACATATTTTCAATTCACATCACACAATTGAATAGGATTTCACATAACCATAGGAAAACACTAAAATTAAAATAGATAGATAATCGAGATTTTTACACAATTTGTGTCCAAGACACATTGGTCACATGACCTCAAAATGTATGCAGATATAGCATATCCTAAGTAGATCTAGTGGTGCTCATGATAGCAGGTCACTGCTTGAGCTATCATGCGCAATAGCCTCATCCATCTGCTAGGCACACCAATAGTATGGTGTTGCAGCCTTATCAGTAACTCCTTGATCCAGATATCGGGTATCCCAAGAGTCAGCCCCTCTACATGTTGTTGTAACTCAGCTAGAGTCTCGATCAAATCCAAATCCCAAAGGACTCCTCTGCCGACGACCCTCTTTGTTGGTTCATATTCCCGTTGTGCGTGACCCACTGGTCAAACACTACCCACATATTCACACATAAAACATCTTTATTTTAGTCTTGGAAACATCAAAAACACAAAATATGTAAAAAACCGAAAAATCCAAAAACATGGTCAAAACATTTTACCTATAGCACCCCATTGAGCGCGAACTGGTAGTATCAAATATTGGTCTACACGGAAATCCATCCCTGCATATGGATGCTCCTCTATGAAGATATTTTTTCATCGGAGCCAGGAAAAGAATGCAGTAGAGAATAAGATCGATGACTTGACAATGTGTCTAGCCATCAACTCTACCCACCACGGCATCCGCGGATCCCTAGGACCAGCTACACCCAGAGTCACATGTTTGGCCGCATCAATGGAATTCGCTCCAAAATTAAATTGATCAGGATCAATCCATAGCTAAAAATTTTCATCCTGCCACTTTTCACTTTGGTCAGTTGTTCTTTCATCTGAGAGAGTATTGCTTCAACCCAATTGAACACGGTACAACACACTTTAGTGCATACTGCATGTATGATCTATTCGCAACATGAAGTGTCACACTGGAAACTAACTTTGCGATGGTCAATATGAGTGTTCGCAAAGGCATATCACGCACATCCCTAATTTTTATCTTCCCATCTTTGCTAAGCTCTGTACCTAGCCGACAAAATTGTCGAAAGTAATCCATCACTATCTCACCTCCATGGACGGAAGGGAAATGGGGGTACCACGTCTCGACAAACCTGTCATAAAGTAAATATCATCGACCAATATTGCAAGCACTTTTTCCCCAATATGAAATTCCTGCTGTGTCGGATCCCATGAGCGAATCAAGAACTACAATAGTTCCAAATGTTGCCTCATCCCAGATAGTTTAAAGTACTTGAGTAACCCACAGTCTCTGAGGGATATCACAGTGCCAGGATCATTTAGGGCAACCATATCATGTTCCTCATGTTCTCTTTCTCGTCATGTAAGTGACATTCTGATTCGATCAAAGCCTACAATCAAACCATAAGCTTAGTTAGGATCCATTTCATGCAAAAAACTGAAGAGATTTTGGGCATAAAACACAAAAAAAAATTGTCAATTGCGCCCAACGGACCCTTGTTCCCTAGATAGAGCATTGCAGAGAACCAGGGCTTTTTTCAATTCCTCTGTGACGCACTTTTCGACATTCAAGGGTGCGTTGGGCCTAGGGGGTTATATATTTACACTAGGTGCCCCAAAACCCTTAAAAAATTGAATCAACTGTAAAAAAAATGATACTTAAAGAAAGAGAAAGGTCAGATCTCTTACCGGGTCCTAACGGCACAAAAAATGGTCCACAGAATCTATTGCAATCAACTGCTAAAGTTCGAGGGCAAAACTAGCTGAGAGCACTAAAAAGTTGAATGGTAAATGTGAAATGGTAAAATAACATGGCAAATTCTTATTTAAACAGTCTTTTTGAATATTTTATGCATATTTAATGAATATACTATAGTTTTTACCTATTTTTTACTATTAAACAGGTATGTTTAATCCATTTGGTGGTTTTTTGAGCAGGTTTACAGTTGGTATAGTGAATTTGACGTGCATGATATTAAAATGAACTTTGATCAAAGAGCACACTTTTATCTCTTTTTCGAGCTCTATTAAACATAAAAAAAGGAACCCCCCTAGAGTCCTCTTTTAGCTTTTTTCAGACTCCCAAAACATGAAAGAGTGTCGAGCACTTGTCCTTTAGATCTCGTAAAAGAAAATGAAACGAAATCTACTCAGTATAAGTTTAACCCTTTTTCGGACTAGGAAAGATTATTTACGAAAAAGGAACGCCCTAGTCAAACATGGCTAGGAGGTTCTCTCACGTATTAGTTTACACTTTTTCGGACCTGAGGGACAAATTTACGAAAAAGAACATGTAGAGTTTTAAACATGAAAAAGACTGAGTTTTCATTGTTGTTAGACTCGTTAAAACATCGAATAGTGACGGACTTGTCCATCATGACAAGATTGAGTTTCACTTTCACTAGACTCGTTAAAACATCACATAGTGAGGGATTCACCCGAAGGGTGGAATTATACATCAATAATATATTATGATCCTCAAGCTTGTTAAAAAATAAAGAGGTATTGGTAAGCAATGCTCGGGGAAAATGGGAAAGGGATAAATCACTTTATGGTAGAAAGTCGCTATTGAACATGACACGCATTCACTTCATATTTTTGGTTGTTGGGCTGGGTTATATGCTTGATGATCTATCATACCATCCATCACTTTGGTTTTGGGTCAATGCTTCCCACTTATTAAGTGTCGTCGATATGTTCAAGAGACGTCATTCAATAATTCCTCATTTTTGCAATACTCATAAACCTTCATTTCATGACCTCCATCCCTGAAAATTGCTTCATTAGTTACATTTTGTCTCTGAAATCATTACTCTCATTTCATGTCGTTGATGAGGGATACATCAAGGCCCTCCTGTGACAAGTTTCTTCTTGTCGACATCAGCTCATCATCCAGGAAGTTCACTTAGAAACACCCTTCTAGTACCTTGAAGCTTGCATACATCAGTGGCAAGTTTCTTGATTTTGGAAATAGGTTGACATCATTGGCCTTTGACCAAAATACTTTGTATGGTGTTCAACATCAAATCATCTATTCACACCAAGCAAAATGTATTGCAGTACCTTGAGAGCCATTATCATCATCTGTGGTTTCTCTCACGTCTGTTAACATATTAAACCATTGGCTAGAAATAAGATGGTGTCTTCCCATGTTCGACTTCAGATTGTAGGTTTTAACCCTGAACAGAAATTATCTACACACAAATCTTATAACAGAAAATAAACAATAGCGAGAGCATAAAACATAAAACAGATAAACACAGAGATTTTCCCCTGGATCCCAAATCGGGACAACCAACTTGATATTTCATTATATTCCTTTTAGTGTTACAACACATATATATACATGCCGAAGCATACATAAACCCCAATCCATTAACCCTAGATTAGAACATAACCGTAGTTCCCTTGACCGGATCTACAAAATAACAGGGGCCGAAAACCATCATACCCCAAAACCATGTGCAAACTCATGCTCAAAACATGGGTGGGTCCGCACACCAAAACAATTTTCGTCGGGGTGTTGCCTTGGACCCCAACAGTGGGGGCTGCCTCGCCCTTGTGACCCCCCTGTTGCGCCCGACGCAACGTACAGCGCGTGGGGCTAGTCGTGGAAAGAATATAACACATACCCAACATAGATCACATATTCCCATGGTTAGACTCGTACTTGACCGATCGAGTGAACGAGATATAAGATCCCGAATCTAGTTTCTTCCATCCGAGCTGCGATTTAGGGAGTAGTACCACATCATCCGTACGATGGTTTTACACAGATGGTCATCCTATCATGGGTCTATGTCTGTAGACGAATTTCTGATGTTATGATAGTTTATGTGTTGATTATGGGTATGCCTCCCTCAGCAATTCATTTATAAGATGAAAAATATATCATGATGTAATGTATTGTAATTGATGCAAGCCACCGTCCACTTCAGATCCTACTCATCACATCGTAAAACATATTACTCAACATTATCATTTTTGACTTCATGCTTTAGGGGGAAGCTTTTACAGGTCAATTTGGGCATCACTCCCGAAACTCATATCAGTATAAACAGAGTCTATCATACAAAAATTCTGTGAATATAAATACAACAATAGAATCCATAGGTATAGAATCTTATTTGAATAATTCAATATGAAAAAAGTGTTTTTTCTTTTATTTTTACGGAACAACCGCACGCACACACACAAATATATGCAATATTGATAAGTCCTCTTAAATCAAGATTTAATAATAGAGGTCTTTCAAAAAAAAAATACATACATCCATGCTTAATTCTACTAGGCACTGCTACCTATTGATAAATAAAAAGAAGAAGTAAAACTATATATTTCCATGGTACATGGTATAGTAAGAATTAATAAGGAAGCAAAACGATAACAAATGTTGTCTTCATTAGAATGAATTCACCTTGCTCATGAGAACCCCAAAATATTGAGGAATATTTCCAACCTGGAGAAGAAAATTGAACTGTAAGTCAATAAACAGAAGTTCTAGAACATTTCGAGGCGTCATTCAAAGTTGTGAAGAGATATAAAGTGTAAAGGGAAATACCTAAAACAAAACATGATAAACCCATCGGTGGTCATTATTGGTTATTATTATATGAATAAAAATAAAAGAAAATAAATTGTAATAGTAATTAAATTGAGGATTAAAACTAATAAATACATTGTGTGGTTTTTGGACTACTCTCGCTCTCATCTAAAAATAATAATAATTATTATTATTATTATTTAAAAAAAAAGGTTATAAAAAGGAAAATCATGAGCCAGAATGGAATAAAGTAAAACAAAAACTATGTAATAATATACAAATAAGTGAATTGTAAAGAGGAGAATGAATAATTATTCTTTGAGGGAAGAACAGATGTATGAAGACAAAACAACCTTTGCAAATTCAAATTAGGATTTAATTTATACACAGTTAAAACAAGAAAACTAAAAAAAATTGAAACTGAAAACCCTAAATCTTGGCAGAGGTGAGAACCTTATTTGTAACCCTACTGGGTATAAGTAAAATGATTGTAAAACAATGTCAGGAAAACATGAAAACCCTAGTGCCAGACAATAATATTGTCGTGATTAAGACTACACGTAGAATAAACAGAAAGGAAGATTTATATCATTGGTTTTAGTATTTAAAACCCAGACCCAAGGGAAAAGGAAAATATCCTTGATTAACCTAAGGGTAGTGAAAAGTTTTGAAGATGGAAAACATAAGAAATGACAAGAACTAATTTGCACCCAAAACATTTCTCTTAAAAAAAAGAAGGGAATTCTTTGACTGATAGTGCTTACCATTTGGGTTTGTGAAATATGATAATAGCACCTATTTGCCTCCTTCGATATAACCTGTATGTACTGCTACGAGACTTCAAATGTCTACCCTGTAGACATGAGGGCAGGAACGTTGAAGTATATCAGTAAATAGAATAGACTAGATACTACACAAGATCATGAGAATTGAAGTAAAATAATTGAGAGTAAACCTATTTAAAGAATCAATACCTCTGTGATTGATCTATAAATCAGAACAAACAAGTAAATCCTTCCACGTGACAAGTTGTGAGGTCAACCGATATTGTATGATAAATGGAGGCCATATGTTCATGAAAGTGGTTCAAGATACACCTGTTACAATTTTATTGAAGAGAACGACATATGCCATTGAAACCCCAATGAAAACCTAGTTGCAGAGAGCAACATGACCTAGAAGAATTTGTGTCAAGATGAACTGATGAAAACAAAATTTGGGGAAGTCATTAAACCATCACCATAACCCTAGTTTCAAATTAACCATCGATTTGGTATTTCATAATTTGAGTCGTTGATAGAGTCATCACAAAACTGGCACGTGGCTAACGAAGAAGCATTCCTACTGATGAATATAACAATCCAGAGACTTATCAAATACATACATGGACTGAAGGTATAACAAATAGTTCTACATCAAAAAACATAACTATGCAGTTTTCACAGTATAAGTTTAGGTTTAGAATGTGAACAAGAAATGATTAATGCGTTGTTAAAACTATTAGCAAGTCGTAAATATAATGATAGTTAGTGTATGGTGAAAAAGTTAAAGTCATGGAATCACAATCATGATATATATATATATATATATATATATGACAGCGTGCATTGGAGTAGGGTCCAATACTTTAATAGTCCAAATAAGAGTTTTGAAATATAGTCCAAAATGGTAACATAAACACATGATTGACTATAAATTAACATTTATAAATAAAAAGCTCCCATATATATATATATATATGGGAGCTTTTTATTTATAAATGTTAATTTATAGTCAATCATATATATATATATACGCAAGGTGATATATATATATATATATATATATATATATATATATATATATATATCACCTTGCGCTGGACTAGGATCCAATACTTTAACAGTCCAAGTAAGAGCTTTGAGATATAGTCTCGAATGATAACATAAACCCAGGATTGACTATAAAGTAACATTTATAAATAAAAATCTCCTTTATAAATAAAAATAACTCGTCCAAGAAACTCAATTAAGCATTATATATATATATATATATATAGATAACATTACGTGTGTTATAAGGGGCAATATCAAGACAAAAAAAAAATTGAAATTAAAAAAATAATAAATTAATTAATTAATTAAAATTAAAAAATAAAAATAAAAATAAAAAATAAAAAATCTAAGAAAAGAAAATAAAATGGATTATGAGTTATTATAAAGGAAACCATGAAGTTCTCTAGTGAGAATTTTAAACCTGTGCAATTGTGAAAAACCTTCTATATAAAGAAAAAAATGTTGGTATTTTAGAGTCTTTACAATTAATGTTAATGTTACATTAATGTTAAAAAAATGGTTACATTAATGGTTGAAGAGGGTTGATGAGGTTGACTATGGTTAAAGAGGGTTGACCATTTTTTATTGAGGTAGACGAGAGTTGACTTTGGTTGATCATGGATAAAGATGAGAGATTATGGTTGACCATGTTTGGTTGATTATGGTTGGTTATGGTTGACCTTAGTTGAACTTAAATTACGTTAACAATTTCTACATTGTTACATTACAATTACATTAATGTTGAACATGGCTGACCATGGCTGATGTTATCTTAATGATGTTAGAAAAATGGTTACATTAATGGGTGAAGAGGGTTGACCATTGTTGATTGAGGTAGACCACAATTAGCCTTGGTTGACCATGATGGATCATACTTGCCATGGTTGACCATGGATAAAGAGGATAGATTATGGTTGACTATGGTTGGTTGATTATTATTGACCTTAGTCGACCATGGTCAAACATGGTTGACCAGACATTGAGGGGATAGATTATGGTGTACTAAGCATGACCATGGTTGGGCATGGATGAGTATGGTTTCACCATGTTGTCCATGACTACTTTGGTTGAGCATGGATAAAGAGGATAGATTATGGCTGACTATGGTTGGTTGATTATTGTTGACCTTAGTCGACCATGGTCAAACATGGTTGACCAAGTATTGAGAGGATAGATTATGGTGTACTAAGCATGACCATGGTTGGGCATGGATGATTATGGTTTCACCATGTTGTCCGTGACTACTTTGGTTGAGCATGGATGAGCATGGACACCATGGTTGGAGATTCTTTTCCTAGTTTGATCATGTTAAACATGGTCAATTAAGGTTGAACTTGGTGACTATGCTTGACCATGATTGCGCTTATTTGACCATAGTTGAACGTGTTAAACAAAGGTTGAATACGGTAAATATGGGTGATTATGGGGAGCATGTTTAACCATGGTTGTTAACATTTAACTATAGATGACTATGGTTGACCATGTGGGCTGTGGTTAAACGTGGTTGACCACATAGTCCACTTAGCCATGGCTAACAATGGTTGATTATGTTGGCCATGTTAACCATGGATAAGCATCATTTATCCAAGTTCATCGTGGTTGACCATGTTCTCTATGGTTGATAATGGATGAAAATGTTGACAATCTTTAACCATGGTCAAACATGGTTGACCAAGTATGTATGACCATGGTGACCATGGTTGACTGTAGTTGAGTTGGGTTGCCTTGGTTGACTATTGTCAAACTTGTTAACCATGGTTGTCCATGGTGAGAATATTTGACCATCGTTGAGCTTGTTTGACCATTGTTGACTATGGTCACCTATGTTTTCCCGTGGGTGAACATGGTTGTAAATATTTAGCTATAGATGACTATGGTTAACCATGTTGACTATGGTTAATCATTTTTTACTACCATTGACCATGTAGACTAGTTGACCATGTTTGACAAGGGTTGCTTATGTTGTGCATGTTGTCCATGGCCAAGGATGCTTTGGCCAAGTTCACATCGGTTGACCTTATTGTCTATGGTTGACCAAGATAGTTAAAGTTGACCTACATTCACATTGGTTTTTTTTGGGATGACATGGATATTTGTTCGACTCATTATAATGTCATATATTTTATTGCTTAAAATAGAACATACATTTGTGTTTGTCACATTATGACATCAATTTATATGTGTCACATAGTGATTCCAACATTTATTTGTCACATCATGGGGTCAATTTTTTTATTATCACATTGTGACATAACTTTCTATTGTTACAATGCGATGTAAAATTTCTATTTTATATTTAGTGTTTAAGTATCTACATTTCTAATTATTTATAAATAATAAACAAATCACAACCATGCTAGATAATGTTAACCATGTCGACATTTTTTTAATTTGGTTTGACCATTTTTTACCTTGGTTAAACATGCTTTGCAATGTTGACCATGTTGGCCATGGTTGACCTTGTTGCCTAAAGTTGGTAATGCTTAACCACATATGGCCATGGTTCACTGTGTTTCACAATGGTCAATTAAGAGATGGTCACACTCGAATTAGTTAAACATGGTTGATAATGATTTTATTTGTTCGAATGTAACATTTCTTTTGTCCAATTCAATGATGTTTGATGTTCGTAACATTGTGACATAATTTGGTGTTCATCACATTGTGTTAGCATTCATTGTTCATCACATTGTGGTGTTATCTATTGTTTGTCAAATTACGATGTAGTTTGTTTGTTTGTCACAGCGACATCATTTGTTCTTTATCACTTTGTAATGTTGTTTGTTGTTCGCCACGTTTTGATGTGATCGCATTGCCACATGGTTTTGTATTCTACATATTATGGCAATGTTTTTTATTCATCACAATACAACATTGTTTCTTTTTATCATATTGTGACATTGTTTCTTGTTCATAACATCATGACTTCATTATTTTGTCCAATTGCGACATTATTTCTTATTCGTGCGACATTATTTGTTGTTTGTCACATTACAATATCGCAATGTGACATAATTTCTTGTTGATCATATTGTGACAGCAAAATCTTTTTGTCACATTAAAACATTGATTTGCTTGTTAGATTTTATTGACAAATTATTATGATTTGCCATGCTTCCTATGCCGACTATGGTTCACCATGAAACCCATGTTCGCTATGGTTAACTATGATGCCCATGTTAATTATAGTTGAACAAGATGCCTGTGTTAACTATGGTTTACCATGTTGAATAAGTTGAAAAATGCAACAAGAAATTCTCAATTTGATTTTGTCTTGATTAAATTGAGAAAATTTGAATTTCCACATCAACATACAACTTGGATACAGTTAACTGAGATGACATGGCTCTTGTCACTCAGTTAGCTCAGTAAATTCGATTTAGAGGAGTTAGAATTTAGTTAAGCATGTGTAGCAATCAAGGTCAGTTATTTCAAATTGTTTCAGTTAAAATAGTTCTAACTGTTGGAGGAACTAGTGGAAGGTCAGTTGTGCAGTGGTACTTCAGTCTAACTCAGTGATCTTCCACTTAACTGATCAATGAGCCCAAAATAACTAGTGCATGCAGAGAATTTGAATTCCCCAGTTGTGGTGGAGATTCCAAGGCAGTGTAACATCAGTTGTAGACTATTCTTCAGTGTATATGTGTTTCATGCAGTCATATGATCAACCTTGGGAATTATGCAATCATTTTGGAGGACTTTCCTAAATAATAGGGGCCTAATTTCTCAAAGAATTGCCCAAGGCAACAGGAGCTCAAGAAGAGGCAGAAATTGACTAAGTCTGGGTCATATCTTCTCAGTGAGCAGGGAGATATGTTATTAAATTGAAAGTTGTGCTCAGTTGAGCAAAGAAATTGTAAAACATCTCTATTCATCATATTAATGCAAGCACGCAAAGGGTTTTTTAGCATATTCATTTCCCCTGGAAAAATACTGCGTGCATGTTTTTTATTTCTCACTGCATGTTTGTGATTGATGTTCTAAATTATGAATTGAATTTTGCAGAGTACTAGAGTAGGATTGTGTCTTGTGGTTTTGATTAAAATTTCATGAGCGATACAATTCTACACCATAATTTCTACATGGTATTAGATGAGGACTCACATTAGAGCGGGAATTTCGAAGTTGTTTCTCAAGAATCTTGAATTTGCAATTCATTGCAACACGATCTCTGCAAAGTTGGGAAGATGACATTCAACAGGCTGAGGCTATACTATGCCTTGGAAGACAGATATAATTTCATCACATGGAATGATCGCATGGAGGCAATATTGGATGACAATGGATTTCTAGAATACATCAAGACATATGTTGCAAAACCACAAGCATCTAATGCCCAAAACCTTGCTCGGTGGAAGAAATATGTAGCCAAGGAAAGAACAATAATATTGGAGGGGGTATGAGATCACATTGTCTCAAATATCCATGGGAAAGAAACTTTTTTTGCAATGTGGAAAGAACTGACAAAATTGTTTGAGAATAGTAGTGACCATAGGAAGCTAGCGCTCAAGGATAAACTTAAAAATATGAAGATGTAGAAGAATGGCACTATTACACAATATCTAAGCTGGTTCACACAAGTTTGTGATGAACTGGGTGGATCTGGTGTTAATGTTGCATAAGATGACTTGGTAAGCCTAGCCCTTCTAGGCCTTCCCAAGAGCTGGCATAGATACCAAGATTTAGTAAATGGGAGGGAGAATCTACCGAATTCAGAACATTTATGGGTTTATTTGGTATAGAATGAAATAAGGTGGAATACTAAATATTGGGCTTCATCCAATGGCGAGGATGAATAATACTTTGCATTGGTTGGAAAGGGAAATAAGGGAAAAGGGAAGAAATCTCAAACCAAACCAGAATCCATACAAGGGGGTAAAAAGAAAAAATTTCCCAAAATTAAATGCTTCAATTGTCATGAATTCGGGCACTATGCCACGAAGTGTCCACAAAAAAAGTCAAGTAAGAAGTCCTCAGGAGGAGGAGCAGCTGAAGCTTTGGCTTCACACTTCGAGCTTGATTTTACCCTTATCGCATGCATGACAAACACAATTATGGGGACCGTGTGGTACTTGGACTCAGATGCATCGTTCGACATGACATTGTGTAGAGACTTTTTCAGTGACCTGGAGGAGAAATATCTCCAGATGCACATCGAGTTGAGGGAAGATGGAAGGTACAACACGACTAGGATTGGTACAGTCACATTTCAGAGGGAGTTAGTCTCCCCTCTCAGGCTCAAGGATGTCATGTTCATTTTGGGCCTAAAGAAAAATATCATCTCTGTTACTTTTTTGGAATAACATGGTTATGATGTGATCTTAAACAAAGGAAATGAATTCCTGAGACACATAACAACGAGACAGGGGAATCATATTGGTGTTCGTGTGAAGAACATGTATAATCTAGATGTGGAAGACTATGTTGCATTAAGCATTAAGGCGGAGAAAGTCGGTGAATTTTGGCACAGAATAATTGGTCATTTGCATCATGGCACCTTGAATATTATACAAAAAATAACCACTGGCCTTCCTAAAGGACCACTTGAGTAGTAGGATGTATGCAAAGGATGTAACTTGGGGAAGTACACAAAATCCACATTCCATGATCGAGACAACCATTATCACAATTTTAGACAACAGTTTTAGAATTGTTAACAATTTCAGTGTCAGCATCGATCTGTAAATAATAAAAATTTTAAAGCGCTAACAGTTTACATGTCAGCACCGATTTGTAATAAGCAGGGTTAAAACGCTGAAAGTTTAAATGTTAGCGCTGATTTGTAATAAATAGGGTTAAAACACTGACAGATATAATACCAGCGTTATTGTAAGTTTTGAAAATAAAAATGCGTTGGCATTCAGGATAGTAGCACAATTTGTAAAATTGATTAGTTAAAACTATAGTAGCTCGAGTATCGACACTGAAGGAAAAATTCAAATTTTGTTTTATGTCCAAATAATACGTTGATGGAGCACATGTCAGCAAAAATGAAAGAGGATTTTTTTGAAAATAGACCCATTAACAAAAACCTCTCTCAGTTTTTACACAGGTGTCATGGTTTAAGAGTCTCAAAGAGATATTTGAAGCCTATTTTTTAGGATTTTGCAATCATGTTTAAGTCATTGTTTTAAAAATCAGTTTTCAAACAATTGGGGATGAATTTTTGAAAACCAAAAGAGGTTTTTGTCGGGAACAGACCCATTAAAAAAAAAATCCCTTATATTTTGTACAACTATCACGGTTTGAGATATACGAAGGAATATTTGGAGCCTATTTTTAGGAATTCGCCACAATTATTTTTTTCTATTTTTAGAAGAAAAAAAACGCCCAATCACTTGGAGAGCCACCTCATCATTTCGACTTGGTGTCAGATCTTATCTCCTTGATTATTTGATTTAGTAAGCTATATATATATGAAGAGGTTTGAGATCCATTATTTTTGGATCTTTAACAGTTTGTAAATTTTCTATAAAGACAAGCTATTTAGAATGAAGAAGGGTTGGTTTTTTATGAGAAGACTTATTATGCACTGTATATTTCTGAAAGTTTAATGAAGGAAGCCTGATTCTGCAACAAATATTATTGTGTTGGGAAATTTTGGATATGTATTCTCTTGTTTATGTTTTCCTTTCTACGTTGTCATATGTACGCTATTTTATGACTGATAACAGTGAATGAACATAATTCATAAGTATTGTGCCTTGTTCATATTTTCATGTCATCTATATTTTTTCCGACTTATGTTTGTAGAGTTAATCCTTGTGATGCTCTTATAAGTATATAGTTACCCTCATATTCTGCATTCCATCTCATCAATTTAAAATCTTAAAGTATCTCAGTTACCCTACCTCTATGAGAGTTTTTGGTTTCTTTTCTTGTAAGCCAAATATTTGACTCAATAACCAATGGAATTCCATCAAACACCACCACATTTTTTTAAACTTGTTAAAACAGACCTAGCCATTGTTTTAAATTACATAACTGGTCACATTTTATTGATTTATATAAGGGATCCCCTTTCGAATTGAAAGGGCTAGCTTTCAGTTCAAAACATTGGTTAGAGGTTACCTTATAGTTTTCCCACGGCCAGGGTTTTCTCTAAGTGATAGTCAATAAGGGGTATTTTTTCATGTTTTCCAAGACCCTGTGGCTAGTCTATTGGAACCATCAGTGATGGTAGAGTTTGTTTTGTTCATAAAGCTTCAGTTCCAACGCTGATTTGTAATAAACAAGGTTAAAACTCTCACAGACAGAATATTAACGTTATTATAAGTTTTGAAAATAAAAATGTGCACACATATTTGTAAAAATGGTCAGTTAAAACTCTAAAAATTGGATTATCAACGCCAAATGAAAAATTCAAATGTTTTTTATGTCCAAATAATTCGTTGATGGAGCACACGTCAGCAAAAAACTTTGTTTTAGTCTGTTTTTTTTTTTTCTATAAAAGGTGGTAACTTAGGGCGTGGTTTCCGAACAACTGGAAATGAATTTTCCAAGTATGAAAGAGGCTTTTGTCGAAAATAGACCCATTAACAAAGATTTCTCTTAGTTTTTAGACAAGGGTCACGATTTGAGAGATTCGAAGGGACCTTTGAAGCCTATTTTCCTGGATTTTGCAATCCTGTTTTAGTCACTATTTTAAAAATCAATTTCCGAACAATTCTGGATGCATTTTTGAAAAACCAAAGATGTTTTTGTCAGGAACGGACCCATTAACAAAAAACTACCCATATTTTTCACAGTTATCATGGTTTTAGATATAAGAAGGAATATTTGGAGCCTATTTTTCAGGTATTTGCTAGAATTAATTTTTTATATTTTTAGAAAAAAAATGCCCAATTAGTTCGATAGCCACCTCATCAATTCAACTTGGGGTCAGATATTATCCCCTTGATGATTTTGTTTAGTAAGCTGTATATATATGAAGAGGTTTGAGATCCATTATTTTTGGATCTTTAACAATTTGTAAATTTCTTATAAATACAAACTCTTTAGAATGAAGAAGGGTCGGTTTTTTATCAGAAGACTTATTGTGCAATGTATATTTCTGAAAGTTTAATGAAGGAAGTATGATTTTGCAATAAATATTCTTGTGTTGATAAACTTTGGATATGTGTTATCTTGTTTCTGTTTTCCTTTCTACATTGTCATGTGTATGCTCTTATATGACTGATAAGAGTGAATGAACAAAATTCATAAGTATTATGCTTTGTTCATATTTTCATCTCATCTATATTTTTTCCGACTTATGTTTCTAGAATTCATCCTTGCAATGATCTTATAAGTATATTGTTACCCTCATATTCTGTATTCCATCTCATCAATTTAAAATCTTAAATTATCTCAGCTACCCTGCCTCTCTGAGAGTTTTTGGTTTCTTTTCTTGTTAAGCCAAATATTTGACTCCATGCCAAATGGAATTCTATCAAACCCTACCACATTTTTGAAACCTTGTTACAACAAACCTAGCCATTTCTTTAAGTACATAATCTGTCACATTTTACTGATTTATAGAAGGGATGCCCCTTCGAATTGAAAGGGCTAGATTTTAGTTCAAAAGACTAGTTAGAGGTTACCTTAGAGTTTTTCCCACAAACAGAGCTTTTCTCTAAGTGATAATGACAACAAAGCACACGCATTCTTGAAAAGGATCCACTCTGATGTCAGTGGACATTTATCAACAGCCTCCACTGCCATACACAAATATTTTGTCATTTTTATTGATGATTTCTCACAAAAGTGTTGGATCTTCTGCATGCGGAAGAAAGATGAGACATTATCCAAGTTCGTAGAATTCAAGGCACTGGTTGAGAAAGAAACCAACAATAAGGTGAAGGCTCTTAGGAGTGATAATGGAGGTGATTAAGTCTCAAATGAATACAAAAATTTCTATGTGAAAGAAGGCATTCGATAAGAGCTGACAAAAATCCACAACCCATAGCAGAATGGGGTGGTTGAGAGAAAGAACCATAACATTGTGGGAGCTGTGAGGGATATGTTCATGAACAAGGTCTACCACTGCATTTGTGTGCAAATGCATGCAACACAACAACCTATCTGCAGAACCTATGTCCTCATCAGATTCTGGAAACGATTAGACTGGAGGAGGCCTTTTTGGGGAAAAATTTGGATGTGTCGCACTTCAATATTTTTGGAGCCTCTGTTTACTTCCATGTCTCCAAATAATCAAGTAAGAAGCTTGAGACAACAACAGAATTGGGGGTATTTTTCTATTACACATAAAATCCTCACAACTACCATGTGTACTTTGCATCCCTAAGAATGATAATTGTGTGAAGGGATGTAAAATTTGATGAGGAGAAAGCGATGCAGTGCTCTTTGGAGAGGGAGCTTCGGATCCCACCAGAGGAGGAGATTTTAGCTCCAAAGGAGAAGCCTTAGCAAGTTGTGGAGCAACCACAAATTGAGGAGCAAAGAGTGCAGACATCCACTCAAGTATAACCATCCAGAGAAGGCAGAAAAAGGATCAAGGAAGCCGATAGACTTGTGCAAGATGTGAGGGAGAATTTGGGAGCTCAATAAAATTTGCACAGGCATAGAAGGTCACATGATCTGTACACTGGCTACATGGCTCTAATGACTAAGCTTGTAGAGACTAAGCCATCCTCCTTTGAGGAAGTAGTAGAGAAACCTGTTTGGGTTGATGAAATGGTAGAAGAGTATGAATCCATTGTAAATAACAATGTTTAGGAAGTGGTCCCAAGACTGGTGGATAAATCCGTTGTGCGTTCGAGATGTAGAAATTATCCAAATGGATTCAACTGATCTTGTAATGCACTAAAACAAAATACTGAATCCTTCTACAAATTGCGAAGACCAATTTCGATCATACAACACATAATAAGTAAGAGAAATAAATTATCAATCGCACAACAAAATATATATCTGGGGAAAGCAACTACTCAAAACCCCGCTATCTATATATTGCATAAAGTCAAGCTCATGAAATAATACAATGTTATTTCCCTTCCTAAGAAATCTCTTTACTCTACTGTCTGTCTCACTCTGTGCACAAGCTTCTCTTGGCACACCTTTCTCTCACAAGCTCCACGCACAAACTTGTGCTTCCGATTCCTTGGTATCACCAACTCGTGCTAACCAAAACAATGATTAAACTTGTGCCTTCATTCCTCCTTTTAAAGGAAATTTTCCCTAATTAAGGAATGATTTATTTTAGGCCTTCTTATGATTGCATGAACCACCTGTACAATTTGGATGATTATACAATTGATATTATACTTCCCTTTAATTGCAATCTCAACTGGGCGTTCCTTAGAACTGACATGCAACAATTATTTAACCAACTCGTGCTAACCAAAACAATGATTAAACTTGTGCCTTCATTCCTCCTTTTAAAGGAAATTTTCCCTAATTAAGTAATGATTTATTTTAGGCCTTCCTATGATTGCATGAACCACCTGTACAATTTGGATGATTATACAATTGATATTATACTTCCCTTTAATTGCAATGTCAACTTGGTGTTCCTTAGAACTGACATGCAACAATTATTTATAGTGAATTATCAGTAAACTAATTGACCATATTTAATTCACTCGACCTATCACTAGCTCATCTCTCAGTTAGAACTACTTAAACTAGTTTTAACTAAAATACTTGAATTAACTAATTACAACTCAAAATAAACTACAAGTAGACCCCCTAAAACTTAAAGTGGACTCTACATGCCTCTAGGTTGACGCTCAACTTGAATTGACCGAGTAACTAAGTCTTATTGACTTAGTTAACACATACAAGCTATCCTGTGATGTGGAATTACAATTTACGTCTAATTTAATTAAGGAAAAATTAAATCAGAAGCCTCATAGGTGCCATTTTCAATATTTTTTGTTGACATTTTCAACACGAGATGGATCTTCAAGGTTAAGTAGGGAGAAAAAGGAAGAATATAGAAATATAAGGTCTGATTTGTGGCCAAGGGATACTCTCAATTTGAGGGAATTGACTATGAGGAGACCTTTGCTCTTGTAGCAAGGCACTCATCCGTTAGATTGATTCTTTCTCTGGCTAAACATATGGGGTGGAAGATCCACCAAATTGATTTAAAAACAACATTTCTCAATAGGGTTATTAAGGAGGAGGTTTACATCAAGAAACCAGAAGATTTTGAGACATTTATTGGGAGTCTCATGTGTGCAGACTCAAGCGAGTGTTGTATGGTCTCAAACAAGCACCTCGTGCTTGGTACACCATGATCGATAGTTATCTCACTGGTTTGGGATTCACCAAAAGTGAAGCGAATGCAAACCTCTATCACATCTTGGCAGAAGGTAAATTGATTATTATTTTCTTATATGTTGATGATTTGATTTGAACCGATGATGAGCAACTAATCAGGTCTTTTTAAATGAAGGACATGAGTCTCATGCACTACTTCCTTGGGTTGGAAGTATGGAAAGGCGATGAGGAACTATTTGTGTGTCAAGGCAAGTATGCAAATGAGATACCACAAAGATTCCACATGGATAGTTGCAAACCCATGGAAACACCTCTAGCAACCAACTGAAGGAAGGAGGATGCCACTTCAAGTGAAGAAGTGGATGCTACAATTTATCAACAGCTAATGGGTTCATTGATGTATCTCATGACACACGACCATATATGTGTTATGCATTCAACCAGTTGAGCCAAACTATGGTTAGGCCAACCAAATTATTTTGGAAGGCAGCTAAGCATGTTTTACGGTACCTCAGAGGCACTACTCTGTTTGGACTGTGGTACAAACAGACAGAGGGAGTGAAGCTCTGTGGCTTCACAAATGCAGATTGGGCAGGGATTCTATCAGACTAAAAGAGTACATTAGGTGGAATTTTTAGTGTTGGGTCTGCAGTTGTTTCTTGGTACAACAGGAAGCAAAGATATGTGGCGCTCAACTTGGTAGAAGTAGAATACATGGTTGCAAGTTAAACAACATGTGAGGAGATCTGGATGAGAAAGATACTTGTGGGATTGTTTGGTTAGCTGATGGATCAAATTGTGATCTATTGTGATAATCAGAGTTGCATCAAGCTCTCTAAGAATCTTGTATTTCACGATCGATCCAAGCATGTAGATATTCGGTATCACCATTTACGGGATTGTGTGCAGAGACGGATAATGTTGCTACAATACATTCTGATAGAGTAACAAGATGCCGACATTTTAACAAAGGCTTTAAAAAGAGGGTAGTTCAAGTTACACAGGTGCAGGATAGGGGTGGTTGATAATCCTTTTCTTGCTGAGAGGGAGCATTGAAAAATGCAGCAAGAAATTCTCAATTTGATTTTGTCTTGATTAAATTGAGAAAATTTGAATTTCCACATCAACAAACAACTTAGATGTAGTTAAGTGAGGTGACATGGCTCTTGTCACTCAGTTAGCTCAGTAAATTCAAGTTAGAGGATTTAGAGTTCAGTTAAGCATGTGTGATTGCTAATTTGCAGCAATCAAGGTCAATTGTTCAAAGTTGTTTTTAGTTAAACTAGTTCTAACTATTTGAGGAACTAGTGGAAGGTAAGTTATGCAATGGGACTTTAGTCTAACTCAGTGATCATTTAGTTAATTGATCAATCAACCCAAAATAGCTAGTGCATGCTGATAATTTGAGTTCCCCAGTTGTGGTGGAGGCTCTAAGGCAGTGTAACAATAGTTGTAGACTAGTATTGAGTATACACGTGTTGCATGCAGTCAGATGATAAACCTTGGGAATTCCACACAACCATTTTGGAGGAATTTCTTAAATAATAGGGGCCTAATTTCCCAAGGAATTGTGTAAGGAAATAAGGGCTCAAGTAGAGCCATAAATTGACAAGTCTGGGTAAGAGCTTCTCAGTGAGCATAGAGATAGGTTATTCACTTCCATGTTGTGCTCAGTTGAGCAAAGAAATTGTAATACATATCTATTCATCATATTAATGCAAGCATACACAAGGGTTTTTAGCACATTTCTTTCCCCTGGAAAAATATTGTGTGCATGTGTGTTATTTCTCATTGCATGTTTGTAATTGATGTTATAAATTGTGAATTGAGTTTTGCAAAGCAGTAGAGTAGGATTGTGTCTTGTGATTTTGATTAAAATTTCATGAGCAGTAACAATTCTACACCATAATTTCTACATAATATAGTCAACCATGCCTAAAAATATGTGACATCATTTTTTTTGTGATTGTTATGTTAATGTTGTTCATAACATTGTAACATTTTGTTGTTGTTTGTGATATTGAGATCAATTTTCAAGTCCTTTAAGTTATATTGAGAATAATATAAAGTTTAAGTAGTATTAAAGTTTTTTTGTTTGGTAAATTAGTCTATTTATATTGAAGGAGCATATAGTACAAGATGAATTACAAGCAGTAGAAGCTAGATAACCAGGGACCGGAAATGAATAACATTCAACCTCAGTCTCGTGGGGCAGTCAAGAGAGAGACAACAGATACAGACAAAATAGCAAAGGAGCCACAAGACAAACACTAGAAACTACCCTGAGTGGGTTGTTTCCTCAGTACGAAATTTTTTTCCTTTCATTTTTGAAACTCTGACCCAACCATCCTAGGGTTATTGGGCTAGTACAACTTGGAGCCTATTGGTGTCTGGAGGAGAGGGCTCCTTATCCGAATCTGAGGAGGAGGTTTTGTGAGACTATTTATGTGCATTCGAGGGACCAGAAGGCATATAAGGGTCTGCCGAGGTCAAATCCTTTTCCTGCTTTGCATCCTCCACATCTTCTTTGATCTCTTCTTCATCTGAACTGAAGGAATCGATGTCATCCATAGGCGGCAGGACACAAGGCTGCTAGCTTTTGGAGTTTGATTTGCGAATGATCTTCTTCTTTTGAACCTGGAAGGAGGAGCATGAGTTCTGAAGGTGTCCTGTTTGGTGACAGTGGCAGCATTTGAAGACGGTATTCTCAAAATCTAGGGTCTGTGTCCAATGTAAGTCTCCCACTTTGAGAATGATTTGATCTAGAAATCCTTTGCTGATGTCTATTTCAGCGCATATTATACCGAAGGTGTATATTCCTGATTCACCCCTGGTGGTGTCCGTGGCTAGAAAGCAGCCTAGAGAGTTGCAGATTCCTTGAAAGACTGAATAGTTCCATAGAGCGGTTGGTATATTTGGAAGCCTGACCCAAATAGGAAGCTTGGTGATGACGGCCGTGGAGGGGTCGAAATCTCGGAACCATGGTGTGAGGAATAGCCCAGCTTTCCCCCAGAACCAAGGTCCTCCTGCTATAAATTTTTTATAGTCCTCCTCGAAAGAGAATAGGACTATAAAAAAACCCTTTGAGCATAAGAAAATTTGGGTGTTATTGGTCCAAGCAGAGTGAACCCATTGATAGACGTATGTTGAGCATGGCCATAATCCATTGAATTGACAGATTATGGCTCCTTCTGCATATTGCTGAAACTGATCATCCACTGTTGGGTGAGAGATTTCGATTGTTGGTATATCTTCCATTTTGTCCACTAAAAATGGCTTGGGAGCCTCATGAGGAGGAGAATCTTTCTTGGGGTGTTGTGCATGGACAACATCCTTGTAGGAGAAAGCTTGTGCTGAGGAGGGTTGCGCTGAAGCTCCTCCTCGCAGATGAAGGGACAAAACTAGAGTAGCATTTTTCTTAATGTTGTAAAAAGAAAGCGGGAGGGGATTCTCAAGTTGTTTACCTCTATATAGGAGTCACTGCATGATATAAGGGATCCTCAGTTTATGTTCGAGGACATGTGTTATACTTTGGACCCGATCTGCAGATCGCACCCAATAGAGTTGGGTTTTGTTGTTGAAGAGTATGATCTGGATTTGGAAGGAGGATGTAATGTCTACTTGTTCGAGAGAAGTGCGGTGAGCCAAGGGTCCAGGAAAGAGCGGCGGAAGGCTATGAGTGGTCGCTTTTTCCATGTTGATGGCTTTCGACGGGGAGCTGATCCGATTTGTGCAGCTGTTGATGGGGTCCTTCATTCTGAATCCCCTCAGCCTGAGATTTGAGTAGGGTGTTTTCGAGGGCGCATCGTTGGGCTTGGGCCTAGTTGGAACCAGAAGCCGAGATGGGCGGAGCTAGCCGTCCTTTAGAGCCTCGCCATTGTGGAAAATGGTTGTCTTGGATCTATGCGTAGGAACATCTGGATGCATTTCGTATGGCGTATCCTGATGGATCTGCGGAGCTTTGGGAGCCTGAGTAAGCTCACCGTTGCAGATCCGAGCCACCGTTAACCCTTTCGCAGTGTAGCTTGATCTAAGAGTTCCTACCTCTCTCTGTTCACACTCGCGGTTGCCTCTGAGGGGGCATGCCTTTCTGTAGTGGAAATTCGGGATTTTTTTCACATCTGCACCGCCGTGGTGGGGCTCAGTGACGCCTTTACCTAACCAATCTCGGGCTTCTTGTGGCTGAGGAGCTGCGGGCACAGCTTTCTGGCCATGGCGACAGCCAGTCCTAGAAGCCCTAGCATAGGCGGCGGCTGTGAGGTTCAATGTTCCAGCCATTATCTATGTTTCTGTCTTCAACCTGAGGCCAAATTATGAAGAGCTAGTATGAAAGTTATATTACTATGTTATAATACATTGATTAATGTTATAAAACTACTAATGTTATAACCTTAAAAAAGTTATATTAAAAATATAATATTGAAAAAATCAAATATTAAATAATATAAACATTATATTTTTTCTTTGTTTAAGGGAAATCATCTTCTCTCTCAAAGCTCGAGGGAGAGAGTGAGGGTTTATACAACAATATTCACAGGCACTCAACCATTACAAAAATATTTTCCATCATCATGTCACTAGCACAAAATTGAACCTCGGTGAGGAAATAACAACCATTTTACCCTGCAATGTCCCTAAATTTTGAATTACTAGGCGAGGTGGTTAGGAGGGTTTTCCAGAGCTTGTTTCAGCCTGGTCATAGGAACAGGATTACTCCATTGGTGGGCCCAAAGGGTTTTAGAGTAGTTTTATAGGCCTGAATGGGATCACTTACCATTGTTGGAAAGGTAAATCCCCTTTGCAGACAGAGCTGATCCCTACTAGCCCAGATTGGGTCTAGCAACAACCGAGTCACGCTAAGACGCAGGTTCCTAGTTACAAAAGACCAAGATGTGACAAGAGGCCTACCTTAAGTCCCACGCTGATGCTGCAGAGAAGATGGCACTTCCGTCCTTCGCTTTTGCAGATCACAGTTCTCCCGCCTAGCACGTTCGAACACCTGCACGTACACGAAGAAACAACAACACACAAGCATAAAACCCAAAACATTTAACCATATACCAGTCAGAGAAGATATAATTCACAACATAAGACATGAACATATGAATGGAACCATAATCGAAGTCGCTTATTATTAATCACAACGAAAGAAAGATACAACCTGAGCTTTGATGTTGGATCTTCCTTCGGCGGGTCAACAGTGGAGCACGTCTCAATGAAGCTCGTCGGGATGGGACAAGTCTCTCTCTCTTCGGCTGTCTGACGATAATATCCTTACTACTGATTCAGCTCTATTCAGGCTACTTAAGGCTTGCAAAGGGAAAATGACAAGCTTATATAGATGGTGGAAGGGGAGTTGGGATCCCTACAATGGTGCGATTGGCCCTATCCTCAAGGAAGCTTCCATGATAGGTGGAAAACCACTTCCCCTACATGGAGATTCGGAGCCAAACCTCCCAACTCATTTTAGAAGCTCATTCAGGAGTTGGTTGGAATCAAACTTCCGCCATTTATTTTTAAAAAACAATCCTTATTATGCCTGGCGCGGGTGATACATTGGGACAGAGCGCCAGTTGGCGCGCCCTCTTTGGTGGATTTTCCCCATTGGCGCGAGGGCTGAACTGGCTAGTCGCGCCAAGGCCAAAAGGGCTATTTTTAGGGCTTTTCACAGGAAATTGTCTTCAGGGGAATGATTGTCCTTGTCAAGGGGGATGCCATGAAAGTGATTTCAGGTCATGTCACTGCTCACAGATCACGGAAAAAGCCCTCCAATTTGTGGGACGGGGGATTGCAGGGACGATGACAAATTACTTTGTAACAGATGCCCCCTAAAGCATGAGGCCCGAGAGAGAGAGAGGGGTGAAATGCTTTACGAGAACGTGTCCAACTGAAAACACTGCCGTTGGAAAACCTGCGTAGACAAGTACAATTGATATCTCAAATACATGATATATGTGGTATGGGCGCAGCCATCCATAATAGAGTATAAAATAATCAAGATCTGAGGCATGGACGCAGCCATCCAGTGAGGATCGATAAATAGACTCAGGTATGGTCGCAGCGATCCAATCAATGAGTCATGTAACCAATCATAATAATCCACAAAATCACAGCCTGGATTCTAACAGACAAAATCCAGGGTCTTGCACTCCATCTCGACCCGAACAGAGTACAAGTTCTAGCATGTGAATAAGTGAGCTGAAGTCGAACATGCAGGAACATCGTCTGATTACCAGCCAATGATGAAATTCGTTCACAGACGCGAGAGGAACCACCAATAATGACAATGGCCCTCAAGGTACTATAGGTACAATCCACGGAATGTGAACAATGAGCTGGCGTCGAACACCCGCAGAACCATCCGATCGAAGGTCAATGATGAAAACCTTACGTCGAATGCGAAGAACCTGCCATTGAGGCATGCAGGCTCCAAGGTACTAGAAGGGAGTCTCTATATCATCTTCCTAGATAATGAGCTGAAGTCGACAAGAAGTGACCTTGATCGAAGGTGGGCCATAGTGTTTCCACATCATCAACACGAGATCAAAACGACAAGTGACTCGAGAATCAGAGGAAGGTTGAAACTGCAGAGGTCAACTTCTCTTGAACATATCGACGGCACGACAATGGATTTGGTAGTATTTGATATCAAAATATCAGAGGTCATGATGACGAGGAAAAGAGTAGATGAGAGGTCAAAAGGGATTACCCAAACCCACGGAGGCAAGCAGAAAATGAGATGAGATGTCCCCAACCTGACACGAATGCAGACAAGTGCCATGTTCAAGAGCGACATACTGCCGACACGACGACGATATTGGTTCCATTTTTCCCCACCATTTCTGGTGAGTACCCCAATTATTTTTTAAGACAAGCTTGAAGGGGATATCATATGCTTGTGATATAAGTTCATCCTTTGGACGAATCCATACTAGTACATTTAACGAGCCCCAGGAAGGAGAAACTCGAATATCATCATTACGACTGAATCCGATGTCATCAGGGTTTAACAAGTCTGACAAAGGGAGAACTCGGCGTCTTTTCATGTTTAGAGAGTTTGAAAAGACAATGGAAAAGTAAACTCCAAAAGTCCCTTTTTGTAAATAGTTCCTCAGATCCGAAAAGGTAGAAAACTATGTCTGAGAAAACCTCCTAGTCGCGATAGGCTAGGGTATTCCTTTTTCATAAATAATCTATCCCAGCCCGAAAAAGGGGTAAATGTATACTGGGTAGATGTTGTTTCGCAGCCACTCTAATGAGATCAAAACGACAAGTGACTCGACAATCTTTTCATGTTTAGAGAGTCAGAAAAGAGCTGAAAGGTGACTCTTCCTGGAGGAACGAGTGGTATTAAGGGTAGCTACTGGTTCCAGTAATGGTGGAGCTTCTCAGAACATGATAAAAGTCAAGAGGCTGGCTAACAAGACCACTCATCATAGTGGTTCCTCGGGAATGGGTAAAACAACCAAGTGAAGGCATGTGATTGGCCAAGCAGATAGTGACGATGGAGTGAGAAAACCAAGGCTCATCTCGAAAAAACAGGCTGATAAAATGGCAATCACAAGAGGTAAAATGGGAATGGTTTCATTTTTACACAAGCTTGAAATCAGAAAACTCTGCTTGAATTTGGTTTCATTTTTACACAAGCTTGAAACAAAGATAAACTATGCTTGAAACCGGTTTCATTTTTACACAAGCTTGAAACGGAAACAAACTATGCTTGAAAAAGTAAGCATGCCCCCAGCATGGTGACTCAATTCGAGGTACATGCTCCCCAAGCTTCAGTCCATATGAAAGGCAGATGGAGTGAAGGTTCAAGTTACGAAATCAAGAGAAAGACTGATCAGGATTTTACGAATAACTTATCAAAGACTCGAATTGAATGTGAAACATGTTTCATTGTTTTAATGAGGTTGACACATTAAAAGAACCAGAGTCTCGATGACCTTGTTTCATTTTTTGCTTATTGACAAGAAAAAACGAATCAGGCTCAAGAGCTTGCTCATTTTTTTAAGGAGTTTGACACAAGAAAATGAACTATGCTCCGACAACCTTGTTTCGTTTTTTAGGAGCTTGACACAAGACAAGGAACTCCGCTTTTCCCACTTAACCTCATCATAATTAATAAGAAGTCATGTTTTCCAAGAGTTGCCCATCCGATGGAAGGAAAACGTCTTGGAATTCTGACCCAATTCCCCCAAAGACACTGCTACCCACTAAGACCATCACCGAGCAATAAAAGACCTGGAAAGGGTAGCCACATAGTTGACCTGCGGTGGGGCAGATACAACGAGTGGATAAAAACCAAGAAGGGATGATGGCGGGCTAGCTGCCACATGAGGACCAAAGAACAAAAGTTGATCAATGGTCACGATCCGTCCTTCATGTGGAAAACAGACCACGCGAAAAAGGGAGGAGACAAGCGCTCCCATGGCATAGGTGTAATCGCGCCCCAAAATCAGATTGAAATCCAAGGGGCCTGGAACAACCATCACATCCATATGGATGGTTTTACCTCCCAAAGTAACATGTAACCTTGGAAGGATCCCTAATGGTTGACTGGTTCCTCGATTGAATGCCAACAGATTCTGTGTAACAAGCACAAGCGGCGGCGAATCGAAAGCTTGCCAAGTAGTTGAGGATAGAACACTAACAGACGCGCCTTCGTATATAATAGTGTTGGGTACGACCAGATCAAAGGTTTGTACCATAATCTCAAAAGGCACATAATATGGAAGACAGTATCCTGAAAATCGATTCCAATCAAAGGAAGCGACCAAACTACTTAGAGGGGCTACCATCGAACTGAGATGGTCTTCCCCTGATGTTACGATAGAAGAAGGAGCATCCTCCACGACCTCCATCTCGAAGGTGGGAGGAGTATCCTCTGGGACCTCCATCACGGGAGGCGGAGGAGCAGCTTCTTGAGGTATAGGGACAGGAGAATCTTTCTCCAAGTCCGAAGAATCTGAAGAAACTAGAAGAACATGGGGAGTGTGAGATCCACTCTCAACGGAAAAGACCTGGTGCACCGTAGACGGGGCCAGCTCAACCGATCCCACGACCAATGGTTAGTCAGGAATGGATTCCTGAATTTGAATTTCCGGGGAAGCAGGATTGACCAAGGATGACTCTTGACCAATCATAGGATCAACTGGTGGAGGACTCAAAGAAAGTCGTTTATAACCAGCCGGGAGGCGTGGTGTAGAAACAATCAAGTTGTCCAAAACTCGCTTGGCTTCATCCATATACGGACAAAGTTGAATGGCATGGTGCCCCACACAACTTACAGGGATTGGCAAGCTTACCCTGCTTCTTAAGAGTTTTACCAGCACTAGTTGAAGACATGCCCCCAACCTGACTCCCGGAAGCCAAAGGCAACGGCGGATGACCGTTGGACCATACTTCGAGCACCTTGGGAATGTCAGGGCAGTCTCGAAGAAGATGGTCTCCTGTGCACAAAATGCAAGGGAATTTGACTTTCCATGGAAGGTTGGAAGGTTCATCGAAAGGAGATGTTTTAGGAGCAGTAGATACAACCTTAGGCTCTCTCTTATCAGACTTCTTCTTCTTCGTCTTCTTCTTCTTCTTCTTAGCCACCTGGTTACTCGAATCCAGACTTTCACCAGGCAAAGTACAAGAGGAGGACGCAGAAACGGGCGAAGAAGGGGAGAGGTCCACCTTGGAATCAACATGATGTTGTTCAGGTGGAGGAACTGATTGACCAGTAGCCGGGACATTCGGGACCACAAAGGTTGAAAACAACCAAACAGGCATTCCAACAATTAACCTAGGAAGGGACAACGTTGCCATATAAGGAGCATCAACATTCCCAAAAGGAGGAAAATGACCAGGATTCCCATCGGAGGGGATTCCTTGGTTGGTGAACTCCAGAAAAGTTGCCATTAGAAACAATTTTAGAACAACACCCTAAGGAAACTAACTCTAACCAAGAATATTTCGTGGGCAATTAATTTTTTAAAACATTGAAACAAAACTCTACCGTTTCATATTTTAAGAGTCGAGAAACGAGTAAAAGATGACTCTATCGCTTTCAGATTGGAAACAAGCGTGAAAGGATAAGCGCTTGATAATATTTTCAAATTTAGGGAGTCAGTAAAGACCAAACTGACTGCTCTGGTAATCTAGGCAGATGGGTGTACCAGATATCCGTGAACTGCCATATACACCTTGGTTAAAAAATGAAAGAGAAATCAACCAAGGACTTAACGTACGTGCAGGTAATCTCCCCGAACGCTGTGTCCGGTGTATCATGGGTATAAGGCGACAGACTCAGCTTCCTACGGATAAAGTATTGCAACCTAATGGGGTCTCCCTTTATATACGCGACGGTGTGGGGAGCACAAGTCCGTACTAACGTTGTCTAAAGCCAAGAGGCGAACGACAACTACTAGGTTTAACGACACCGGAACACGTCACTAGCCTAGACCTCTAGATATTTCGTTAATGTTTCAATGTTTCCTTAGGTTAATTCAATAAATTTTAGAGTTGATCTTCAATTATGTCTCGGTTTCAAGGCCCTATCGAATGTCGGATCTCAAAAATCCTCTAAACACAGCTATATGAGAAAAGAAATATTTCAATTCGATGAATGCTATCTAGTTAAGGGAAGAGCTTCAAACAATGATGCAACAAACAGCAATACTGAAAACAAAACTTTTTCCAAACTAGATGGCTTTCACCATCCAAGAGTAATCTCAAACATCCAACGATGTGAATAATGCAATGTAATCTATGCAAAATCCTCTTTTTCTTTTGAAATGATAAGAATGCACTCAATGCATTTTTCGGTGAAATGAGAATCTACTTAATGCATGCTTTTAATGAAAGATAATGCACTCAATGCGATTTTTAGCTTTCAATCATTAAACAATGTAATCTAAGTTCAATGATGGATCTCAAAAATACTTTTCAATTCAATGTAATCTAATGCATTCTAACGAAAAAAAAAAATATGAGACGAAAACTAAATGAACGCAAAACTTCTTAATGAAGGATGAATGAAAAAGGGATGCAAACAAACACTAAGAATGCAATCGTTGTTTTAAACACTTTGTAACGAAATTTTTCAAAAGGCTACAAGACATATGAGGTCAAGCACAAAAAGGACTTCCAAAGCATGAGCTCAAAACAAGGCATTCATTCCCTTTTACATCAAGCAATCAAGAAAGAAGACTTTTCAGCTAAACAATGAGCAATGTAATCTATGCTCATAAAGAGAAAAGACTGGAAGGGAAAGACACACTGGTGAAGGATTTAGGGAAAAAGTCTCAATTTTCACACACCCTGAAATTGGCACAACTTTTGTGGGTGAAACTAGCCCCAACTGGCGCGACTTTCTCAATGACAACTAGCGCCAATGGCCAATTGGCGCGGGTTGCTAACTGACAACAAGCGCCAATGCCTGAAAATGAAAAAACAAAGAATTTCTCCCAACCAAGACCAGACTCACCACTTCAAGCAAAATCTAAAACTAACCCGGAAGCAAAGAATTGACCAAAAAAAAACTTCCGAACAAGGGAAAACCCTAGCGCCTATAGGAAATGGCGCGACTGTCTGGCTATAATCCGCACCAGACAAGGGATGGCGCGAGTGATGAACTGGAAACTTGCGCCAATGGGCGCGACTGTCAGGGTGGAAACCGTGCCAATCAAGCCAACCATGAAAAGATGAAAATTTCAGAAAAGCAGAGGTCAGATATGATCCTCTGGGGCTGAACAGAGGTCTTACACCAGAAGGAGACAGACCATAAGAGAAAATCAAGCAGACAAAAGCCAAAAGCAACTGAAAGAGACAAGACAAACTCCAATCAAATTCCCCAGTAGAGTCGCCAGTTTGTTGGAGAGGTAAATCCCCTCTGTGGACAGAGGCGATCCCTACTAGCCCAGATCGGGTCTAGCAACAACAGAGTCACGCTAAGACGCAGGTTCCTAGTTACAAAAGACCAAGATGCGACAAGAGGCCTACCTTAAGTCCCACGTTGTTGCTGCAGAGAATATGGCGCTTCCGTCCTTCGCTTTGGCAGATCACAATTCTCCCGCCTAGCACGTTCGAACACCTGCACGTACACGAAGAAACAACAACACACAAGCATAAAACCCAAAACATGTAACCATATACCAGTCAAAGAAGACATAATTCACAACATAAGACATGAACATATGAATGGAACCATAATCGAAGTCACTTATTATTAATCACAACGAAAGAAAGATACAACCTGAGCTCTGACGCTGGATCTTCCTTCGGCGGGTCAACAGTGGAGCACGTCTCGATGAAGCTCGTCGGGATGGGACAAGTCTCTCTCTCTCTTCGACTGTCTGACAACAATCTCCTTACTACTGATTCAGCTCTATTCAGGCTACTTAAGGCTTGCAAAGGGAAAATGACAAGCTTATATAGATGGTGGAAGGGGAGTTGGGATCCCTACAATGGTGGGATTGGCCCTATCCTCAAGGAAGCTTCCATGATAGGTGGAAAATCACTTCCCCTACATGGAGATCCGGAGCCAAACCTCCCAACTCATTTTAGAGACTCGTTCAGGAGTTGGTTGGAATCAAACTTTCGCCATTTATTTTTTAAAAACAATACTTATTAAGCCTGGCGCAGGTGATACACTGGGACAGAGCACCATTTGGCGCGCCCTCTTTGGTGGATTTCCCCCATTGGCGCGAGGGTTGAACTGGCTAGTCGCGCCAAGGCCAAAAGGGCTATTTTTAGGGCTTTTCACAGGAAATTGTCTTCAGGGGAGTGATTTTCCTTGTCAAGGGGGGTGCCATGAAAGTGATTTTAGGTCATGTCACTGCTCACAGGTCACGGAATAAGCCCTCCAATGTGTTGGACAAGGGATTGCAGGGACGGTGACAAATTACTGTGTAACAACCATATTTCATCATCGAGATCAATTTTGCACGATTTGTTCTTGGTTCTGTTGTGTTCTGACGATTTCTGTAAAATGTCATTAATAACAGGCATATTTTAATTATTCATGCTTAAGGTGTTGTTTCAGGCTTATTACTTGGAGAAACACCTTAATGTAATAACTCGTTGGAATCAAGGTGAAAAGGTTTATACGAAAGAATTATAAAAAGGGGCTTTGTGTGGCCAGTGTGAACACATAGGCAAATTAAGCATTTTCCAGCATTAAAAGTGACTTTAATTAGTCACTTATTATATAAAGAAAGAAAAAGTTCCTTTAAAAATTTAATTGGAGGGAAAAGGTAAGTGAGTTATAAAAAAACAAAAAGAAAAGAAAAAAGGGGTAGGTGAAGGTGAAAAGACAACCCTAAACTCATTAAATAAGGAAAGTGAGGAGACTCTCCTCATTCATGCATTTTGTCAGTTTGGAGAAAGAGCTCTTGGAGAGAGTTGGAAGGAGAAGCTTAGGGTTTGGGACCTTAGCCACCATATACTTCGGTGTTTCAACTGGACACATTAGTTTGGATCTGAATGTGAAATCACTCAGATTTCACCATTGAGCTTCAATGGAGAACCAAATTTTTTAGAAACATTGAGGTATTTCAGTTTATCAGTTGGGTTTGTATCCTTGTTTCCTATTTTTTCTTTGAGACAGGCTGAAAAATTTAATGGAGAATGGAGTACCAGATAAAAATTTAAGCCAATAGAGAGAAGTCGAACACTGGATAATTAATTTTCCAGTTTTTGGGGCTCAAGAGTTATTGAAAATAGGTTGCATGCTTTATGGTGGAGCCAATCTAGAATCTTTTCCCAAAGAATTAGAAATGTAGAGCTTCATGTGACTGAATTTGGAGGCATAAAGGCAACACAATTCCCATTGTAATTTTTTTGCGGGGTCTAGCACTTCGTGGAGGCAGAAAGAAAGAGACTCATGTTAATTCCTTTAGTGATTGAACACATTTCCAACTGATGGGTCGTATTTCCTTGCAAGGACAATTTTTGCACTTACAGGGGTTGTATTCCTCATTTAACTTAGGCTGTGTTCACTTCCTTCAATTGTTGGACGAGTTTCATCGTGCTTGAGATGTATATTGGCAGTAGAATTGAACACAGTACGGACAGTTCCTTTCTAAGTCAAAACCAGGCTCTATATTCTATTTGGGTTGTGTACTAATCACCAGCCTTGGGTTTATCACTATGGGAGACTCAAAGAAAGAGTCCCCTTTCCTGCTCCTGATTATAACTTCCAGAATTAACATTTAAAGGGACAATATTTATTTGGTATGCATATGTTGTTGTAGCACCACTTATGAAAAATGTGTCATTTTTGGGCAACATTATTTGTGGGTAGATGGTAGTGAAAGAGTCATTCTTATAGATCTGGGCCATCATGCAAATTTTTAGGCAATATCTCCTTAACTAATGGCCAAGACGAGATGTTTGAGGAGTTGATATGTTTATTTGGGTGTAACTCAGATCTGCTAGCAATTACCAGGTTCCACCTTTCTAAACTACTCTTTGTTATCACTTGGATTGAACCTCAGGCTGAGAAAGGCAATTCTGAGGTAACCTCAAACCACGCTTAGCCAAGTAGCTAGCCCTACTAGGCCAGGAAAGGGATCTCTCTGTATATAACACAGTCAAAATGACTAAGGAAAGAAGATTTTAGGCTAGGTATAGTAGCTCAGGGTTTTTGTTTTTTATTTGTGTAGGGTTTTGTTGGATCAGGAGGAGTCAAACAGCTAGGGCAAGGAAATTAGGTCAAAATTTGCAGGGTGTTCTATGGGGCAAGGTAGGTAGAATGTTTGACATTTAAAGGATGATTATGGTGAGATGAGTAGACCAGTGAGGAGTTAGGAAAATCATATAAGATGAATTCTCCCTAAACTAAATAAAATAAACAAATTATGCAAAATTCCCCAAAACATAGCATGAAAACATGAATTATGCCTTTCAACTTGAAAGTAAGCATATCATACACATGAAAATGGCTTATGAGCTTAAAATACATTCATACAAATGATCACAAAGAAAAAACTATGTCAAACCATTCATACCACATGGATCCCAAAGAAATAGCTGCAAATTTATCATTAATGTCCAGGCCAAACTGAAACAAAATTGTGTCCTTGAGATGCCAAAGCTCCAAGTGAGTCCAACCATTACAATGGCTGAGAAAATACATCAAATAGACCTCAAAACCACTCTTCCTAGCTTCAAGGAGTCTAATCCATGACATAGGGATCAATTTCACCTACTCCCAAACAAGAATCTAAAGACTAGGAAGACCCAACAACTTGCCTCTAAAAGAGAGGAAATTGATTCATTCGACCTCTAGAGGATTTATCTAATGTATGTACCCTAGATAACAATAAAAACATGACATTTACATTTATCTTAACATTTTACATCAATAATTTTTCATTTCCCAAGATAAAAAGTCAAAAATTCAAAATATGTTGAAGATGGTGAAAATGACAATTTCTTGGCAAAAGCGCAGCACCATGACAGAAAAAATAACCTCTCTTGCAAGCCACTTTTGGAGGCCTTCCCGATGTCCAAATCAGCTCCATGATAGCTCATTGGAAATATCTCTGAGTCTATTTTCCAAATATATCTTCAAATTCCAAAATTCTACCCATCTGCCCTGTCAAAAATCATTTCTTCAAAGACTGGTATTAGCATAGCGCCTAGGCAAAAACAAGGGCAGAAACATGTTTTTTTGGTGGTTTTTTGCCTTTTCGAGGGACCAGTTCTCCTCCAATTTTTCTGAAAATTGTTGGGGTTGATTTCCTCATCATTCTGAACATGATGGTGGTGACCATTTTTCCATTGGATGCTCCAAGAAAAATCACAGCGCCAAGGGCGCTGCATTTTTGGCAGTGTGATTGTGCTAAAATTGCCCAAAAACCAAAAATTGCACTAAAGTGCCAAAGTGCCAAAATTTGTCCAAAATTGTGAGGTGATTTGATAATCAAGGGCTTGAGGCATGAAGAGACACCTCAGCAAGTATGTATAACCTCTCTTTCTCCTTTTGCTCAGTCAAGGCTTGAATTTTTGCACGGGCTTGTCTAAGCTTTGCCCTTGCAACTTTGTCTCTTGCAGTAGTGTTTTCCGTCCTCCATTGTATGTCATTATTTGTTGTTTGTATTCCTCCTACAATTTATTTTCCTCCTCTATTTGGCTTCCTCTCCTTTCTTTCTTCTTCCACAGTTGCCATGGTGTCAAAACCCTAGGGATAAGGTAGATGGGGATAGGGTTATGAAAATAGGTCTAGGGAATAGGGATAGGGTTATGAAAATTTAGGTAGATGGGGGCAGGGGTTATTGAACTTATGGAGGTGATAGGGGATAAATTTTTTTAAGGGATTAAGAATTAGAATTTTATTACAGGGTTGATAGGGCTGCCTAGGAAATTGAGATGCCTAAGACTTAGGATTTAGGGAAAAGGGATTTAGGGAAAGGGATAAGGTGTTGTAGGGAAGGAGTAAGGTCTATAGTGATGTAGGAAGAGAATGTGAGGTTTATGAGTGCCAAATTTGGGAACAATGGGAACCAAGACTGAATCTAGGGTTTATAGCCTATCCAACTTCCAAAATTTCACAAAGAAAACAAAAACACCATGAAACTCCTCTTAAAGACTGCAAGGAGGTGAAATTTTCATGTTACTTACTTGTAAAAGGCGTTGAGAATCTTTGCTTGAATATTTGAGGGAATTTGACTGAGTTTCTAAGCTTAGGGATGGAACTGGACATTAGCGCAGCGCCAGTGTAAATTGCACTGTGATTTTTGGGCATTAGCGCAGCGCCACTGCAACACTGTTTTGCAAACCACTTTTGGAGGTCTTCTCGGTGTCCAAACTGGGCCCAGGATAGCTCATTGGAAATATCTTGAAGTCTACTTTCCAAATAATTTTTTTTCTGATTGGAATTGATTTGACCTGTCGAAAGTTGATTTTACCAAGACTGGTTAAAAAGTGTTGAATGAGGGTGCAGAAATGCAGAGTGCTGGTGCAGGAAACTTTTGGAGGCCTTCCTCAACTCAAAATTTATCTCATGATAGCTCATTGGAAATCTCTCTCTATCTAGTTGTCATTTGACTCATAAAACAAGTCATTTGGATACTCTAGTTATGAGAAAACTTGATTTTCCCAAGGTCACTCCAGAAGTGCAACAACTCTCCTGTGGCACCTGTATTTTTGACATTTATCTAAAACCATGACACCTATGTAAAAAATTAAGGAGGTTTTACTTTATTTACCTATTAGGGACAAAAACCTCTCTCAATTTTGTCAAATTCATCTCTGTTTGGTCGGAAACATAGTTTAAAGAGAAACTGGCCCTATGAGTGGCAAATGGCTTGACTCTTGGAATGATTTCTCAAAAAATGATGGAGACATGATGTTTATGAGCTGAAATGGCCTCATACTTACTGATATGACCTTCCTCGTGGCTTTTCTACTCAAATTCCTCTTTTTCATAGCAAACCCTAGCTCAGTGGGAGAGAAAATTAGGGTTTAGTGCTTGTGAACAATGATGACTTAGGCACCCTTGGGAAAAGACAACTCCCTTTGACATTTGATGTATTGGCATGTGGAACTCTGAGTTGGCAGCCTTGGGAGACTGAGTACTTATTACATTTGAACTGAATGAAGCAAATCATGAGTTTATTTTGGGTCACCTTCACACCTTCCCCTGCCCTTTATTGAAAATGAGACAATGCAATGATTTGACCTAATGAAACCCTAGTGACCTGATGAGAAATGAAAGAAATTGACTCGATGAGTGATTTTGACTAAAAGTGAAATGAGAGAATACTTATTTTCAACATGATGAAGACATGGAAGAGGGTCAGCAGGCATATACTTGTGAAGGAAAACGGGACACTTGACAAGGACAACCACTAGTGGAACAATTTTATATCATGGCCTAATGGAATGATTGAAAATTCTTTAGAGTGGGACACCTAAGATGCACGGGAAAAATTTGTTTTGATCCCTGGTGGAAGTATGCAAATACTTGCACAACATTCTCTGTATACTCAATTTTTAGTAATAAAATGTGCTTACTCATGGGTGTCATTACATTATATCAACAGTGTGTGAGTATTGTCTTCATCGTTAAATTCTATGTTGGCTCAGTTGTGGGTTATCTTTGAAAATCCAAGTTCAAGGGCTTTATTTTGAAAGTGCCAAGATACAATTGTTGGGTTCAAAGGGAAGATTATAACATGGAAACAAAAAATTCTTCCAAGTAAAGAATAACTATTTTCCCCAAAAATTTGAAAATTATAACAAAAATTTTGCAAAGGTAATATAGCACATGGAAGCATGGGTGTCATCATATGCAGTAAATAGAAAAAGAAATAGAAAATACAAAGATGGAAAGGTAGTCAAGGACGAGGAAGCAAGGATTGAAGATGAAAACCATGACCAAGCCTTCCAGGAAGAATTGGGAAAAATCAAACCCTTTGAAAATGAAGCAATCACGGATTCACCCCAACAGGTTGGAACAAGAGTTTGTGATGAAAGGGACTACAAAATTGCTACATAGTGATTTTCATCACGTAGCGAGATTATTGAGTTAGATGATGAGTACAAATAAAATCATGAGGCCACAACAATTGATGATGATTCCCAAGAGGTGTGCAAAGATGATAACACACAAGTGGTCGACGATGCAAATTTAGTCCCATCAATTGAGGACGTAAATGTTGCTCACAAGTCTACTTATGCCTATAACTTGGAACACCAATTGAAGATGAAGATAGACAATATTAGGGCAGCCATGAGGGAATATGATGATGCACTGGTATTGGTGAAATATTGTTGTTGGAGAAGTGCAGTGGAACATGACAGTTTAGGACGAGAGCCTTCACTTGTAGATTTTCATACTCTTAGGAAGGCATTGGTAGAGATGAAATCTAACTACCTAGACAGAGATCACCTACTCATGCTTACTAAGATATATCATGATGTGCTAGTAGGGAAAGAGGAGGAGGTTGAAATACTTATTTATGAGCTTGATATTTCCCAAGAGTCCTTGAAGAGCATCCAGATGTCCCTTCCAGAATTAGAGTTGTAGGTTGACCAGCTTTCTATGGAGTTTAATTTTGAACATTCTTCTATTGGAACCATCACAAAAAAGGATGTTAGGGACACCCATGATTTGATAGAGGAGCCTCCTATGATAATGGAGCACGAGGAGCACCCAAATGAATTGGCACTTGCATAGATGTGTGTTCAAGAGCTTTCTGATTATACACCCACTTGATGTGGATACATATATATTTCAAATGAGGATACATCCATTTGGGATCCAAGATCAGTTGACACGAGTGGAGTGGATACTGGAGACCATGGTTGGCATTGGTATCAAGGTGGGGTTTTCAATCATTTACCAGGTGTGAAGGATGGCTATAACGTTGACAGGGTGATTTATCCAGTGACCAATCAACCACATTCCTTCACACTTCCATCAGGGTTATGGTCAACATGAGTGGCAAGTTGGTTTGATGCAAGAGTGTACAGACTTCAAGAGATGTCTTGGTACATTGTTCATGCATGGGGTTGCAGGGTGGTCAACATGCCCTGAAGGGATTTATTTAGATGGGATGGAATTTGTATTCCATCAGATAGAGTAATGTATGGGGATAATGTTCTTCCATTGATGTATTGGGCACAAGAGCCACTTAGGATCGAAACAATAATGACATACCCATTAGCATGTGAGGAGTCATGCCACTTAGGTCTATCAAGACAAAGGAGATATGACTCACATCATTTTGGGTCCACTAGCAGGGTGGCAGATACATTGACGCATGCAGGATACCAAACAATATGAGGTGCGTCAACAACATGTAGTGATACCTAGTGGGGTATAGGCACATTCCATGGTGTTCATGGGTATGCAAAGGAGTACGATGATGCATGGTTTTATTCAATGATGTATGGTGCTGCATAACGAGATCTTAGAGAATTTATTATAAGGAGACATATTGATTGGGACATTGGGCATACCAATGGGCCTGGCTTAACCAGGATCGATGACTGGATGGATAAGCGTCAGGGAGCATTGCATTCCTCGAAGTTTGATATTTGATTGGAGCATCACCTAATTAGAGTCAGAGAGAAGGATACTCGCACAACTACCCATGGGTATCCATATGGGTTCTTGATCATGCCTTTGGGATTGACCCATGCATTGGTCACTTTCCAGTCCGACATATTGTTGCAGAGGATTTTGTTGTTGTTCTTTGATGCTCTCATCACATATATCAGGACACACGGGGGTCACCTATGACAATTGTGTGAGACACAGTGCATCGTGGATAGGATAATGACTTCCCAGCTGAGCCATATGGTCAAAGTGTGAGTTGATAGATACATTAACAGGGATGGCATGACCCACTCTAGAGGCAACGTATGTTCTGCCCTTAAGTACACAATTAGGGAGATGATCAGGAGAGAGTTTCATGACACACCTTTGGTAGAACATTTTGAGGCATTGTATGAGCATGGGGCACAATTGATGCTAGGCCTCTTTAACAGAAAGACATGTGGGCTCCAAGTAATAATTGGGTAAATCACTAGGAGGCATGATAACATAGTCCAATGTGTAATTAGGCAGGAACTTGACAGTTTAACATGCACGAGATTGATTCATGATACATGGTGTATGTCTATTATAGGCATATAGGTATATTAGTGATGGGGCACAGATGGGAACCAACAGTTAGTAGTGCTTCGTCGCAGCAGTTAGTTATGATCAGAGTGGTGCAACGATAACATGGCAGTTTCCTTTTGGGATTAGCATGGGACCCTGTCATTACAACACTTGATAACTCAACCACCATTATGGGTGAGTTGGTATTTACAGGGGAAGATCACTCATATATTCCATTGGAATTCAATTTGGCAGAGGGTGTTTCACTTCTCAGTATTCATTTGGGGTATCAAAGGTGGTAGTGGTTATTTCCTGTTGGCGAGTATCATTTTTTGTAGGTTTTGGATGGTACTCTCAGGAGTTGACTCGTGAGGTGCACGAGATTGGTTTTCCGATAGAGCAACTCCTTCAGGAGTTAGTCGAAATTTCACATTTTCGAGATGCTATACTTATTGGAAGTATGCAAAGGGCCTCCGATGTTTATTCCTTGTTTGTGAGTGAGTGGAGTGAGAGACGATTCATGATGATTAAGATGGTTTGGGACTTTGGTATTCACTTGGATAAACTTGTGGAGTGACAACATGTGATGCCATTGCTTGAGGGCACACAATTTTGGGAGGGGAGATTGTAATGTCCCCAAATTTTGGATTACTAAGCGAGGTAGTTAGGAGGGTTTTCCAGAGCTTGTGTCAGCTTGGTCATAGGAGCAGGATTATTCCTTTGGTGGGCCCAAAGGCTTTTAGAGGAGTTTTATGGTTCCAACTGGGATCACTTACAATATTTCATCATCGAGATCAATTCCGCATGGTTTTCTCTTGGTTCCGTTGCGTTTTGACGATTTCCATAAAATGGCATTAATAACAAGCATATTTTAATTATTTATGCTTAAGTTGTTGTTTCACGCTGGTTACTTGGAGAAACACCTTAGTGTAATAGCTCGTTGGAATTAGGGTGAAAAAATATACAGGGCAGAATGATAAAAAGGGGCTTCAGGTGGACAGTGTGACAACATAGGTGAATTAAGCACTTTTCGGCATTAAAAGTGACTTTAATTAGTCAGTTTATTAAATAAATAAAGGAAAAGTGCTTTAAAATATTTAATTGGAGGGAAAAGGTAAGTGAGTCATAAAAAAACAAAAAGAAAAGAACAAAGGTGAAGGTGAAAAGACAACCCTAAACTCATTAAATAAGGAAAATGAGGAGACACTCCTCATTAGTGCATTTTGTGAGTTCGGGGAAAAAGCTCTTGGAAAGAGTTGAAAAGAGAAACTTAGGATTTGGGACCCTAGCCGCCATAGTAGACTTGGTGTTGCAAGGACACCCTAGTTTGGGTCTGAGAGTGAAATCACCCAGGTTTCAGTGTTGAGCTTCAATGGAGAACCAAATTTCCGACAAACATTGAGGTATTGTTATGCGGATAAATCCTTCTTGCGGACAATAACGATCTCCATAGTGTCCTAAAGATATATAGAAACAAACAACCAAATGCAAACCATTTTCTCTAGATCATTTGTGATTCAAAATTATTAAATAACAAAGTATGAGGACATGCCCCTACCTTAAATCCAACGCTTGTCGAAATATTTTATGCAGTTGCTCCAAAAGTGGTCACTTCAGCATGTGAAACCTGCGATCAAAAACAAATAAAAGGATAAAAAGCACCTTCAAGATATAATAATTGAGAAACACTAATCTATCTCAGTGATCAAGGACTCCAAGAATTAAATTACTCAATAGATGCATGAACAATTTAATGAGAAAATAGAATCCATTTGTATTATCTTGTATAATAAGAAGTAACCTTACAACCTCGTCGCCTTGATGTCATATAGGTTCTTCCGGGGTCCTGAACAATCGTTCCTCCTTCAGATTGACAAGCCTTTTTCTCTCTAAACTAGCATGAAGTTATTGACATGAGTGTGTGATCATTCTCATATCAAAAATGACTAGTATAGATAGTATGTTCTTTTAGGAATTTCTTCAGCAATTACCACATGTGTGTCTACAATCTACAGTCTCTACCCTTGAGACTGAAACATGAGCTCAATTTATAGGGAAATGGAGGTAGTTTCAGTTCCATGAAGAGGGGTATGGATTCCTCTCATGAAGGGATTTGAGCTCCAAATACCAAGGGATAAAATCCATTAATGAACGGATAGAAGTCCATGAATGAAGGGATGAAGCTTGACCGGATTACGCTTCTAGAAGCCTCCAGATGGGATAATATTTGACCAGTTGGGCTTCTAGAACTTACTTTTTCTTTTATTTTACCTTTTACGGGGATCTGTAGTTTTAGTAAGCAGAATGTGCGGGATGTGCTGTAGGTTATAGAGCAAGAAACCGCGGTACCGCAGGTAAGAACTAGGAAAAGTGTGGAGTTAGGGTTTTTAGGGTTTTAATGATCTTTTCTCTAATTCCAAGACTTGGTTTGGGAACATTAGGGATTTTGACTTCTAAGAGAGCATGATATAGGTGGTGATAGACCCATATGAACAACTAAATGCCATGGTGACAAATTTTAGTGTAACAGATTGCCCCCTAAAGCACGAAGTCTGAGGTTGCTCTGAAGAGTGAAGTGCTTTATCATTCCGAGGATTGGGTTGCGGACATACCGGTCGAAACCTGTAAAAAACATTCAATGCAAATATATATATGTATATATATATATATATATATATATATATATATATATATATATATATATATATATATATATATATATATATATATATATATATATATATGTATATCATCGCTGAGGTAGGCATTCCCATACTCAGATCAAAACTAATTACATGTTCTAATACATAAATGATTTTAGAATTAATTCAATAGTAGACACAGCATGAACGCATCCATTTGTCATAAGTAGTCTACTGTATCATGAATAACATCCTGGATGGTAGAAACTAGATCTAGGGTTTTGATTTCCGCTTCCCGAACTAGTATGATTCTATCCATGCAATTGATTGTGTCAAAGTCGAACATGGTAGAAACCACTTGATTACCAGTCAATGATGCGAATTGTTAACAAGTGTGAGAGAAACCACCAATAATGACAATGGCTCTCAAAGTACTCAGTACAATCCATGAAGTGTGAATGAATGATTTGAAGTCGAACACTTCACAAAATCATTCGATCAAAAGTCAATGATGCAACCTGTCGTCAAAGGCGAGAAACCTGCCATTAGGGCATGCAGATCCCAAGGCACTGATAGGATTCTAGCCAACTTTCTAGATAATGAGTTGTCGTCGATAGAAAGTGACCCGTCGCAGGAAATCCCACGACACGAAACCATTAGATCAAGTTTTGAAGAAATTTTAAGCAAGGACTGACTCAGGGATGGTCAACGCGAATGGAGACAAATGTTTGCAATGAATGGTTTATTTAAACTGTTCTCTTGAACACATAATGACACTGCAGATGGTTTGGTGACAATTGACCTAAAGCTAATACCCAAAAACCGGCTGAAGACCTTTAATGTGGTTTGATTAACTTTTAGACAAAGGATTTTCCCAACCCAGGTATGAGTGTAACAAAAAGTGTCGTGTTCAAGAGTGGTATACTTCTTTTTCAAAACAAAGTATGACAACTGGATTCATTTTCTCTCTTTTCCCCCCACCATTTATGGCAAGTACCTCTTTATTTTTGATGAGCTTGAGGAGGATAACATTTGCTTGTTGTGTAAGCTCATCCTTTGAATGAGTCCAACTTAGTATTAAAACTGAACTCTAAGAAGGAGTGGTTCGTTCCTGTTTGTAATCGACAGGTCCTTTACTGGTAAATTTTAACGAGTCTAGTATAGGTGAAACTTAGTGTTTTTAAATTTTAGGGAGTCAGAAGAAAAACTTAATAAAACTCTGTGGTTGTTATTTTTTATAAATTTAGTCTCTCAAGCCCAAAAAAGGATAAAATAATACAAGAGAGAACTCTATTGACCATGATTAGTCAACGTATACCTTTTTCGTAAATAGTCCATTTCAGTTCGGAAAAGGGGTAAACTAATACTGAAAGGACGACTGTTCATTTCCTTTAACAAGTTCGAATAGTCAAGTACTCAACGATATTTTCATGTTTAGAGAGTCTGAAAAGGGCTTAAAAGAGAACTCCAGGGTTTCGCTTTTTCGTAATTTTTCAAGAGCCCGAAAAAGTGATAAAAGTATACTCAATAGCCGACTTTCAATTTATTTTACGAGCATGAAAATAAGGAAGGAACTCATAATTTTCATGTGTTTTACGAGAATGAAAATATAGCTAAAGAATCTTGGGATTTTCATGAGTTTAACGAGTCTTTAAAATAATAACCGAAATGGACTCAAGATAGGTTTCATTTTTATACAAGCTTGAAACATAGGAAAAATTATGCTTGAGAGGGTTTCATTTTTACATAATCTTGAAACGTAGGAAAACTATGCTTGAGAGTGGGTTTGTTTCATTTTTTACTCAAGCTTGAAACAAAGGAAACTGCGCTTGAGATAGGTTTGTTTCATTTTTACACAAGCTTGAAACAAAGAGAAAATTGTGCTTGAGAATGGTTTTAATGCCCCCCAAGCATAACTTGCTAGAGCATATGCCCCCCAAGCTTCATTTCATTCACCTAAGTAGATTATTGGTTCATAGGTGGATGGAATGAAGGTTCATTTACGAGATCATATGAAAGATTCGACTTGACATTTATGAGATCTAATCAAAGACTTGACTCAATTAGGAGAGGATTTGTTTCATTTTTTTAACGAGCTTGACACAGTAAAAGAACTATGCTCATGGTATCTGTTTCATTTTTTAATGAGGTTGACACAGTAAAAGGAACTATCCTCACAAGGGTCTGTTTCATTTTTAACGAGGTTGACATAGTAAAAGAACTATCCTCATAGAACCTTGTCATGGCTTCCAACCGAAAGAAACACATGTCAAGGGACACTCCTCAATCATGGCTTCCAAGAGGTCTTCATTAGAAGGAAGAACAATTCTCTCAAAGGAACACATGTCAAGGGACTCAATAGGGATAAGAACATCTTGTTCAAATAATCCCATAGAGTTTGCCATGTCAATTATCGGATCTAAGTCAAAGGAAGTCGAGCAAACAGTAAGAGGCTCGCTTGCATCGGTAACTGAAAACATGGACTGGTTGCCACATAATTAACCCATGGCGAGGTAGATACCAATTCCGTAGAAGGAAAAGCTAGGGATGTCGGATTATTGGTAGGTGAATCAAGACTAACGAATGAAAGCTGATCAACAGTCACAATGTTTCCATTGTGAGGGAAATACATCATGCGAAAGTGTGTCGATACGCCAGCTTTCATTTCATAGATATAGTCTCACCCAAGGAGCAAATTGAAATCCAAGGGGCCTCAAACTACCATAAGATCAATACAGATAGTTTTACCTTCCAAGGTAATAGGAAACTTAGGGAGGATCTCTAAAGGTTCACTAATGGTTATGTTAAAAGCTGACAGATTCTGTGTAACATGCACAAGCTGACGGGAACCCAAAGCTTGCCAAGCAGTTGAGGATAAAATACTAACAGAAGCACCTTCATCTATATTTGTGCGACGCACATTCTTACCACAAACCTTCACAGTGGTTTGGAAAGGGATGTGATTTGCAAGATTAGAGGTTATGCCATCATCTAACAAAGGAAAAGACCTCAGACTTGGAAGGCTCCTATCAAATAGGTGAAATGCCTCGGGGCCCGAAGAATCTGATAACAAGAAAAACCCGAAAGTGGTAAGGAATTTCACTTTCACGTGGGAGAGTGGAATCGACTTGGGATGAGAAATCGAGTCACCACTTGATCAACTAATGGATCATCAACCCAGTGATATGATTTTCACTCTCCAATGGGAAGAGTGATTGACAGTACTTTGGAATTAGATCAACGCCGTAGGGTGACGCGTCTGGTTGGGAGAAAGTTTATCGTATAATCCGGCTTGGAAGTTGTTGCACGTGGGAACAAGAAGGTTTTCCAACAATTTTGAGGTCATCATCCGTGGTGAGTCCTTCTGTGAGTCGACATTCCCTTTTTTTAACCTACAAGGAAACCTAACTTTACCCTTTTTCCCAGGAACCTGAAAATCATTGGTTGATGGATCAATGGTAATTTGATATGATTTTTTTGTCCATCCTTCCAAAACCTTCGAAATACCAGGACAATTGATAAGGAAGTGGTCACCCTTACAAAGCTTGCAAGGGTATTTGGGTTTACGATGCATTTTGGAGGTTTCCTCAACATTACTGACACTTACAGCTATGGTTGGTTGGTTGACTTCTTTCTTATCTTGCTTCTTCTTCTTCTTCTCTTTCTTCTTCTTCTTAGCCACCTGGTTACTAGCGTCAACACTTTTTCCAAGCGAAGAGGAAGAAAGGGAGGAAGACATGTTGGGTGAAGAAGGTAAAGGGTCAACATGAGGTTGGTGATGTTGAGATGGTGAACTCTGTTGAGGTGAAGCATCCGGTTGAGGTGCAACAATTTGAGTATTCGAGGCCAACGAAGTTGAAAATAACCATACTGATAAACCTATTGTAAATCCAGGTAATGACAATGTAGCCATATAAGGAGGACCACATTTCCAAAGCAAGGAAAATTACTAGAATTCTCGTTAAGAGGGGTTCCTTGGTTGGTAAATTCCAGAACAGTTGCCATTATATTAAACTTCAGTGAATTTATTAACAATTTAAAAATATTAACAATTCAAATTCACAATCCACACCTATGGTCTCTAAAATGTAAAAATAAACATATGAAAATGCGTTATTAAATCTAGGAGTCAAACCACACATAAACAGTATGTTTTCACAGTGAAATCACTAGTTGGTGATGAAATCCAACGTCGCAAAGATCAATGTGAAAAACTAGCGGTCGGAACAGTTACCCTGACAACCTGCTTAATGAAACAGGCCAATGCAAGTACCTCCACTATGCCATCTCGAAGTGAAGTGCACCCTCTAGAAATTCCAAGTGAGTCTAGTCAACGTTTTTTCCAGGTACAGTGGGACCTTCCCTCCACCGTCACCTTGGGAAAAATCCTAAATATTATGGCCACTAAGGTCACCAACGGGAACAAATTCACCTGGGGGAACATTCTACGATCTCATATACATGAAAGAGCGGAGTAACAAGCTCAATCCCCTTGAAGGCTCCTTGATATAATCTAAGGTTTACCAACAAGTGACCCCAAGCTCCTCCACAATGGTCTATCTGAGGTTTACCAATTTTAGTACATGCACATCTCCTATCTTTCCCAATGAGATAGGTATGATTATCTCACTAGTTGCGACATGATCTCGTGCTTAACTCTTTTAAGAAGAGCTTCCCAGAGTACAAATGCAACAATTGGAATTTTTCCTACCGCAAGATGCTACTTGTTTGTTTAGTTTCTTTGGAAAGTTAACTACAGCCTATTCCAAAGCACTAGCCTAAGCTAGATTGGTGGAAAGAGCCCTAGAAAATGTAAAAAATTCTAAATGAATTTTAATTAAGCGCTGTGTTATTTGGCTGTTATTACTCAAAGGGTAAATGGATATGAAACCAATGGTGTTATGACCTGATCCAAAACTAAATGCAATCGAATATGATAATGTAATCTTTTCAATTCGATGAATCCTAATTAAAGTAAGGAAAGAGGTTCCATTCACTTCCAATAATGCAAAGATTGATAAATAAGAGAAGATATAACAAATTCTCTAATGCACTAATTTTATGAAGAAAAATTAATGCTTTTTCTAGAATGTAAACTATGCCATTGTAATCTATGCACAATTCACTTGAAAAGTAAATGTATCTATGCACATTTTTCATTCATATTCTGAAAATGAGAATTCTAATTATGCAAATGTGATCTATGCAAGAGAATTCTCAGACACAAGATGATTCCAATGTAATCTAAAGAATCAAACAAATGTAAGTAAAGAAAATTGGGCGAGAATTCCAAAGGTCAAAAAATAAAAACACTCAAAGGCGATTAACACTCGGACACAATGAGGGGGATTTTTTTTTGCAAAATCAAAAGCAAAAAGATGCAAAAATTGTTAAGAGACTGAGACACACCTCGAAGTAATGACCAAAGGAAATCAAATTAAGAATTTCTCTATAAAGAGACTCAAAACACCCAATTAACTTAACGGAGACTGACGCAAAAGTTGCTGAAAGAAATTCACACATAAGACTTTGACAGTCAAGACAAGTTGGGGAAAACACAGAGAATCTGGTAATCTGGCTCCTAAAAAGAGAATTCTTAATTTTTCAAAAAATTTCACAAGTCCGCAGGTTTCAATGGAGAACAATGCGGTACCACACTGTTATGAACTAAAAACTGTGGAGGCTACTGCACTGTTTTTAAATAAAAACCGCAGAGGCCAGGAAAAAATAAAATAAAAAATAAAATAAAAATAAAAATAAAAATAAAAAAATTTTCAGATTTTCTTTTCAGGGATTCTGATAAGTTATATCCCAACCCAGTTTTAAGACTAATCAAAATCAGAAGACTCTTAAAATTCAAACAAAAAGGAAAATTAAGTTCTATTCCCCAATGGAGTCACCATTTTGTTATGTGGATAAATCCATCTTGTAGACAAGAACGATCTCCCTAGTATCCTAAGGATATCTAGAAACAAACAACCAAATGCAAACCATTTTCTCTAGATCATTTGTGATTCAAAATTGTTAAATAACAAAGTATGAGGACATGCCCCTACCTGAAATCCAACGCTTGCCGAAATCTTCTATCCGGTCACTCCAAAAGAGGTTACTTCAGCATGTGAAACTTGCGATCAAAGACAAATAAAAGGATAAAAAGCACCTTCAAGATATAATAATTGAGAAAACACTAATCCATCTCAGTGATCAAGGAATCCAAGAATTAAATTACTCAATAGATGCATGAACAATTTAATGAGAAAATAGAATCCATTTGTATTATCTTGTATAATAAGAAGTAACCTTACAACCTTGTCGCCTTGATGTCATATAGGCTCTTCCGGGGTCCTGAACAACCGTTCCTCCTTCAGATTGAAAAACCTTCTTCTCTCTGAACTAGCATGAAGTTATTGACATGAGTATGTGATCATTCTCATATAAAAAATGACTAGTATAGAGAGTATGTTCTTTTAGGAATTACTTCAACAATTACTACATGTGTGTCTACAATCTACAGTCTCTACCCTTGAGACTGAAACATGAGCTCAATTTATAGGGAAATGGAGGTAGCTTCAGTTCCATGAAGAGGGGGATGGATTCCTCTCATGAAGGGATTTGAGCTCCAAATACCAAGGGATAAAATCCATTAATGAAGGGATAGAATTCCATGAATGAAGGGATGAAGCTCGACCGGATTACGCTTCTAGAAGCCTCCAGTTGGGAGAATATTCGACTAGCTGGGCTTCTAGAACTTACTTTTTCTTTTATTTTATCTTTTACGGGGATCCACAATTTTAGCAAGCAGAACATGCGGGATGTGCCGCAAGTTATAGAGCAAGAAACCGCGGTACCACAGGTAAGAACTAGGAAAAGTGTAGAGTTAGGCTTTTTAGGGTTTTAATGAGCTTTTCTCTAATTCCAAGACTTGGTTTAGGAACATTAGGGTTTTTGACTTCTAAGGGAGCATGATATAGGTGGTGATAGACCCATATGAACAACTAAATGTCATGGTGACAAATTTTAGTGTAACAGGTATTCTATTTTATCAGTTGGGTTTATATCCTTACATAGTGTTTCCTATTTTTTCTTTGTGATATGCTAAACATTTTCATGGACAATGGAGGACCATATACAAATTTAAACCAATAGAGAGAAGTCAAATACTAGACAATTAATTCTCCAGTTTATGGGGCTCGCGAGCTGTTGAAAATATTCTTTCTAGTGGGGCTAATCGGGACTCTTTTCCCAAAGAATTAGAAACACAGAGCTTCATGTGACTGAATTTGGAGGCATAAAGGCAACACAATTTCGACAGTAATTTATTTGTGGCGTCCAGCACTTCGTGGTGGCACAAAGAAAGAGAGTCAGGTTAATTCCTTTCGTGATTGAACACATTTCCAACTGTTGGGTCGTATTTCCTTGCAAGGACAAGTTTTGGGCTTACAGGGGTCATATTCCTCATTTAACTCAAGCCATCGTGGTCACTTCCTTCAATTGTTGGACTAGTTTCATCGTGCTTGGGGTGTATATTGGCAGTAGACTTGAACGCAGTAAGGATAATGTCTTTCTATGTCAAAACCAAGTTCTATATTCTATCTAGGCTGTGTACTAATCAACAACCTTGGGTTTATCACTATGGGAGACTCAAAGAGCGAGTCCCCTTTCCTGATCCTGATTATAACTTTGGACAAGACTTCTTTTGTATGCATATGCTGTTGTAGCACCACTTCTGGACAACATGCCATTTATGGGAAACATTATTTGTGGGTAGTTGGTGGTGAAAGAGTCATTCTTGTAGAAAGTTGGTTTGATGCAGGAGTGTACAAACTTCGGGAGATGCCATGGCACATTGTTCATGCATGGGGTTGTAGGGTGGTCAGCATGCCCTTACGAGAGTTATTCATATGGGATGGCATTTGTATGCCATTAGACAGTACAGTGTATGGGATGATCTTCTTCCATTGATATATTGGGCACATGAGCCACTTAGGATCGACACAACAATGACATCCCCATTAGCATGTGAGGAGTCATGCCACTTAGGGTCGACATAACAATGACATCCCCATTAACATGTGAGGAGTCATGCCACTTAGGTATACCAGGACAAAGGAGATATGATACATCATTGTGGGTCCATTAGCAGGGTGGCAGATGCATTGACACAGGCAGGATACCAAGCAGTACGAGGTGCGTCAACAATAGGAAATGATACCTAGTGGGTTATAGGCACACGCCATGATGTGCAGGGGTATGCAGAGGAGTACGGTGATGCATGGTTTTATGCAGTGGTGTATGGTGCTACAGAATGGGATCTTAGAGCATTGCTTATGGGGAGACATATTGATTGGGACATCGACAATACCAATGGGCATGGCTTAACCAAGATCGATGAGTGGATGGATAAGCGCCAGGGAGCATTGGTTTCCTCGAATTTTAATCTTCGATTGGAGCGACGCCTAATTAGATTCAGAGAGAAGGATACTCGTAGGACTACCCATGGGTATCCATATGGGTTCTTGATCATGCCTTCGGGATTGACCCATGCATCGGCCACTTTCTAGTCCAACATATTGTTGTAGAGGCTTATGTTGTTGTTATTTGATTCTCTGATCACATATAAGAGGAAACATGGGGGTCACCTGAGATAGTTGGGTGAGACACAATGCATTGTGGATAGAATAATGACTTCCTAGCTGAGGCATATGGTCAGAGCACGAGTTAACATATACATGATTAGGGATGGTGTGACTCATTGCAGAGGCAACATATGTTCTGCCCCTGAGTACACACTCAGGGAGATGACTAGGAGAGAGTTGCATGACACACCTTCGGTAGAACATTTCGAGGCATTGTACGAGCATGGGGCATAGTGGATGGTAGGCCTATTTTACAGGAAGGCATGTGGGCTCCAGGCAGTAATTGGGTACATCACTAGGAGACAAGATAACATAGTCCAATGTGTGATTAGGTAGGAACTGGGTAGTATAGCATGCACCCGATTGATTCATGATACATGGTGTTCGTTTATTGGAGGCATACAAGGATTAATGATGGGGCACATATGGGCACCAACAGTTAGCAGTGCTTTGCCACAACAGTTAGTTATGATCAGAGTGGCGTAATGACAACATGGAAGTTCGCTTTTGGGATCAGCATGGGACCCTGTCATTACAACACTTGACAACTCAACCACCATTATGGGTGAATTGGTCTTTACATGGGAAGATCACTTAGATATTCCATTGGACTCAATTTGGTAGAGGGTGTTTCTCTTCTCAATGTTTCATTTGGGGTATCATAGGTGGCAGTGGTTAGTTCTTGTGGGCAAGGATCGTTTTTAGTAGGTTTTGGACAATACTTTTAGGAGTTCACTTGTGAGGTGCACAAGATCGGTTTTCCAGTAGAGCAGATTCTTGAGGAGTTAGATGAAATTTCACATTTTCGAGACACTCTACTTATTGGCAATATGCAAAGGGCCTCTGGTGTATATTCCTTGTTGGTGAGTGATTGGAGTGAGAGATGCTTCACGATGATTAGGATGGTTTGGGACCCTAGTATTCACTTGGATCAACTTATGGAGTGACAACATGCAATGACATTGCTTGAGGGCAAACAATTTTGGGGAGGGGAGACTGTAATGTCCCCAAATTTTGGATTACTAGGCGAGGTGGCTAGGAGGGTTTTCCAGAGCTTGTTTCATCCTGGTCATAGGAGGAGGATTACTCCATTGGTGGGCCCAAAGGGTTTTAGAGGAGTTTTATGGTTCCGAATGGGATAGAGATCAATTTTGCACGGTTTGCTCTTGGTTCTGTTGCGTTTTGACGATTTCCGTAAAATGTCGTTAATAACAGACTTATTTTAATTATTTATGCTTAAGGTGTTGTTTCAAGCTGATTATTTGGAGAAACACCTTAGTGTAATAGCTTAATGGCAGGTATGACCTCAAAGGTGAATTAAACATTTTATGACATTAAAAGTGACTTTAATTAGTCACTTTATTAAATAAAGAAAAAAAGTACTTTTAAATATTTAATTGGAGGGAAAAGGTGAGTGAGTTAAAAAAAAGGGAAAAAAATGGGAAAGCAAAGACAACCCTAAACTTATTTAAATGAAGAACATCTTCTCATTAGTGCATTTTGTGGGTTTGGAAAAAAAGCTCCTCGAAAGAGTTGGAAGGAGAAACTCAGGGTTTGGGACCCTAGTCGCCATAACGGAGTTGGTGTTGCATGGACACCCTAATTTGGGTCTCAAGGGAAATCACCAAAATTTCACCATTAAGTTTTAATAGAGAACCAAATTTCTGAGAAACATTGAGGTAATTTCACCATTGAGCTTCAATAGAGAACCAAATTTCCGAAAAACATTGAGGTATTCTAGTTTATGAGTTGAGTTTATATCGTTACATAGTGTTTCCTATTTTTTTTTTGTGATAGGCTGAAATTTTTCATGGAGAATGGAGGACCACATACAAATTTAAACCAAAAGAGAGAAGTCGAATACTGTACAGTTAATTCTCGAGTTTATGGGCCCCAGGAGTTGTTGAAAAGAGGATTAGAAACGTTCCCAAAGAATTAGAAACGTAGAGCTCCATGTGACTGAATTTGGAGGCATAAAGGCAGGGCGATTCCCACGCTAATTTATTAGCGGCGTCCATCACTTCGTGGAGGAACAAAGAAAGAGAGACGGGTTAATTCCTTTGGTGATTGAACGCATCTCCAATTGCTGGGTCGTATTTACTTAGGACGAGTTTTGGGCTTACAGGCCCCAGGGGTCGTATTCCTCATTTAACGCAGGCCGCCGTTGTCACTTCCTTCAATTGCTGTACTAGTTTCATCGTGCTTGGGCTGTATATTGGCAGCAGACTTGAACGCAGTAAGGATAGTGCCTTTCTAAGTCAAAACCAAGCTCTATATTCTATCTGGGTTGTGTACTAATCAACAGCCTTGGGTTTATCACTGTGTGAGACTTAAAGAGCGAGTCCCCTTTCCTGCTCCTGATTATAACTTCCAGAATCAGCATTTAAAGGGACAAGACTTATTTGGCATGTATATGCTGCTGTAGCACCACTTCTTGACAGCGTGCAGATTTCTGGGCAATATCTCCTTACCTAATGGCTGGGACGAGATGTTTGAGGAGCTGATATGTTTATTTGGGTGTAACTCAGAGCTGCTAACAATTACCAGGTTCCAGCTTTCTAAACTGCTCTCTGTATACTCAATTTTTAATAAGAAAAGGTGCTTACTCATGGGTGTCATTACATTATATCAACAGTGTGTGAGTATTGCCTTCATTGTTAAATTCCGTGTTGAATTGAAACTTATTGGTGCATTATATATTTTAAGAAAAATATTGTTGTGGGCATGAAAACATTTAATCAGTCGCCTACAGCACTGTTTCAATCCAACTGAAGAAAGTCCACACTGAGATTTTTAATTCGTAAACCCAGAATTACACTGTAAACAAAGAAATTTTATGGGAGGGATTATTACAACCCGACCACCTGAGATAACCCAATTACTCTGAACAACCGGGCATAACACCAATTACTCGGAATAACCCCAATTGACCATATAAATTTTATATCATTTATCATTAAGTATTAAATTTATTATATAAATTCATTGATGTTCAACTTCGGATTACAAACAACGAAGGGATTCGGTTATTTTATGTCAGCGGAATAATTCGCATCGAGGCCAAGGCCGAGAAACGAGCTGGTATATTTGAGGCTGATTATAGATCCGAAACTCGCATAGAATTCGTCTCGGCTATCCATTAAAAAACGAAAAGGAAAAACTCGGCAGCTCCACACTCACTGGTCCGAGCCACCCCGCGGCACCTCTCTTCAGTCTGAACAGAACCCCCACAGTAGAAACCCCGTGTGAAGATTGACAGAGCCAAGTGCATCACGACTTGTCCAGGGGTGCCTTTGTCACAAATTTCCTTGCTGTAGGTATATGCTGTCAAGCACATTAAAGTCAATGTGAGAAGCAGGGTTGGGTATTGGTGCTAAATTTGTTTATCAGCATCCAATAAAATCATGATCTGAACATTAAACAATACCCGCCACTAGCATTCAAGAGCACAGGGCATGCCTTAGCGAGTAGGGTTTCGAGGGTTTTCGTTTTGCTTTCAGCACAGATAACATTTATTATTCCATGAACATAATTAGTTTAGTGTTTTAAATTTCCATGCCACTCAAAATGCTGATGGTTATGTTTTGGAAATGTTCCTCCAGAATTTATACATTGATATCACCTTTTAAATATCATGGTTATCGTTGACATTAAGTTGCTTAGTACATATTTTAATTAATGTGCTTTAATAGTGATATTTTATAAAGACGGTTGCAATATGTATATGACATAAGGACACTTAATGCTTTTCATGGTATAATATAGTTTTGTCACCATTGTCTTTTTATAAACAACACAATAAAACTACAATATTTTATATGGCAATGAAATAACTTTTGTGGTACATTTTAAATGGTGCATTCTGTCTCCATGGGATTGAAATCAATCACTCTTCAATTGCTGCCAAGATGCATTTGACATGCACATATTGATGCCTTAATAATGTCCTTGATCAAACACACATTAGGATGATTGAATAGTTTACTCACTAAATTGGATGCAATCATTTAATTTCATGGTCTTCATTAGAATTTGATACATCTTTACATTTGATTCAAGCAATTTTATTTAGCAAATAGAGTTTATGACGGTGAAATAAAACCCCTTTGTAATAACAATATTTATTTGTGGGTCGAAGTACATAATTACACTTAACACGGTTAACAAATTTGATGCATAAATTCATGTGATTTTTCATAAATTGGCATGGTTGATGGTGATATCTTTATGAAATTTAATTTGCACACTTCTAAATGATTAAAGGGCTACTTGCAACAGTCATTTAAGACATTTATTTATCATTTGTTTCAAGTAATGGAATGAAAGATGATGACTGTACATGTTGGAGAACATAAGAACATGGTCTCACACTTTTTTGAACAAGAAATCCCTTCAGAGATATATGCTAGAGACATGCTCTAGTGTCTAGAAATAATAGTAGGATCTGTCGTTAAGCAAGTAAAACTACAACTTGGGAATGTTATGTTGAATTTTTGTAGCTATGGTTGATCTTCATAATCTTATTTTAGCCCCCCAAATATATGAGAAATGGTAAATACAAATTGAATTCCAAGTTGGCTTCAAAAGAGGGAATTTGGATTTCCGAAATTAGAATTGTTTTTTGCCTCCAAGATCAAGTCAGCCTGGACCAATAGTACAAGTCGGCTCCAGGGTATAGATACACCACTTCAGGCAAATCCAACCACTATATAAAGGCCATTCGACCTCTTCCATTGGGCAATTAATTCAGATCACTTCTTATCTTATGTTCATACGTGGGATTTCTCTGTGGTAGTAAACCGAAATTCATCTTCTAGGCAGACCAAGGTTTTGAGCAGACCAAGGTTTTGAGCAGACCAAAATATTTTGAGGTAGAAGGTAGAAGTTATGGGTAGTAGGCTGAATTTTTGGGCAGCAGTAGGAGGCCAAAATTCGGCCTATTCCTGGATGGTTCGACCACTGTTGACTGAGGTCAGTTGTGGGTCGTTTGACCAGGTTTGACTCAAACTTTGTTTCTCGTTAGTTTGACTGGAAAGTTTAGATTGTATCTCATTGAATTGAATGATTTCTCTAAGAAAAGGTTGTTGGGTTTTCCCCCATGTGGGTTTTCCTGTAGCAATAGTTGTGTCTCTTGTCATTGCTCCCTTATGATCTTACTCAGTTGTTGAAATTTAGTGTCAGAGACAAAATCTCTAAGGCTTTGATCTTTTGCCTAGGGAAAAGTGTCCAAATGTATTTCACTTTTTCTCCCAAAGTGACTTTATAAGTTATAAAGTCAAATGTAATTTAAAAGTGACTTTAAGTGATAAAGTTACTGAGTCTAATTTTAAAGTGACTTTAATAAAGTCAATGTGAAATTAGAAATTGAAAAGTGACTTTGGAAATAAATGACTAAGAGGGTCTTTATTAAAGTGGGGTGAATTAAAAAATAGAAAGTGAGATTTAAATGCACATTTAATCTCAGCCCTAGATCTGAAGCTATCTTAGCCATTGGATTTAGGGATTCCCCAAAAGTCACTTAGGGTTAGGTTAAAGGAGGAAAAGAGGGAAAAGATCTTTTAGTCTTTCATGAGTAGATTGAGAGAAGGAGGAGAAGGGAGCTGGAGACATTTATGGTTTTGAGAAAGGAAGGAGAGGAGCAGTTCAACAAATCTGTACAATAGGGAGAGGCTGCATGCATTTCAAGGCAACAGTCCGTACATCATTAAATCGACACAGTTTTCGAGGCAGATTTCTGTACAACAGCAGTGGGCACGTTTTTTGAGGTCCGTGTAGTAGCACGGAGGCACAAATTTCGAGGAGGAGGAGCAGTTGTGGGCAGCACACATTCCGAGGCTGAGTTGGCACGGTTTTCGAGGCTGAAAGAAGATGTTGTGATTTCCATATAGTCCAATAAAATAGTATGGAATTTCTGGCACGATTTTCGAGGAGGACGTACAACATTAAATGCTGTTATCTACTGCTGTAATAAATTTCTGTTTTTACTATTTTGCTGATTTGGCACATTTTCCGAGGTGGAGGCAAGCATGGAAAACGAGATAAGTCTGTATTGAGTTTGCTGGAATTTTTCTGTATATTTCACTTCTCTGTAAAAGCATTTTCCAGAAATAAAGAAGAGCTTTTGAATTTGTTTTCCCCAAGAGTTGTAGGGGGTTTTCTAGGGTCATGTTGACCAAAAATCAACGTGTCATTTTCTGTGTGTGTGGCTGAAAATATTTCTTTGTTTTTATTTCTGCAATTCCAGCATTTGAAATTTCCAGAATTTGTGTTTTCAGAAAATATTTATTTTTCCAACTTGTTGAATGTATGGTTATGGGAATGGGCATTTAACTTTATGGGAGAAATAAGGAGAAATTGAAAACCGGAGTGGGTTATCAAATTTCTACAGTCATTATTGTTTCTATTGTTGAGATCTTCTGTGTAATTACTTAATGATGAATGTGAACACAAGAAAGATTAAACTAAGAAATCATTAGAAGTAATTATCAGATTAGAAGACCTTGAAAATTCAACATGGAATCAGAGCATGGGTGAAAGAGCAACCTTGAAAAATTCATCTTGTTTGAAGTTATCCTTTGTTAACACTTCTCATTTTTCTGAGTCTAGTCACAAAACTCAGAGATCATCCTTATGAAGTTTTGAAGCTCTAGTCTAGGCTCCGTTCAAAGATGAATTGCATCCCAAAAGGAGGCCGAGATTTGTTGGATGTAAGCAAACCTCTTTTTTTGTCTTTTTGAAGTTTATTAGTGATTGTGGAAGAGGGTCGAAGCCATAGGCTTAGGGCTGAAAGGCCTCAATCCATCTCCTAGGGAGCCAAATGCTTCAGGACTAGGTTGCAGCTTGTCTGAGGAAAGACTGCAAGTAGAGGAGGCTGAGAGACCTCAAGAGGTGATAAAAAGAAGCTGAGAAGCCTCATAAGGAGGACAAATGGAGTCCAAAGAATAGATCAAGGATCAAGGATAGGCCTGGTTGAAAGGTCTTTATTGAGCAAATCTCTAGTTCCTAGTTCTTAGATTGACATTTACCACTCTTTGAAGAAGCAAGGCCTCAACAAAGCGTGAAGGAAGAAATCACACTATTCTCTAAAAGTCTTGAATAGGTAGACATGTTTCTATGAAAATGCAAATAGGACCATTTCAAGTATCACATACCAATTGAAGATTGTTTGTTTGCATCGGTTGATGGAGCGAAGAATTCTATGAATGATATTTATGAAGCATTCCTTATTTATCTTATTTTTGTTGACATGATACTAGTAAACAAAATGGCAAGATTATAAGCCGTATGAAGACAATATTGGATCATTATACATTTGCTTGAACTAGATGAAGCATTCCTTGATTATTTGATAACATCACTTGGTTGATAATGTAATCTCATATGAAGAAGCATGAGACTCCATAGCTTGAATTGTCCACCTATATTGACTATAGCAGGAAAAGTTGCATATGAAAAAATTTAATGATCGCATTTGTCTTATGGTTTGTAAACCGTAGAAGACCTGAAAAATATGTCTTGAATAACTTTTTTTGCATATTGTTGTCCTAGTACTTGTGGAAGATGTTGTAAGATCATTGACTTACAACCAATGAATGAACGTTTGTTGATTTGTAGCATATAAGTCATCTTGATATTTCAAGAAGCAATGACATCATTATAAGCCTTGAATCTGGATTATGGAAATATAAGGCCGACTAAGGGAGATGGACAAAGTGTGTCGTGAATAATTGTCTTCCTGAAGTATGATGTGTTGAATTGATAATTTTGTACGGACTCGTGTAGGGACATTTCCTTTGGTTACTTTATACTGCAAGATATGTGTTCAAAAGAATGCTGCCTTGAAGTTGCAGAGATCTAAGTCTCTAATGCCATATACCTTGTACTATAGTGAAAATATCTTGTATGACTAAGGGTTCTTGTCAAGAATGCAAAAGATGTCTTGCATTGCACTGTTGTGATTATATTAGCTGAGATATGTTGTTGGTACTAGAATGCCATTGCTTGATTTTAGCTGCTGTTAGAACATATTAGTTTATGGCAAATTTTTTCCTTCAAGTATTCAAGATATGATCAAAGTGGCTTCAAAAAGAGAGGGAGCTGAGAAAAGAAGCCATAATACTTGTGCTATGAGTCCTTCTTGGAAGATCTGGTAGTCCTTGGGTTTGTAAACCCTAGATAAATCTTGAAGGACATACTTAAGAAAGCCCTCAGGTTTGTGGAGAAAACCTTAGAGTTGGACCTAAAGTATTGAAAAACAATGATTCCACTGAATAACGAAACCCTAGCTCATGCAAGGAAGGAAAGGCAACAACATGCATTAATGACTAATGACGAGGACAAAGATGATGCGTTTGTAGATGGATTTCTGTGATTTCTACAAAGAAAGCAAGGATCAAGAGGGCTCATGGAGTTGGAAAATTTTCTTTAATCCTCAAAGATAAGTACCTCATATTGATTATTATTATTTTATTTCTGGTTAGCCTCTTGTCTCTATATCTCTTTCTTGGTTATAATTGTTTCTTCCATTACCTCCTAGTGAGGGTTGCAGGTACATCGTAAAGGTTGTTAAGGCTTTGGTAGCAGATGAAAGCATTAAGAAGAATGAAACAAATATTTATGGCAACTGGATTCTCCTAGAAAGGAGCACAAACTCAACTTGAGTGTTTTACGCTTGAGAGGGAGAAATTGTACTGATATTATCATTGTACTCAATGATTGGAAGAGCTCCTATTTTAGAGGGAGCATGCAAGCCAACAAGTTTGAAGGATGTCATTGTGTTGAAGAGAAGTTAGTGGTGACTTCCAAGTGGATCTACAAGATTTAGCATGTAGCAGATGGCGACATAGAGAAGTACAAAGCAAGGATTATCCCAGGAAGAGAGAGAGGATCATGAGGAATTGTTTGCTCCAGCTGTCAAACTGAAGAAAGCATTGTACGGACCTTAGGCATGGTATTCTTGGATAGATGGATATCTAATGAGCCTTGGTGTTGAGAAATTAGGGCGATTAATTCAATTTCTCTTTCATGATAATTACTTGTGATTTCATTATGCTTCTTTTAATTAGATCTTATCTTTGTTAGATTATTACGTTCTCAATCAAGTCAATATCAAATGCACAAGAGACACAAATATTTAGGCTTTCAAGCCAGGGCCAAATCCTCTCCCTCTTTGAGAGGAAAACTCGATAATCATTCTTCTTATAGATCTTCAATTGATGAGTACCAAGACCATGACAAAGACCCTTGATATCAATGTATCTCCAAGACCCTTGTCACTGCTCTTTTAGGCTCGTCTAGCTGATCTCTCCTTTATGCACTTCTCTACACCAACACTAGGAAAGCTTGGTTCCTAGCCCTAATCAGTGAGCTCCTTTTCTGTTCTCCTTGAGTCAGACTTGGTCTTCTAGAGACTACACCTCGACCTACCTTCCAGCATTCGTAGATGCTCAAGACAAAGATCTTCTTGTTGCTGTAAACCTTCTATATGTTGTGTATATCCTTGGTTCCTTTCCAAATGAGGTGACCCAAGACCGAGGTTATACTGCCTCTTCTTCACGCTGATTGTAGCCTCCTTACGCACTGGATCTTCTCTTCTTCTATGCACTAGATGGTAGACATGATACTGCAGTCTTTCTCTGAAGTGACCCTTGGCCTACCTGAAATATGTGAGGTAGGTAGAGACCCTAGAACGGAGATGATACTCAACCCTTACACGACCCAAACACAAAATGTTTCTTCGCTGAGGTTACTTGTCTTCTCGCATTATCTTCGCACCAATATATAGTCCTGTACTTCACACTTTATTTCTGAACTTGACCGAGATATATTAGACCCGAAACAACGATATAATATCCTTCCTTTACTTCGCTGTTTGTCCTTCTATATTCGCATCAACTGCAATCTTTACTTCACACTTCAATCTCAGAACTTGATCCGAAATTTTGTTCTCCAAATGAGGCCGCGGTCCCTTTTTTATAGGGATTGTCTAACTGCTTCTAGGCTGACATGATCTAGTGTGTAGGCCGACATGAACAAGGATGAATCTTCAACACATTTGAGCCAACTTCTTTGGAGTATCTTGACAAGGTCTTGGAGCATACATTTTACATCAATAATTGTCCTTTACACGAGTGTAACAACACTTCATATACATGACTCTAAATTACATTTATGACAAGATGACAAACTTTTAAAGACATCAAGAAGAAGTCTTTGACCTCTAATAAAAACTCCTTGCTCATGAAAACCACGAGGCAAGCATTACAAAATACATTTTATTATCTTTGTCTTCTTCACTACATAAATTCATAATTACAAGTCATTATGAAGATCGAACCTAATTACACTTTTCAACACTCCCTCTTAACTAGGGAGGTATTCATAATGGTACATGGTCACTCTCAATCTGAAGAATCTCATAAGAAGAATTCGATTGGTAATCCATCTGTTATAGCATCATATTAACTAGCATTGTCCCAATTTAAGGCCTTGCCTAACAACTCCATCTCTCCACGAGACCATGAGCTACAGTGTTGGCGACAACAATGATTATAGACAACATCATCATTGTCTCCAAGGTACATATTCCACCTGAGTGTTCACCGAGTATGATCTCTTTTGGACTATTCTTACTGTTGGATTCCCAGTCCTCAAAGAATATCCATTCTTCCACGACTACTCTTTTATCTTGGATGCCTTAATACATCCCCTAAAGAGTATTAGATGCCAGATGATTACCCAATCCTCCATTCTGTCTTCCCAGGTGAAGACCAGAATGACGTGTCTATCTCTCCCTCTCAACTAGGGAGGACATATTCCACAAAGGAATGTACTCATTCCTATACAAGGAATGTACCTAAGGTCCCTCTCAGCTTAGGAATTACAGAGTTTCTTCCAAGTAAGAAACTTATTACCAGGCTCACTCTTAATCAGGGACCTACAACCGCAATGGTGAAAATACCCAACTGCCCATGAAGAACTCCTTCCTTTAATGTCATGAATTTCTTTGTTGTTGAGGAGTCTTCATCTTTGGGATCTCTACACAGGGCACAAATCATCCATCACTTTCATCCAAGAGTCATGTCTTCTATTAGAAAGTGATCCATCAATCTTCTTATCTGGTCTAGCTTCATGCCATGCTGCTTGCCTTTGAACCATACTTCTTCCAAGGATCTTTCATCCTGTCATATAGTCGTCAACTTGTGGAAGACACATATACTTCCCTTTGGCAGCCCTGCATAAGTTTATCATATATTAATTGATTATAAATATGAACTTTTAAATCGAAAGTTACCTTAGTGATGATCTTTTACCATGGCATCTTCTTGTAGGCATCGACATCCTTTGTTTACAGATTGACACATCTCCTAAAGATATGTATTTTCAAGGGTCTCCATCTTTTCCAGACTTCTATCAAAGTCTACATATCTTAGTCAAGTCTTCTTGGCTTCCTTGGATGTTGACTGCTTATTTCTATGGTTGTACTTCTCACGATCACTTCCTTTTTCTTTCTCCACAATTTTATTTCATTCCCAGGAACTTTCACTGTGCAGTTCCTTGATAAAGTACAATCACCTCATATTCGATATGAGGACATATTATGTTGATTTCATCTAGTGTAGATCATGTCTTTTGGCAACTTGTGCGTTGGAATAGTTTTTGCTTTCTATTTTGATCATACTTCTAAAGATAGAAGTATACTACCTGCAACCACATGACATGACTTCATAGCATCCAGTGTCAGCATATATATACATGTACCTCATACTTTTCCTTTTGAGTCATCGTGCAGTAGGTTTCCTTAGAATGAAGAGTTTCATTCCCTTGACCTGCTTCATCAATATGTCATCATATCCTAATCCCAGAATTCTGCAAGATAGAACTTTGATGAAACCTTTTGCTTTCTTTCTAACTAGTGAATCCAAAAGACGATTTCGTTACAAAATGTTAGCACCTATTTCCTTATTGATTATTGAATGATGACCCTTGATCTTGATGACTGCCTTCTATAAATGTTGTTTTCAGTGAGGTTCCTAGGAGTCACATTTATCTCATAGCATAGATGTCACATAAATGTTTTCAGACAACTTCTCATGACAAGTACTCCTACTTTAATGCTTCCATCATGATGCCAATTCTAAAGTGATGTATCTACCATAATATTTTGCAATCGACAGATACCTCTTAAAAAGGAAGATGATCTCACTCACAATAGAGATCTTTCACTTTTTCTTTCTTAGGTTTCTATGAATCAGGTTCTTCCTTTTCTTCGACAATATGGGCTTCTTCCTTTTTCCTCTTGTCCTTATTAGATTTGGGACAATTCTTTCTATAGTGCCCAGGTTTATTACAACCATAGCATCGTATCTTATCCATGTTTCTTCCTTTCTTCTGTGGACCAAACTTACCACATTTTCCTTTCCTTCTTGAAATAGTAGTATAGGCTTTATTTGATCTAGTTTTTTTTGTCTTACGCAAAGACCATAGATCCTGGAATGGCATTTCTTATTTCTTCCCATAAATGCTTGAAGTGAAGCTTCCCCATTCCTTCGGTAGTGCATTTAGTACCATAGTGACTATTTCTCCATCAAACATTACTTCTCCCAATTTTTGCAATTGATTTCGTATTTCGAAAATCTTCATAAAGTATGAAGATATTCCTTCCTCCCTTGACATCTTCAACTTGTATAGTTCTTGTCTCAGAGACATAATTTCCCCTGTAGTACTTACCGAGAATAACACCACCAATTTATCATATATTTATTTTGAGGATTCTAGATTTGATACATAGGGAATGAGAGAGTCCTTTATGGATTTTATAAGAATCCTTCAGGGTCTTATGCCCCCCTTCATGTATTTGGTATAAGCTTGAGTATCTTCTTTTGAAGGTTCAACTAATGATCCTTTGATATAGTCCATTACTTCATTTTCAATCAAGTTTAAATCTGTCCTTATCTTCCATGCAAGAAAGTTTGTAGTCCCAGACAATTTATTGCATTCCTTGCAAAAAGTCATTTTGACAGATTCAAATGAAGACATTAAGGATACTTACTTGAGTAGAAGCTATCTCCTTTTATCAACTTCCTTGATGATGATGTAAATAGCAGCAAGAGCTCCCTCTTAGATTAGCTTCTTCTATATCACCTTGCATCCTTGATGATGATGATGATCAAGGATGATGACTTCATCAAGGTGGCTTGACGATGTCTCCAACAATGTTGACTTGACTTTAACACCAATAGTTGTTGATGGTGATGGCTTCTACATGGTGTCCTTCTTGATGTATAGGTCCTTGATCTTCTTGAGATAGCTTTCCAATTTCTGCAAACTGCCTCTTTATAACTGAAGATTGATTCTTCAATGTAGGTCTCTGACTTTTGCTTTGTTGCCTTCTAGAAAACTGATCCTTGATCTTTTTGGTACTTGAGTGTCTTGCCAAATGGCCCTTTCTTGTCTTCAACACCTTAGCTCTGATACCATGTTGAGAAATTAGGGTGATTAATTCAATTTCTCTATCATGATAATTACTTGTGATTTCGTTATGCTTCTTTTACTTAGATCTTATCTTCGTTAGATTATTACGTTCTTTATCAAGTCAATTATCAAATGCATAAGAGACACAAATATTTAGGCTTTCAAGCCAGGGCCAAAACCTCTCCCTCTTGGAGAGGAAAACCCGATAATCATTCTTCTTATAGATCTTCAGTTGATGAGCACGAAGACAATGACAAAGACCCTTGATATCAATGTATCTCCAAGACCCTTGTCACTGCTCTTCTAGACTCTTCTAGCTGATCTCTCCTTTCTGGATTGCTCTGCACTAACACTAGGAAAGCTCGGTTCCTAGCCCTAACCAGTGAGCTCCTTTTCTGTTCTCCTTGATTCAGACGTGGCCTTCTAGAGACTACTCCTCGACCTACCTTCCAGCATCCATAGATGCTCAAGACAAAGATCTTCTTGCTGCTGTAGACCTTCTATATGCTGTGTATATCCTTGGTTCCTTTCCAAATGAGGTAACCCAAGACTGAGGTTATACTGCCTCTTCTTCACGTTGACTGTAGCCTCCTTACACACTGGATCTTCTCTTCTTCTATGCACTAGATAGTAGACTTGATACTGCAGTATTTCTCTAAAGTGACCCTTGACCTACCTGAAATATGCGAGGTAGGTAGAGACCCTAGAACAGAGATGATACTCAACCCTTACACGATCTAAACACAAAATGTTTCTTCGCTGAGGTTACTTGTCTTCTCTCATTATCTTCGCACCAATATACAGTCCTGTACTTCACACTTTCTTTCTGAACTTGACTCACATATATTAGACCCAAAACAATGATATAATATCCTTCCTTTACTTTGCTGTGTGTCCTTCTATATTCGCACCAACTGCAGTCTTTACTTCACACTTCAATCTCAAAACTTGATCTGAAATTCTGTTCTCCAAATGAGGTCGTATTCCCTTTATATATAGGGACTATCTTACTACTTCTAGGTCAACATGATCTAGTGTGTAGGCTGACATGAACAAGGGTGAATCTTCAACACATTTGAGCCGACTTCTTTAGAGTATCTTGACAAGGTCTTGGAGCATACATTTTACATCAATAATTGTCCTTTACACGAGTGTAACAACACTTCATATACATGACTCTAAATTACATTTATGACAAGATGACAAACTCCTAAAGGCATCAAGAAGAAGTCTTTAATAAAAACTCCTTGCTCTTGAAACCCATGAGGCAAGCATTACAAAATACATTTTGTTATCTTTGTCTTCTTCATTACATAAATTCATAATTACAAGTCATTATGAAGACTGAACCTAGTTACACTTTTCAACACCTGGTTGATCTTGTTATTATATGACTTGTTTTTGACGGGAACAGAAGGACTCTGAAGCGAACAAAGTTCCTTCTCAAGTTAAATAATCCAAAAGACTTGGAATATCAGAATATCTATGAGGATACAAATATTATATTAAATAGTATGAAGAATGAGTTGATGATTGAATGTTGCAAATGAGGCCTGCTTATATACCTAGACAGGTGCCTCTTCACGAAAGGTCATGTCTCATTAGACATGCCCTATCAACCTAATTACTAATTAACTATTTAATCATTATTTACATTATTTTATTCATTACATTGCCTTCCTTCTCAAAAAGCTTTGTCCTCAAAGCTTGATGAAAGGCCTCGATTTCTTTTCCTGCTACGAACATCTTCTCGTCTCGGGGCAGTGATCCTTGTCGATACAAGTTGATATGATCCTCTAAGTGACAAACAAAATTGTCTCCCTGAGAATGGATCGGACCATCCTAAATCAATCTTCTGTGGAATCTTATGATGAATGGCAACTTGTGACGACTTGTTATCACATAAGTAGATTGCACCGACATTATTATTCTTCGGAATATCAGCTTGTTTTTGTACTGAATACATAGCTCGGTTGAGTTGTCTGCTCCCGTGATTTGGATGTTGATAGGGAACTTTTTTGGTTTGACTTATTTGATTTTCTTCTAGTGAGGATGTTATTGAGTTGGTTACAAAACCTTCACTTAGAATGTTCCTCGTCTGAACTGCAACATCTAAGTTTGTATCTTTTGCAACTTGCTTGTCTTCTTCTTGAGTTGTGACATTTACTGGATCAAATGTTCATTTTTTCTTCAACTTGAACTTCTATATTTGAAGGTTTCGATGATTCATTTTCGACAAATTGTTGTGCCTTGTTTTCTAATGACTTCTTGTCCTTTTTCAGCTTCTTAATTTGCGTTAGTAACTTTTCGTTGTGGTCCTTGAGGCGAGCAACTTCTTCATTCTTGTTAGTGGTGATTTTGTCAACGTCTCGTTGCAAATTTTGTATTGTTTTTTTACTTTTTTGAAGAGCTACTCTTAAGATATCTAATATGTCTTCCGCAAAATTGTTTTCGGTGAAGTCATCCCACAGCCTATCCCAGGTTGGGAGTTTCTCTTGTGAAACGACTCCTTTAACGAAGGCACCCCATTGCTCTGTGAACTTATTCTAAGTTGACCTTACTAGTTCTGAGTTGGACACTTTCTTCCCCACTGCAACAAGCTCATCTTGTACTCGAGATATTTTGGTGAGATAAGAAGAAATGGTTTCGTTCTTGGACATCTTAGTGCTGCTAACTTTTTGTCTCAACACCATTTTCTAGTTCTCATTGTTGCTTTGGTATACTTTGTCAACGAATCCCTCATTTCTTTGGCTATTTTCTTGTCAGATATATGAGGGATAATATGATCCTTCACTCCCTCCAGGATAATCCTCCTGGATTTCACATCCTTCTTATTATGGGTTGCTAAAAGTGTTGCATCCGTAGGAGGGATTCGAGTTTGTGCTACAAACTTCTAGATCTCGTTCTCCTCCAACTCCAATGCAATCCTCTCCTTCCAGATGTTGTAGTTGGACAAATCAACCAAGTGATCTTCAAATCTGATGTTGGTCGCCATCCTGTCCAGCCAATCAATCCTTGGAAAAATAAATTGATGAAGAAGATGCTTTTGCTTCTTTTCATATTGTGCTGTTCGATTACGTAGCCCTACTCATGCGGCCTCACTACGTGCTCGTTCCTAATGACACCCCTAATGGTTGTTGTTGTAGACCCTCAAACCCAGGCAACGAACCCTCGGTTCCTGTGGTGGATCGACTGCTCTATTTGATGGGCTTATTCCTTCCGTAGTTTATGATCCTGTAGTGCTGTGGTGCAACAATTCTCTGCCCACGCTGTTGATTTGGACCCTGTTCCGATCAACGCTTGTTGACCCCCACCTAGGTGGTGGGTATGGCTATTTTGTGGTTTGCAGGCAGCTCAATCTTACGACTATACCTCCCCGCACTTTGATATGCAACCTTGACAATTGTTGGACAACTCTGTGCGCTGCCACTTGTCAATGACCTGCCCTATTTGTGCCAGCAACTTCGAGATCCCAACCACAACTTCCACTAGCTATGCCTCTGTCTTACTTGCTTGACTGCCAGTAGAGTAACTGTGGCAACTGTCGAATGATCTCTCCTACACGTAAACTCCTTGTGATTCCACCTCACCCTCGGGTTGAGGCTTTTAGTAGCCCTTGGTGTTGTCTGTTGCGTGCAACTCTGTCGATTTTCCCTCATCCTGCCACCTTGTTCAATTCCCTTGGCGATTGGCTTAGTCATGACTCAATTTGTAGACTTGTGGGCTCAAACAATTCACCTATGACCAGGCTCCTATTGACAAAGCCCGACAACTCTTCCTTCCTGATCCTTGCACCCAAATGGTCTGTCGGTTGCCCCTGCGACAGATCTTTCCTACACCCCCCTCATGTCACGTCCCTGTGGCCACTCCCATGGCATGTTGCCACTTTCTCTTGCTGCAAAGCTTCCTCTGCGATAAGTTGCCGATGGCGACAGCCCTGTTGGTGGCTAGGGCTAACGACTAGCAGGCTTGTGCGTCACCCAGCCCTCCCTTTTTTAATGTTTTTTTATTTACTTTTACTCTTGTACCTGCACAAGTTTCCTTTGTGCTGACAATCATGGCCCCCGTTGTACCACTGTACGACCTGCGTACAACCTCCTTAAAAAGATTCTCCTTGCTTTCGTATGATCGTGGCCAAACCTGGCCCTCGACAATTCGATACGAACCTGGCACTTGCGATTCCGAGATTGATTCAAAGTTTCAACTATGATACCATTTTAGAATTTACACAACCCAACACTCAACATTTAATTCCAAGCAATAAATTATTGAATAAACGCACGACTAGATTCCTAACAAATAATATTCATTGGAAGTAAATTACGATCTGAATCACAGACATATTTCTTCCCAACAAATCAGTTCATCATTAATAAAACTCAGAACTTACTTTTGCTCTCCTCCTAGGATCATGGCCCAATTGAGAAAATACATATTACAATACTCTGTATCCGATTCAACAAATCTCCTCTCTTGCGGATTTGGATCTCTAGCCCCTCTGCACTCTCTTGAGACTCAGACCCAACACAAGCTCATTGAGATGCTATTCTCAACTTTGTGCTGCTGTTGTGTCTTTACCTCAACCCATAGGCTCAATTTATAACTTTTTAAAGCTAAGATCAAAGACCAAAATGAGCTCATAAAGTTAACTCAATATGTTAACCTCTAGTTAACTTTCTTATCTTTAACTTTCATTTCTTTAACTCAAGTACCAAAGACACTTTATTACAATCAACATGCAAACTCCGCATGTCGCATGCAACTGACATGCATGCCTTGCATGTCACATGCAAGCTCCTAGAAAGGAAAAACAAAGGTCCTTTTAGTCAAGACACAAGGCTAGAAATACCTCCTCGAGCTACAAAAATCAATAGCTTGGCACAACCCTTTAAAGCTCCGAGTCATTCATGACTTTCCCCGCAGCTGATAGTTCATCACGAATCCGCTGAATCCTGGTGAGATAAGAAGTCACAGTCTTAGATTTGTTCACGCAAATGGTGTTTAAACTTTAGCTTCTCCCTTAGCACCATCTTCCTGTTCTAGTTACTACTCTAGTATGTTGAAATATGTAACTAGGTTCGGTCTTCATAATGACATATGTAATCATGATTTTAGGTATTTAATGAAAAGAGAAGTAAATGTATTATTGTAAGTCTTGAGGCATGGGTTTCACGCTTAAGAGAATTTATAGGTCAAAGCATCCACTAAGTGCTTCTAGGTTTGTTATAAAGTGATTGAGTCATTGTCATGTATGACTGATCCATTTGGGCATGTTACATATTGTAAAGAAAAATTTGTTGATTCATAATCAAGTCAAAAGTCCCTCCAAGACCTCGTCATGGCACAAAGTTCAAGTCGGCCTAAAGGAAGCACTTCGACCCTATGTGAAGCCTATATAAAGAAGACCTCAGCCTCATTTGGAGAACACACTCTCACTCACACAAGTTCGATCTGAAGGGCGAAAGGAAGCTCGAAGAACAAAAAGACTAAGGAAGGAGAAAAAGTCCAAGTTTTGGATTTGTTTTTGGGCTACTTCTCTCCACACGTGTGAAGGAATTAGGGCACATATTTGTTGATTTTTGTAGAATCGGATGTGCTATAGCCTCGAGATTTTGCAGAGAGGCTAATACACATGCATTCTACAAGACCTATAAATTGTTTGGTGAAATTCCACCTAGAGATGATTTAATTAAAATAATTAATCATTTTTAATGTATTCCTAACTCTAAACTTAGGAAATGTGATTAATTAAAGGGTATTAATTAAATCAGGTGCGAATCTTCTAAATAAAGATGAGGATCGAGTCCAAGTTAATCTTAGCCATTGATTGAGATCTAATCATGGTCGTTGATGTCTCAACGAGAGATTATAAGAAGGAAATCGATGGGCACTTGGAGAACACACTTGAGATTTGTAGAGATCGAATTTGTTGGGAGATCGAATTCTTAGAGTAGCAATGCTGAGTTGCTAGAGATAGATGCTGTAATTTCGTTGTAGTGAGGGGCAGAGATAGTAAGACCAGATGAAGGTTTCCAGATTCGAGGAGTGCAAGGCAGAGAAGACATTGAGAGCGACGTTGAGGCAACGCAGAGCTTCAGAGGGAGTCCGCTATTTTGTTGTGAGAAAGTCGAGATCCAGTGCCAGAAGCCGGGGTGTGAGTTCGGAAGGCCAGGGAGTTGAGTTTCTAGTTGGCAGAAGATCAGAAGGAGAGGGTGACGCAGTTCCTTGAGCTGTGACGCAGTGACTGCGTAGGTTGACGCACAGAGACAACGTAGGGTAGCTCATCCAGAGTCCGGATCAGTGTCAGATCGCCAATGACAGTGCGAGATTTTTCTCAACAACTCTTTGTCAATTTTTCTCTGTATCGGATGGCCAGTTTGGGCATCCAACAATTTGTACTCTGATTACTACTGCATAATAATAAAATCCTTAGCTGCTGCACCAGTTTTCCCAAGTTGGGTTTTTTTGGGGACGATTGTTCAAAAATAATTGTGTACTTATGTGTGTGCATCTAGTCTTTCCTGCGTTATATTTTCCGCAGTATTTTATGTTATGTAGGCTGCAGTGTATTTGATTTCGATATTTACTGTGTAACACCGTAAACAATTTGTTCAGTAATTAACAAATAGAAGACCTAATCAGTTGCTACAGTAGGATCTGGGTAACCAAATTTTCACATGGTATTAGAGCGCAGATAAAAGCGGAGGAGCTCAGTTGCAGAAGGAAAGAGGGTCATTCGAGGCAATGCGTAGGTAGTTTCTCGAAACCTTAGAAGGTTGCGCAGTCCATTAGCCAACAGGGCAATTTTTGAGGAAAAATTCGCTTCTTTGAGTGAGACGATAGAGAACAAATTTTCCAGATCAAGAATTGTCAGAGGCAGAGGGAGCAGCAGCAGTAGTTTCCACGCAGAGCAGATCTTCAGCTGGGACGTAGTTTTTCTCATAACAGCTTGTAGAGCAAAATAGCGCTTCGAAGGAAAGAAGAGCACACTCGAGGAATTTTGTCCCCGCAGAATTTCTGCCAAGAAATTCTATTTTTCCTCATAGGGTAGCCATAGCCAAGGGAAAATTTACTCACTCTAGCAGGGAGTGCATAGAGCTAGTCAACAACTGCGCAGAGGGATGGAGCCAAAGTTCGACTTTTGTTTTGCGAGATGGCATCAGCTGGGTTGAGAGATCAAGATCGGTTGGACGGTGCTTCCAACTACATGATCTGGAAGGCTAGAATCACTCACCTTATAGACGAGTATGATCTCAAGACTTATATCAGTTCAGTGGTAGCTGTACCCACGAACCCAGATCAGAACAACGCCTACAAGAAGGAAATGCCGAAGGCCAAGAGGATGATCCTCGATGGAGTTCGGGATCATGTGGTATCTCACATAGCGGGCAAGGATGCTGCCAAGAAATGTGGGATGCATTGGCCACGCTATATCAGGGATCTTTCGAGCAGCTGAAGATGTACTTGGAGGAGAAGCTGAGGGTGACGAGGATGCAGAAGAGGGAAGGCATGGATCCCTTCCTAGCGAGACTTAAGGATATCCGAGATCAACTGGCAACTGTAGGAACAATGCCTCAGTCTACAGAGTTTGTACTGTTATCCCTCAAGAGCGTTTCCGAGGACTGGCAAGTCTTTGTCGAGAGTATCCTGGGAAGAGAGAAGTTGTCAGATTGGGAAAGAGTTTGGGCTGATCTACAGCAAGAAGAGATGAGGCGAGACTTGGTGAAGAGCACCATAAGTGGCAGCAACAGCAGTGGGGTGAAGCTCAAGAAGGAGGAGGAGAATGCAACCCTTGCATCAAAGGGGCAGTAGGTGTGAAAAATCCTAGATCTGGATTCCTACTGCAACAAATCTGAATTACTTCTCCTATTATTTGATAATTATTTCACTACATTGAAATACTGAAGTAATTATTGAAGCAGTCTACACAAATAATGCTACGGAATAAATCTAAGTGCTGAAACAATCTGAACAAAACTCAATGAAAAGCAACCACATTGACACAGTTATTTTTGGACTAAGTCCCCGGAAAAACCCAACTTGGGAAAATTGGTGCAGTAGATTTGAGGGTTTGTATTATTAAGCAGCAGAATCTTGAATACAACGAGGGTGCCAACATTTGGCAAACCCTTTAGAGAAAGCTAGACAACAAAAATAACTGTGAGATATACCTCACTCAGCAAGTCTCTGGCTGATAAAAAACAACGCTGATGAAGCCCTCATTGCCTCTGTGTGATTGCTTACGTTGGATTTGCGTAAGCCTGCGTAGGCAAGCTAGAGGGACTGCATCACCCTTTCCCGCAGCTGATCTGAAGCTGGATCTTGGCCCTCCTGGCTTAGAACCCCAACCTCTATCCTTCTCCGGACTGACTCCAAGAGACACTGCGCTGGTTTTGCGTGATTCTCTGCAGTAACTGCGTCACCCTTGCCAAAAACTGTGCTGTCTCTCTCTTGCGTTGATGCTACCTCTCTCTGAAATGTATTTTTGGCCCTCCTGACCAATCTTTGCTGCTGCCCCTCTCTGGATCTGATCATTGAATCAAATCACTTAGCAAACCCAACCCTAGTGATTTGTTCTTGATCAAAAGCTGTGTCTCCTCACACAAATTTGAAAATGCTCAATGGCTCAAGTGTCAAGTGTCTTTTCCATAGGCCCCTCACCCTCCTTATAATCTTCCATTGACTCTTCAACGACCAAGATTAAAACATAATCAAGGGCTAAGATTAACTTGGAGGTGATCCATGACTTTATCTAGAATATTCACACTTGATTTAATTAATACAATTTACTTAATCAGTTTCCCTAAGTTTAGACTTAGGAAAACATTAAGAAATGATTAATTAATTTAATTAAACCATCTCTAAGTGGAATTTTCCAAAACCATTTCTGGGTTTTATGGAATACATGTGTCTTAGCCTATATACAAAATTACAAGGCTAGAGCACATCCAATGCTACCATAAATCAACAACAGGAGTAGCGTAGAAGAACGAAGGATGTTTCGAAGATCAAATGCTTCAGATGTGGCGAGTTAGGCCACTATAGTTCTCAATGTCCTCTCAAGAAGAAGGACAAAGAGGAGAAGCGAGATCAACAAGTTGCATCCGCTGAGATAGATGGGTTGTCCTCCAGGCTGGCGGAAAAGTTTGCCATGATCACTGACATACCTCTAGGGGTGAGGTGGGGTGATTTGGTTTTGTAGCCCCAAAGAGCTACAGATGGGTAGGATCCTTGAGGAGTCTACCTCTTGGATCAATACCTTGCTATGAGAGCCCATAACAACAGTAGCAGGATGGACCAGTGGCAGTTGGTGCAGCCATGTGCTAAAGTGACAAATGCAGTAGCTAGTAGCGGTCTGAGACTGAGCAACATAGAGCAGAGTCGGAAACAGTGCAGTTGGCACAGTGCAAAGTCAACAACAGCGCAGAGGCTTCAGTGACAACGCAGAGACTAGTAGCAGTTAGGACTCGGGTGACAAATGCATCAGACTGAACAGAGTTGGTTTAGTATGATGGACATCTCTTAGTTGCAACAACATCAAATGAGAGACAGTTGCGGATGTTGCAGTAGCAACAACAACAGAGTTGCAGTGCAGATGCAATAGTCGGCAGCAGTATGCAGGGTCAGCAGCAGCACAGATGCATTGCAAAATCAGAGTTGCGCAGTGGTTGGTGGGAAGAGAGGCCAGACATCAACAACGCAATAGGAGATGGTGTAGAATTAGAGTGGTGCTTCAGTAGGTTGCAACACTAGAGCACATTCCTCGCTAAGAGGGAGTGTTGATTTTTGTAGCATCGGATGTGCTCTAGCCTTGAGATTTTGCAGAGAGGCTAAGACACATGCATTCTACAAGACCCAAAATCGTTTGGTGAAATTCCACCTAGAGATGATTTAATTAAAATAATTAATCATTTTTAATGTATTCTTAAGTCTAAACTTAGGAAATGTGATTAATTAAAGGGTATTAATTAAATCAGGTGCGAATCTTCTAGATAAAGACGAGGATCGAGTCCAAGTTAATCTTAGCCATTGATTAAGATCTAATCATGGCCGTTGATGTCTCAACGAGAGATTTTAAGAAGGAACTCGATGGGCACTTGGAGAACACACTTGAGATTTGCAAAGATCCAATTTGCTGGGAGATCGAATTCTCAGAGTAGCAGCACTGAGTTACCAGAGAGAGATGTAGTGATTTCGTTTTAGTGAGGGGCAGAGATATTAAGACCGGTGGAAGGTTTCCAGATCCGGGGAGTGCAAGGCAGAGAAGACATCGAGAGCCACGTTGAGGCAGCGCAGAGCTTCAAAGGGAGTCCACTATTTTGCTGGGAGATAGTCGAGATCCGATGCCAGAAGCCGGGGTGAGAGTCCGGAAGGGCAGGGAGTCGAGTTTCCAGTTGGTAGAAGATTAGAAGGAGAGGGTGACGCAGTTCCTTGAGCTGTGACTTAGTGACTTCGTAGACTGACGCAGTAGTTGCGCAGAGACAATGTAGGGTAGCTTATCCAGAGTCGGGATCAGTGTTGGATTGCCAGTAACAGTGTGAGATTTTTCTCACTAACTCTTTGTCAGTTTTTCTCTGTATCGGATAACCAGTTTGGGCATCCAACGATTTGTACTCAAATTACTACTGCATGATAATAAAATCCTCAGCTGCTGCTCCGGTTTTCCCAAGTTGGGTTTTTCCAGGGACTATTGTCCAAAAATAATTGTGTACTTATATGTGTGCATCTAGTCTTTCCTGCGTTGTATTTTCTGCAGTGTTTTATGTTGTGTAGGCTGTAGTGTATTTGATTTCGATATTTATTGTGTAACACCGTAAATAATTTGTTCAATAATTAACAAATAGGAGAAATCTAATTATTTGTTGCAGTAGGATTTGGTAACCAAATTTTCACAATATTGTTGCAGTGAAGTCAAGTTGCAAAATTGATGTTAGGTCGCCAAGAAGAGTTGTTCTGGAAGCCGAATTCTCTAGGAGAGAGAATCTACCTAAATGAAGAAGAGAAGTTGCAGTTTTTGGGCAAATCGAAGTTGCAATTACAAGTTGCAGTTTCTGGTTGTAGTCGAAGTTGCAGTTTCCGGTTGCAGTCGAAGTTGTCGTTTCTGGGTAAGTCGAAGTTGCAGTTTTTGGGCAAGTCAAAGTTATAGTTGCAGTTGCGGAGTAGGTCGAAGTTGCTGGAAGAAGAATATCAAAGAGGAAGCATTGACTTGGTCTTGGAGGGGTTCTTGGTCAAGGGTCTAGTTCTTGGAATTCGTCAATTGAAGATTCTATAAGAAGAAGAATTCTTGTGGGTTTTCCTGTCACGTTGGAGAGGTTTTGGCCCTGGCTGATTGCCTACATCTTGTGTCCTTTGTGTCATTGTTCTTTATGGTTTGGTAGTTGTTTGATGAAGAACACATAATAATAATCAAGTACAAGAAGAACCTAATTAAGAGAAATCATCTAATATCTATGCCCTAGATTTCTCAACATGGTATAGGCTGGTCAAGGCTGTCCACATCTTATGTTTTGTATCCTTTCTTGTTATGTGAGGGATCACATGATCCTCACACTCTCCAAAATAATGCCTCTAGCTCTTATATCTCTTATCTTATGTTCAGTTGCTTGGGTAGCATCATAAGGAATGTGGATCTTTGTGCTTGCAATTTCCGACAAGCCATTCACCATAAGAACAATGGTGATCCTCTCCTTCCATGGACTAAAATTTATAGTCCCCTCCAACCTGTCTTCATACCTCAAATTTGGTGATTCCATATTATCAGATCTGCTTTATCCACAAAACTCAAAGTAAACTACTGTCAAAATTAAAAATATCTATCATCAAAAACATTGTTTTCCCTTCTTTAGAGTTTTTAAAGCTCTAATACCATGTTAGAATTTTAATATCAACCTTGATCTATTTTATCTCAACAATTAATGCATAACCCATAAAATATTTATATCAAATAAATTTTGAATCTGTTGATAAAATAAATACATTGGTATATTAACTCAGTAAATAATTTGCAACGAAAATAATTGCGGGAAACCAAACATGGAACAATATGCAACGACATGCAATAACATGCAATAACAAAAACTTCACCCAAACAATTTTGTCACTTATATTAAAATTTGGAAAATATGGGTTAGACCCACAGAGAAAAATTTACACAAAAAATTTATTGTTGCAAGGAAACTTGTAACTCAGCTTACCCCTGAAATCGATCTCAGAAATTCACTGTTAGTTGGAAGAAATTGACCTTCAAGAATTTTTAGCCTGCTATATGACCACTGTATGATGCCCTTGCTACCGCACGTGTGGGTCCGGCCTGCCGCCGCCGCACGTGTGGACTCGACCTTCTTTCAACAAACCCACTTTCCTTCTCTTGTTGTTCCTGACCTCCTCTCACAAAATCACCTTCCTTTTCTTGTTGTGCTCGACCCTCTCTCTCCAACTTGGCTCCAAATTTCTATTGAAATCTCCTCAATGAATTCTCCCTACGTTACACGGGTTCCGCACCCGGGGGTGGGGTTCTCGCACCCAAGTACCGGATTCGGGTACGGGTTCTTCTCAGAAGAACCCAAACGAACCGAGTTCTTCTATGAAGAACCGGGTTCTTCGAAAAAAAAATTCGGGTTCTTTGGGTACGAAGAACCCATGGTTTGGGTACTTAGAACCCGAATTTCGAGTTCTTCTGGTTCTTCATAAATAATTTCCTCAAATATATATATATTTTTTAAATGATTAAAATTTAAAAATTTTAATTAAATTTTAATAAATATTAAAATTAAATTAAAAATAATTTAATAAATTAAAAATCTAACTATTTTTTAAAACATACAAATTACAATTAAATTTTAAAACTTAAAACTTAAAAAAAAAAAAAATTAAACCTTAAAACATACCTACCTACCCATGAATCATAAGTTCATAACTTACCCAGCGAAAGCGTAGACTTACCACAAGCATCCATCCTCAAATTGCTATGGATGAGCCGGAGCCTCAAGATGAGAGTGATTCCTACTTGGAGAGCATGCTAACTAAAGATCTAAGTGATGTTGATGACATGGATGCTGATGATATGGCTTGAGGAAGCCATTGCTCACTATTAGGCTTTAGCTATTTTTATTTTAGTATATCAAAATTTCCTAGTTCATGTTTACAGTTTGCCATTTGGAGATGCCTTGAGGCAAATTTTGAATTTAGTATGACAATGGACATATATTTTGAAATTTTGAATCATGATTCTAATTTCTTATAAGTTATTAATATGTAAACTTAGCTCCAATTTGCACTTGATATCATATATGAATCATGATATTATCCAACTAGAAATTTTGAAATTTCAATGACAAATGTCACATGTGAATGTTGAAACTTGAATGTTGAATGATGTGCATGTTTAAATCTTTAAAGTTTAAAATTTATAAATTATTAGTAATTTACTAATTACTATATTAGTGTCATTAAATTTATAATTTATAAATTATAACTTAGAAAATATAGTTTTATATATGATATATAAATTATAATATATATTAATATAAAAATACCCAGACGAACCCACGCACCCTGTTTCAAAAAATGCCGTCCCCGTCCCCGAACCCACGTTTCCTGGCAACGTAGATTTCTCCTCTTCCTCCTAAGTCAAGTTGAGCCTCTCACTTCAGAATATCTCTATCTCAAGTGCTCAACAATAATAATATGTCTTTCACCTCATCATTAGGCTTATTTAATGATTTCATTAGGTCAATCCCTTAACCTATTTTCCCAAGTGATCAATGGCTATGATTAAATCGTATAAAACTTGAGATCAATGGTTGTGATTATATCATCGAAGTCACTTAAAATAAGTTAAAAGAAGTAATAGTTCTCATTAATTAATTATTGAACTTTTTTTAAGTTAAAATTGGGAAAGGAATTAAAAATCGCTTACACCTTGCATGTAAGCATCCAGAGAGGCAGATCGAAGTCTTCTCCATGCTAAGACACAAAGCTATAAGTAGACCTTCTGTAGCTACAGAAATCAACACTAGGTCATCTTGAAACCAACCATTCGCCTGCCTAACTATTAGAGTGCACTGAAAACAACATTCAGGAAAATTACTCTCTCGTACCGACCCTGTGTTGGTATATATGAGGGTTATAGCACCAAACACACCCATTCTACAAACCATGTATGGCTCAGAAATTCTTAATGTTAACTCGTGTTATTTGATGAAAATATTTACTTCGTCATTTGTGGAATTGAATCAAAGATTTATCAATGCATCTTTATTTTGCTATATGTGCTTTTGATTAAATTTATGGTTGATATACTTTGGACACTTCATTAATAATTAATTTAATAATCAACATTGCACTGAATACTTTCAAACAAGTCAACATCATATCGCAACTCTAAGAGAGGGTCAACATCTAAGCTAAGTAATACTTCCATTTATACTAAACGATAAGTTTATAATCAAACATAGGGAACCTCCCTTAGGCTAGGAAATCATGCAGCTAAACCTAGAAGTAAGGTGCAAGTTTGTCGAGGTGAAAATGGGTGGCTTGTTTGATAGTTTCTTTAGGTTCTCCCCCTAGCAAGGTTGGGACTTTTTCTTTAGGGAGAATCTGAGCGATAACACAACCATTGAAATTCACTGTAATCTATTTCCTTGTTTTCCATTAAATAACCTTTGTTTATTACTTCCTTATTTTCAATTTTAGGCTATTTTTGTATTGTTGATTTTCTAGTGCTAATTTAGACAAGCACAATTTTTTGCCACTGATAATTACTTCCAATGATATACAATCTTACTTTAGCATATTTCATAACATCATTAAGCAGTGATACTCAGAAAACTCTGTTGGAAATACTGAGAGGGGGGGTGAATCGATATTTCTTTTCAATTGTTATTTTTACCAGTTTAGATCTTTACAATAAATCCAATACAACAGTATAGAGCTCCAACCCTAGATGAAGACACCAATCTTCAATCCTTCTAGGCACCAATCTGTACTATGCCAAGCACCAACTTGGACTTCACTAGGCTCCGACCTCTAGGGCTCCAACCCTGTTTTCCCAAGGCACCAACCTTGTCACTTTGAGGCTCCAACCTAGTCTCTTAAGGACTCCTATCCTCTAGGGCTCCAACCCTATCTTCCAAGGCACCAACCTTGTCTCTACAAGGCTCCAACCCTTAGCTTCACTTCGTCAAGATGTGTTTGGTTATTCTTCACGGTTCCCAATGTCTTCTTCAACGAGCCCAATCACACTTAGTCTCCACATCACATCATCAATGACTTTTCTTTTTAGAAGGCATCACCACTGCTCTTCATCGTACCCAAACAAAGATCTCCAAGGTTACTTCATAATGACATCAGCGATGTATCATAATCTCCAGGGGTGCCTTCAAGATGTCTTCAATAGGTAGCACAAGTTTTGCACCTGCTCTAAACTTCTTCAAGAACTTCTCAAGGGAGTCTTCACTTTACTTTCCCAACAAGGTATTTCTTCACAAGTTCTTCAATAGGTGCTTCAAGATGTATATCAATTCTACCAAGAAGTCTGCAGGTGACTGTAATTATTATTCCTCCACTAGCTGCTACAGGACTGAGACTAAAGTCAAATGCTGGTCCAAGAGATAAGCTACGGGTCCGAGTTTCTTCCAAAAATGAGACTGTTCTTCGTCACTTGTGGCTGTCCTTCCTGAAGAGACTTGTCACAGGTTGTTGTTTTCAAGGTCTGCACACCCACAAACCGAGTTTGACAAGTGACAAGTTTACTGGAGGTCCGAGCTTCCATAGATGTTACCTGTCAACAGATTTTAGTATGGTCCAAACCACAGACAGTTTGAGTTAAATTCTTCTGACGTCCACCAGAAACTCCTTTTCTCTTTCGCTGTTCTACTTTGGATCTGCAATTATCTCAGATGAATTCTTGACTGAATTAGTGGCTAGAAACCTATGTTCAAGACCCAAAACCCATAACAAAAAATTGCCCAAACAGTCTTCTTTTATGTCATCTCGGCTTCCTTGCTGTTCTGTAGCTTTTCTCTCTGAATTTCTGTGATTTTCACCGAATTTGATGACTAAAAGGAGAAGATACGACATGTATTTATACTGGTTTTGCGTGAGTTGACACGTCACTAAGGCAGGCCGACATTGAGAGCTAGGACAGGTCGGCTCAAAAAAAATAATTATTGCACAACTTCAAAAATCAATATCTTTCTAACCACGGGGAGTTTTGGGGCATATGAGGGCTTGTTGGAAAGAGGAAGGAGTTCTCCTTAAGATGGTGAAGGAGCCATATTGAAATGGCGTCTTTAAGATGTCAAAAAATAATTTTCTTTATGACTGTTTGGAATTTTTAGTGCAGAAGGTGATTAGGACAGCAAGAGGTCATTAATGGCTTCTCCATTGTCATGTATCCAACAATGTCAATATACGTCATCAAGTATGGTGAGGTCATTCATGTCATATCTCCCATTATTGTCCATGTCATCATTATGTATGTCCTTATGTGTGATAGTGTAGCATCAATCATGTTACCAACCATGTCATAGTGCAGCATCCAGTAATTTCCATCCAGAGAGCCCATCATGAGATTTGTATTTCATCAATGTACGGTCATTCATGTATAGTCCTCCATATTTCGTCAAGGGCTTGTATATCAGATACATCATTGGCACTTAAAGGCTAGTTCACTATGAGCATCAATCACAGGCACATGATTGACATGGCATCTTTAGACTTCCTTATTAAGGGTAAGGACATCATCCGGGATCTAGGGCATCTTCATGGTTAGTTCCAGGACATCATCATTAGGGTATTATGATCAATGGACATTTAGGCAACATCACACATCATAAGAATTTTCCATCACGAACAATGCGATATTGACATCAATGACAATCTTGATTAACAAAGTCAATAGTAGATGCAACGGAAACAATAAAGATCACTGTAGAAAAACTATGCATAATAAACACCAAAATTTTCACCTGGGAAACCCAAACTCGGGAGAAAACCGAACAATATTTTCTAGGAGAAACAATTATGTTCAACAAAAGTACTGATTTTTCAAGTCAATACTTGGTCAACCTAGACCAACAATCTAGCAAAGGTGAAACCTGGTCAAACAAGCCTAAATTCGACCTCCTGCAGCTGCGCACAAATTCGGTCAACCCTAAGTCAAATAGGCAGAAATTCAACCTCCTGTTGTTGCCCAAAATCTCAGTGAAACTGCCTAGAACAGAACTCGGTCAACTGCCTTAGAAATTTCAGTCAAACTGCCTCAGAAATTTTGGTCAAATTGCCTCAGAAATTTCAGTCAAAAGCCTCAGAAGAAACTCGGTCAAAAACAGGTCAAACATGTTAAAATTAGACAACTTCAGGATGAATTTCCCTGCAGGGAAACCCAACTGCCCCAAGGAAAAACTCTAAGGTCCAAATGAAGCCCATCCGTCCCAAAAAGAAGGAAATATTATTATTTAATGGTACAAAATTAATATGGGTAACTTATCTTTAAGGCTCATGGAAAATAATTTTTACAAGCGTATTTGAATTGTTAATCTTCCCCTCCAATATTTGAAGTCGACCAGATCAGATGGTGCCCGTTCGCTCATGAAATCAATTATATATATTGGCCATGATTCTCTTCTAGGAGACAGACATTCACTGTGCTCTGAGGCTTGATACATTTTATCCTAGCTCGCATCTCTTTGATGATCAAGTGGCTCGCTTTAAGGTCTGCAATGGCTCGTTCATATTCTTCAATGACATTTCTCTCTGCGTTGGTGGCTTGTTTGCGATCGCATGGCTTTAGGCTCGCTTTGTAATGATGGCTCGTTGACATTACTCTCTGGCTTGTAAAATTTTGCAGAGAGAGATCGCAAACTTCTCTGGTTCGTAATCATTTGCAGAGAAGATCGAAAATTACAGTGGATCAGTATTGCTTCTCTGTAGCTCAATTATAGTGGCTCTCAGTATCTCAGTTGTTTGCTCTTGTATTCCCATGGGTTGCTCTCTCGCATTGTTACAGGGCACACTTTTGGATCTCTGTGGCTCGAATTAAAATACTAGCATCGTATGGCTCTAAATTGACGTGAATCATTAACAGTGGCATCACTATGGCTCTTGCACGGGTTTCACAAACACTATGGCTCTCACATCCGCACAATTTCTCTAACACGCATTCACAGTAATCTCTGTATTGAAAGAATGGCATCACAACAAATTGCAGTGGCATCAATACACAGCGAAATCGTTACAGTGATATCTCATGGTCTGTCCCTGATCACTCAGACTTCAGTGGCAGCACATTTGTTTATACAGTGATATGTGATTCATTTCATATTTATATCTGTGGTTACAGTGATTGATATGACCCAACTATACAATAGCTTACATATGGCTCACTCTGAGGTATTACTCTCTCTGTGGTTTGGTTCATCTATACAGTGCCCACATTGACTATAATGACTCACTCTATGGTATGACCTGCATTGCATTTTTAATGAGACTTGTAGATTGATGAAAGGTAGTATAATGATTAATGATGATCACAAAGATAAGGAACAATATAACATTGAGATAGATATAAGTCGATGACAACACCCTCGATGCATATGTTCTTTTGATGTATATGTATAACAATAGCAGTATCTGTGACTTTGTCTGACGTAAAAGAGACAACAACTTTATATGACAGCATGTTCCTATGATTCACTTGATATAGTGACCTAACTGTTGATGACCGTGTTTACATGATGGATAGCAAATGTGATATGGTAGAAGCTTTCTTGGAGTCATTTGGTTATCAGAAGTCAGATCGCAAATGAAGTTGTGAATTGACTTGGATTGGCGCTAGGAGGCTTGATGTAAATGATGTATCTCACAGTGGATGTACTTTGTATCTCAACTGAATAATTGATGAATATCTATTAGAAGAATTTGGATGGGTTTTCCGCCTTGTGGGGGTTTGCCTTGGTCTCTGACCAAAATCTCGGTGTCCCCTTTGTGCATGCTTTTCTTCTGTTGTTCCTTTATGTTCTGTTGCAATGTTGATGTTATTGTTCTTTCTACAAAATTGCTAATAAGGTTAAGGTTTTATGGTGTGAATGTGATCTGTAAATGATGAAAAGTTTAAAATGCAATTATCTACAACGAAGAACAATCTAGCCCTAAGAAAAATTAACATGGTATCAGAGCTGGGCTGAAGAAAAGTCATTGAGAACACCCCCTTTAAGACACTGATGATGGAAGCAAATAAGGATGGCAGAGACATAAAATAATCCTAGGGTTTGAAGGAAACCCTAGGGAAGCTTTGTTCTTACAAGCGAAGGTTAGGGTTTGAGAGAAACCCTTGAAGTGGCCTTGGATATGGCATATAATATTCAAACCCTATTGTGAAGCTGAATCTTCTTGATAGATTTAGAGGAAGCCTTAGGGAAGTCATATTGAAGCCGAGGTTTGGAAAAACCCTAGGAGTAGGCCTCAGATATGGTAAAGGCCCAGGTTTTATAATTTATAAAATCAGTAAAAAGACATTCAAGATTCAAAGAAACCTTAGATGGACTTGACTCCTATACAATAGAAGATGATATGCTGTAGATTCAAAGGTCATTGATGGTTGGATTTGGCTGTCGATAGAAGCGATAAAGGATACAAGAGGAAGCACTACTTTTGAAGGCGATATTGACATATGGTTGATGGATAGTGGTGACTCTTGGAGGCAGGATCAAGAGGGAGCTGAGAGCTTCCTAGAAATCCTCTTTAAAGATAAGTATTTTTAAAGTTCATGTTACTTCTTTATGACACTACTCTTGATTAGATATATTATTCTAGACTATTGTTCATTCTTCCTGCATGTATACTTGAACGACTTTCACTAACTTCTTGGATGAACATATGAGATCCTTCTTGAGGATCATCTAGTTGTAGAACATTGCAGGAAGAATCAACCCCAAGAAAGAGTCGGTGCTGGAAAATAAAGGAGCCTCTCTCATGTCTAGAAAAGAAAGGTAGTCCTGCCTCATCACCAGGTACACTTTCATTATATTTACTTTGATATGATTGCTCTTGTTCTTGTTCTGGGATCAATAGGTACTTCAGAAGGATGTGAGGACCAAGTCCTCTATATCGAGATGGGGAAGAATGTAGAGCCATCCTATGATTAAAGCAAGTAGTTAAAAAGATGGACAAGAGCTTAGAATTCGGAGGAAGGATTGCAGTCTCCTAGGTTGATGAATGTGATTGAAGAGGCTTCCTATTCAAAGGGAGCATACCGTCATATAACAATAAAATATAATAAGATAAGGAGATGTTGAGAATTGTGTAAGAACCATTCTAGATGACAAGATGTAGTAGCGTTTGATGCTTCCGCAATATGGTTCAAACTATGATAAGAAATATGCTCTTAGAGAAAGAAGGCTATCCTAGCTCCTGTTGCCTGATGCCTTAGATGTATGTGAAGTGAGCTTCCTCTATGATGCACTTAAGGAAGAAACATATTTGCAGAACTTTGAGGTGCATGAGTAGAGGACTCATGATTGCAGATTGAAGAAAGCCCCACCTTTACCCTAGCAGGCTGCTTGGGCTCGACAGGCTTGGAATAATGAACATTTGATGTGACCTCCAATCTCTCGTATTGAAGGTATGCATTTGATATTTGGTTTTATAAGCTAACAAATTATTTCTGACAGGATTAAGATTATTTCAACGTTCAGTGTCAGAGGGAGTTAACCCTTAATGAACCACTTCCTAAGATTAGAAGTGTAATAGAGAGATGATAAGGACTTCCTTGTCAAGGGAAGCATGTTGTCAGAGATGGTTTACATTGAAGCAACTGAGAGAACCTCCTCTTCAGATATACTTTTGATGGAATCCCATGATGAGTCGACAGCTAGATGGATTATTGATTTGCAGTATGTTCTTTGAGTCATACAGAGCTTGGATAAGTATATTAGAATGCTTCACAAATGGTATTGGGATACCTAGACAATGTATTCATTCATGAAATGAGACACACTTCCAAATACTTGATACTTTTTGGATACACTAATGCTGAGAATGTTGTTGACTAGAAGAGCACATATGAGTGCTATCTTAGGTCCGCGTTTGTTCCCTGGATGATTTCTTGGCGTGGAAATTTGTTGCTTTGAGAGTCAATGTGCATTGTTGTTAGCATGGCTGGCTGTGAAACAATATGATTGAGAAAGCTCTTTGGAGAACTGTTTGAGCATATGCCGAGCACAACTATGATATATTGTGACATATTATGGGTTTCGACATGCAGAGAATCCCGTGTTCCATGATAGGTTCAAGCACATTGAGATTTGATATCACTATATCCAGGATATGGTGCATAAAGGAGCAATGAGACTCCATCATATTTTGATTGATGAGCAAGCAGACAATTGGATCCTTGTTGTAGCATGTGAACTTGTGGTTGACCCGATATTCTCTAGGTTCCTACACTATGGCCAGTAGTAACAACCGTAAGCCTAGTGAAGGCACTAATGAAATAAAGGGGTAACGACTGATCAAGAACACTGAGCTATGCTCTTACCCCCCCCGTTTGAGCTTTCAGGGAGAGGAATGGAGTCGGAGAGCTCTTGGGGTTGAGGGATCTCTGGATAATAGGATGGTTGTGATCCTTACCCTTTGCAGTAAGTAGTATCTCACCTATTGTCACTATAGGGTGTGTGTGATCCTTGTCATTTATGGCAAGTTGGGGATCTCCCCCTATCATGTTTTGGAATTGACAAAGTATACCCAGTATGCATCCTACCCACAAGCCGGGCTTGTGGGGACTACCACTAATTTGGCCAATGAGTAGGGAAGAGTCTTAGGTTGGAGTAGCTTTACCCATGACGAACGCGTCTGGTAAACTGAGCTCCCTAAGTCTAGGATGCCTGGTGTTCTACCGCTCGACTCTTGAGGGTCAAGGTGGGAAGATCAACGAACATTGGGATGGATGTGATCATTACCTCTCATGGTATGTGGTATCTCGCCTATTGTTGCTAGACAGTAAGATGGTTGTGATCCTTCCCTAACAAGTTGTATCTCTCCCATTGTCATAGGGCGATAGGATGGACGTGATCCTTACCTATCATGGCAAGTGGTATCTCGCTTGTTGTCAATAGAACAAAGGGATGGTTGTGATCTTTGTACAATAGTATCTCATTATTGTCATTGGATATAGGGTAGTAGCTGGAGCTCCCCTATGATGATTCTTCTTCTTTAGATTGAGACATCATTGTTTAGTTGATGATCAAAAGAAACAAGTTGAGACGAGATGTGATGAGATGGTTGTCCTATTGATATAGCTTAGATGAAGGTCATGGGATTTGACCTGGAGACTAGTAGGGTTTGGAGGATCAATCTCCCTTGCTATTGATTGCAGATTCTTCTTCTTCTACGAGACAAGTCCAGATACAATGATGATGCAACTCCCTGCCTTCTTATATTGAGATTTGTACATCCAAGATGAAATTTATGATACAGATGGAAATTCCTCCCTAGCTGAGAGGGAGTGTTAAAATTAGGCAGCTTCGGGATGGATTTCCCAGAAGGGAAACCCAATTGCCCCAAGGAAAAATTCTAAGGTCCAAATGAACCCCATCCATCCCAAAAAGAAGAAGGAAATATTATTATTTAATGGCACAAAATTAATATGGGTAACTTATCTTTACGACTGATGGAAAATATATTTACAAGCATATTTGAATTGTTAATCTTTCCCTCCAATATTTGAAGTCGGCCAGATCAGATGGTGCCCCTTCGCTCATGAAATCAATTATATATTGGCCATGATTCTCTTCTAGGAGACAAACATTCGGCGTGCTCTAAGGCTCAATACATTTTATCCTAGCTGGCATCTCTCTCATGATCAAAGTGCCTTTCTTTAAGGTCCATAGTGGCTCGTTCATATTCTTTAGTGGCATTGCTTTGTGCTTTGGTGGCTTGTTTGTGATCACATGGCTTGAGGCTCGCTTTGTAACGATGGCTCGTTGACATTACTCTCTGGCTTGTAATCTTTTGCAGAGAGAGATCACAACCTTCTCTGGCTCGTAATCATTTACAGAGAAGATTGAAAATTACAGTGGCTCGGTATTGCATCTCTGTAGCTCAATTATAGTGGCTCTCAGTTTCTCAGTTGTTCGCTTTTGTATTCCCGTGGCTCGCTTTCTCGCATTGTTACAGTGGCACGCTTTTAGATCTCCATGGCTCGAATTAAAACACTGGCATCGTATGGCTCTAAATTGACATGAATCATTAACAATGGCATCACTATGGCTCTCGCATGGTTTTCACATTCACTATGGCTCTCACATCCGCACAGTTTCTCCAACACGCATTCATCACAACAAATTGCAGTGGCATCGATACATAGTGGAATCGTTACAATGATATCTTATGGTCTGTCCCTGGCATCACTTATGTTAGGTAAACTTGACTGGGGATAGAGTCAATGTTGACTAAGGTAAATAGCAGTGGTTTTGAGGAACATGGTATTGTGCACCCATGGTTTTCAGCCCATGGTATTGCATGTAATGGAGCCTATAAAAGGCTAAGAATACTTCATTGTAATGTAGGCTTGGAAGTTGGAGGTGAGCGGTGAAGGCTCACTCGGCTGGATTGGCCAAGGTTTTGGCCAATGGTTAATGAAATTTCATTGGTTGGGTTTTGCCCCAGATTTGGGGGTTTTCCTGGATAAACATCTTGGTTTATGTTTATGATTTGTTTCTAGCTATTTTATGGTTTTTTGTTCCTCTCGGTAAATTTATTATTTCTTCGGTAAATTCTAACAAATGGTATCAGAGCCATTGAATTTTGTTGTGCTAGGAGAGCAAAGTCTATCAAAATGAGAGAGGATATGTGCACGTGGATTAATTAATTGATGAACCATGTATCTGAAGAGAACTCCTAGAGGACTGGCGGTTACAGAGGCTGGTGACCCATGTAATCCAGTAGATGGGTTCTTTTTATATGGACATTAATTTCATATGTACAAAGAGAATATGATGTTTATATTTTAGAGAATACTTAGCAAATGCAGATTTTTTGATGAATTTGTAGGGGATTGCACCATGCTCTTTCAATCTTATTTTCATAGAACAATCATTTTCTTTGATATAAATTTTGCCACTTCCACATGGAATCAAGTAAGCACCTCTTTGTTGCCTCGGATCTGTAGGATCCTTAGTTGTGTTGAGTGTGTTTCTTAAGGTGTTAAAGAGGGGTGAAGTCTACGTTGATATGCTTTCTTTTAAGGATTATCTGTTGGAATCACGATTGCTGTTACACCAAAACCCGCAGATGTTAGTAAACGGATGCATCGCCAGAGTTAATGGATCCACAAGAGGCAGTTAAGCACATGTTGCGAAACACACGGGGAGCGCTGGTTTATCCAATGTCCAACAATCTCCCCCCTAGGTTTTGAACTGGAGACCTTGGGCTCTGATACCACTTGTTGGAATCACGATTACCGTTACACCAAAACCCACATGTGTTAGTAAACGGACACATTGCCAAAGTTAATGGATCCACGAGAGGCGGTTAAGCACATGTCGTAAAACACACGGGGAGCGCAGGTTTATCCAATGTCCAACATTATCACGATGCTATTAGTTGTTCCTTGGATATGAAGTAACACAATATTTTAACTTTCACCCTTCTGATGCTTATTATGATTGTTATGCTAGGCCTTCTTTATGGCCCTTTTTCCCGTATCTTGTTGTAGCTGTTCTTTTTGAACACATTAGAGAGATGTTCATTTCCTGATTCAAGTGTTCTTATTAGAAATTCTAATAGCAATGGTTGCAAGGGTGTTGATGAAGCCTATCTTTTGTGTAGGAAGGTGGTGAGAATTAGCCTGTAAGTTTTTGTTAGTGTGAGTGTTTATAGTGGAGTTTTCTACTCCACAAAGGTTTCTTTGCTATACATATGATGTCGTTCTTTATGTGACGATGTGCAATCTGTATGGCGATGCTACTTGTGGCTTTTTTATTCCAAATTTTAACACTTAGAACAAGTTGTGTAGATTCTAATAAACACATGGCACATTCCTCTATGGAGTCCTGGTTGTGTTGCTTTGAATATATTATATAATCATAATTAAGCAAGCATAAGCTAAAATGAGAGAAAGAGAAACCGCTGTGGTACAATATTGGTGAATCATTGATAGCAATGTTACTATGTCAATAATTTTTTTGCTATATTGTTATTATTGTTCATCTATTGATTCAACTTTTCAACTGCCCATTTTAGCAAAAGAATAGTTACAGATAGGGAAGGTATCAAAAATTCCTAATAAAACATAGTGTTTTTGCATGTTACAATTGCTAGACAGTTTGAATAAGCTAAATTTTCTTGTTAGGAACAGAATGAGATAGGAGATAGATCGAATTGAAAATGAGCTTCCCCACGAAGCTATTGTGCCTTTGTTTGCTCTATTTTTTCCATTATCTTGTTTTGTCATTAAAATTTAAAGTACAAGAAGTTGTTTTTCAATAAAACACGATATCATTTTTTTCAGGAATCTTTCAAGTTTTCAAAGTTTTAGAGTTTGAGAAAATGCTTATTGTTTATTTTGAGAAATCATGTGGGATGTGAAGTTTGGTATCAGCGAATTTAGAAATCAATAACTTTCTCTTATTAGTTAAGCTCCTTAAACTCTTCTCTAAGCTTCACAAATGGCTTGGAACAGGTCAATGCTTTTTGGTTCAGGAGTTTGACAAGTTCACTAAAAGACACAATAAAAGCGACACTAGCCGGTTTCTTAACCAGTAAAAGCAAATGGCGGAATCGAAGTTACCAGATTTCTTCAATTACCCCCCTTACTTTACGTAATTTCTTTCTCTTCCTAACATTTGGTAGGCTTATATTTTGAAAAATCTCTATTCCTGTGAGCAATATTAACGTTTGCATTTTACTTGGTCCTTTAATGTTCTTGGATCGATAAATATTATTTTAGAAGAACACAAACTACATTTATATAAAATGTACTTTTTGGTATTTACAAAAATCTTAGTTTCATATCTCAAAAGCGGGGGTCTATATTGGACTATTTTAGGGGATAAAGAAGCCATTTCAGAGCTGATACTAGAATTTATGTGGGTCTATATTGGACTATTTTATGTGATAAAGAAGCCATTTCAGAGCTGATACCATTATGTATGTGGAAAATTTATGATTTTTAAGATGTCCCTGCTGCTTTGTACATAAATTAAATAGTAGTTTGTATATGTGTGAAGGCTGTAGAATTAGGCTTTTGATTCTTGGGAATAATGAAGCATGTCTTGGCTATTCATTTATTTGGATCTCAAAAAGTAGGGGGCTGATAAGTGGAAAATCTATTTGTTTTATCTTTAGTAGCACATTTGTGTTTTAGGGTTTTAAATTCTTTGATATGTAGATGGGTACATATGCATGTTTAAAGATGCGTTAAGACAAGCAATAACCTTGTGTATAGAAAAATCCATCCCATGAAATCAAAATGCCATTTGTAGGGCATTACTATAGACCAGCAATCTTGTAGGCTAGGCAAATAGTTCTTACGGCGATAGGACAATAACAAGGTTGAGTGTTCCTAGATTTATGCATTTCTTGATGATATGAAAACAATTTTGATTGCTTAGGATATGCTTAGTTATTTGCCAACAATCTCTAGCAATGAATCTTTCAATAATTCTTCATTGATGTGATATGTGAGATGAGAGTCTTGCACATCAAGAAACACATCAGGACTGCACTCCTTGTTATCTCTTAGACACTCCCTAGAGGGAAAGCCCTAACCTCATTAAGGGGGAAGCCCTAAGGATACTATCAACTGGTCACTGTTTGTCACTTAGTGACTTCACTCTTTAGACTTGAGAATTCCAAGCCAAGGGGGTCCCCTTGTACTAATCCTAAGCCTATCACTGGTTTAGAGGAGCAATGTGGCATTCAGATCAATGTACTTAACTAACTCACCATAAAGGTGCTGGTCCTAAGTCTTGGAAACAAGGAATTTCTTGAGGGCAAGGTAAAGCCCCAAATGTGGCCTTGGTATGAATTGATGATTAAGGGTCTTGTTACTGCTCTTGTTAGCAGGATTGTTGAATATCTGTAAAATCTTGCTAGGCTAACACACAGAGGACAAAGGCCCACTGTCACCTCAGCCTAAGTCCCCACTCTTTAAGCCCAATTCCTATAAAAAAGGCTATGGAAAGGCTTCCCTAGGATGACTCCAGCCAACAAATAAAAGACCGGTGCCTTGTAATGGCATCAAATGGTTGAAGTGGAGGACTTTGTAGAACTGTCTTGCTGATTTACTGCGTAAAATCTGCATAAACTAAACTAAACCAACAAGCATGCATCAAATACTAACAAGATGTGGTGAGTTGGCAAATTTCATGTACGGAAAATATCTACTATCCAAAAATGTAAATATTTTTATGAGTAAACACTTGGTTAGGGGGGTTGCTGTGTAAAACAACGTGCTGTGCTATTTTCACATGTTTGTAATTTTGCAAAATATGCAAAAAAAAAAGGTAACCCCTTGAGAATTCATCCAAAAGTGCCTAAATACTTCTAGATATTTTATTTAGGGGTGGGGAGGCTAGAAGGGAGAAGATTGGTCCATTTAGACCATTTCTAAGCCTTTAGACCTGCAATAAATTAAATTTCCAACAAGCTGAAAATTCAATTTATGAGGTATTGGGGTCAACACCCTCTGCATACACAACCCAGAAAATTATTCTAGTGAATGGATAAACTTCTAGAGGCTGGAAACTACTTTTTTCAGTGACAAATAAAATATAAAATTTATTGAAAACAAATTTGTAGCTAATACACGGTGAAATAAGGTACTCACTTGATAAAATGCACCTAGTAAAGTTGAAAATTTGTAGTAAAAAAGTCTTCTACAATTACAGTTTTAGGGGATCTGCACAAATAAACTTGATATACATGTGTAAGATACAAAAAAAAATGCTCAAGAAAACAAATATATCAATTCCTTAGTTAAAATCTAAATTTTGTGAAAATTTCTGAATGTTACTTATGCAGAAACCTACTGTTAGATCTGGTTATACTTCTCCTACTTAAGCACGTTATTAATGCTGAAATCTTCAGATTAACATCGAAGTAAACACATAACAGACTTTCACCGATTCAGATCTAAAACAGAAAAGTACATGCACACATAGACAAAGTGACACAAGATTTTCTGGACAATAGTCCCGAAAAAACCCAATGCGGGAGAACCGGTCTTCTGGCTGTTGGAGGGTGTTTATTATTAAGTAGTTTTCTGAATACAACAAATCTGGGCACCAGACTGGTTAACCCAACAGAGAAAATTATAGATCTGCAACTAACCTGCTGTTCTGAAGCCAAAACGTTGACTGATCCACACCCTCAAACAGGATTTACAAGACTCATCCAAATTTTGGCCCTAGAAACCCCAACGCTGCCCCTGAAGCCCCTGCATCAGTTTTTTCAGCCTTTGCGTGCCTTTGCGCTGGCCTGAAGAGGGCTGTGTAACCCCAGAATGGGTGACATAGACCCTACGCTACTCTTGAGGGTCTCTGTGTAACCCAGATGGGTCCCCTGCTGCCGAGCGATGTCCAAGAAGGGACTGTGTAGCACCTGCGTAGCTGAAGCTGCTTCTGCTTCTCTGCGTTGTCTTTGGAAGCTGCTCTCTGCCTCTTGCTGATTCTAGGCACTGGGATCAGACCATCTCCTTTGCCTAAACTACTCCACTCTGCCGCTGAAACACTTCTGAAAGTTCTTAGCAAATCCTGCCCTAGAACTTCAACTTAGTCTCAGTGCTCTGCCTCTGTGTGTGTCCTCCAAATGACCCCAAGCCTTTCCTTTATACTTTTCTCGTTGGGAAACCAACGACCATGATCAGATCTTGAATCAATGGCTAAGATTAAAAGAATGCTTGATCCGTGTGATTTAAGACAATTTCATCACATGTTTTAATTAATTACCTTTAATAATTTAATTTTCCTAAGTTAGATTTAGGTCCTTAATTAAAATTATTAATTAATTAATTATTTCCCAAACCGGATGAAATTTCCCAAATCCCTTTCTGGGTATTGGAGATCTCATGTACTCTAGTTCCTCCACAAATTTTGGAAGCTAGAGCACATCTAATGCTACCCCATCACTCAAGAAAAATCAACAGCAAATGCCTTGTTTTGGTTGTGTATTTGCCAATGGACACAATCTTTGTGAAGCCAGTCAGGTCAAGAGAATTTGTTGGCCAGAGACTTTGCAACTTATTGACCATAGTTTGATTTTATTTTCATATGTGTTCGTTGTTTCTATTATAGAGTTAAGTTGTTTATATATATATATATATATTCAAACTTAACAGCAAGTTTTGTTAGAGGGGAATTTTATTGAATTTCATTGTATATATATTCAAACTTAACGGCAAATTTTGTTAGAGGGGAATTTTATTGAATTTCATTGTTGTGAACACGAACCAGGTGACTATATTTTCATCTACTAAGGTTATTTACAAGCTGAAATAGATGATGCACCATGATAAAGTGCTGGCTGTCAAGAAACTGACACACAGTTGATCATATATTGCAACAAGAACACTGCATTCATTTTGCTAAAATAAAATGAGAAAGGAAGAAATGGAGAAATCACTAATTACTACGCATTAAGAAACCCAATGAAAGACAGGCTGTTTTGTTTCTTGTTCTTTGCAAAAGTTTCTCTAATTTGTTTCCTGCTATCAGAGGTGTTTCTTGATGTTTTGTAGCTTAATGTATTTGTTCTTTGCCTTACTTGAAGATTGCATTGTATATAATAGAATGAATTTTCTTTTATTCTTGAATGAGAATTTCTATTTAATTTCTGTGCCTCATCTGCAGCTTGCAGCCTGTAAGGGATACTCGGGATAAGCAAGTGCAGTTGTGGAAGGAGCTGATACTAAACTATTGCAAGCATCATAAGATCTTTATCATTAGTTTGGAAGAAGAATTTCCTCTGTTTTCTAACCCATCAATTGATAGTAAGTCATCTCCAAGCTCAAAGAGTGATTTACATAAATGCAACACATAAGAGGGATGAGTTCTGATTATTTTGACTGGTGTTTGAGTTTCAAATGTAGAATAATAACATTCATATTTTTTGCAATGTGAAAAGTAATGAAGCAATCTGTTGAGCTTATTTTCAAGCTGTTTGAGTTTTGTTCAATCAATTGTTTCATCTCTTAGAAAGGCTGCCTAATTTGCAAGAAGGGGAGAATTCAGCAAGTTGAAATATAAAAAACATTGAAAAATGAAAAATGGTGAAATTAGCAACTATTGTCTTTGAAAAGAAGGCAAATTATATCACCCTTTAGTTCTGAATGATCTTCAAATACAGCTAAGGTTTGAGTGTCAATACATCTAAATAGGTACAATTCTTAAGAACAAGATCTTTGGATAAACTTAGTAAGAGGGTTCAATAATTATCATCCAGTGGCATTTCTCTTGCAAACATTATTGAATTTCTTCGGAGCCTGATGTGTGCTCCTGTACTACACATGATATTTCACCTGTCATTCATCAATTGAAAGAAGACAGTGCTAGATAACTGTAGGATATTATAGGAAGGGACATGCTGACTCTCCCTATAATGAAGAGAAGGGAGGAGCCCTGAAGGGGTGGGTAGCCCAGGACTTTGTAGACGGAGGAGGCTGTGAAAATTTCACTCTGAAAATTATTACTGCAGTAATTGATTTATTTCGCCTACTTATTTGATAAGTTATTTATAGATGCTTCAGTAAATTTTGAAATAAACACAGCTGTAGTACTTCACTCTAATCAAAAGAAGAACAAAAATAACACATATAGCACAATAGAAACAACCACATGGACACAATTATTTTTGGACAATTGTCCCCGGAAAAACCCAATGTGGGAAAACCAGTGCAACAGATGAAGGTTTGTATTAATCTTCAGCAGTGTAAAGATCATTTACAGAAGTCTTAACGAGCAGAATTAAATAGCATAGACCTGATATGAATTTTCCGGACAATCTGAAAGAATTCTCGACACACGGGATGACCTCCTGCACCCTCTGCGTCAATCTGTGTAGCCCCTCTGCGCAGTTCCTGCTTGGACTGCGTAGGCTTACGTGGAGGGCTAGTGTTGCTGCTCAACGCTGCCTTCTCTTCGTCCTCTGGATTTCTTCTTCTCCGTCTCTGTTGACTTCTCCCTCTTTCTGTCTCTGCAACCCTGCCTCTACAGACTCATCCTCTGAAATCAAATTCTCTTACTGATAATCGATTTCCTTCGGGTACTGAGAATGTGCTCGACTTGCTTTCCAAATGACCCTCAAACCTTCTCTTATAGTCTTCTTGTTGATGAATCAATGACCCATATTATATCCTTTATCAATGGCTCAGATTAAAAGATGACTTGATCTTCGTTTTCTAGAAGATTCACACTCTGCTTTATTAATACCATTTAATTGTTTAATTTCCCTACGTTTACACTTAGGGATCACATTAAAATAATTAATTATTTTAATAAAGCAAAATCTGAGTGGAATTTCCACAAACGATTTCTAAGTTCTCTGGAATACAGTTGTCCAAGCCTCTCCTCAAAATTTGAGACCTAGAACACTTTCCGATGCTATAAAAATCAACACTCCCTCTTAGCGAGGAAAGTGTTCAAGCAAGGTACCAACTGTACTGCTCTGATTCTAAAGCACCTGTTGCGTTGCTGATGTCCTCGCTGCTGTCTCTCAACTCTGCGCTACTACCCTCTGTACTGCTTCCTATGACACTACCTCTGCCATTGCCTCATCCGTACTGCAGCTCCCTCTGTATACCACCCATTCCTTTACTGGAAATGGTTCTCGACCATCCCCATCTTTTCTCTGTAGTAGGTAAACTTAATCTTTCTTAGAGCCTTGGTGAGGATATCTGTCACCAGTTCTTCTGTAGGAGTGTACCTCAACTGCACAGCTCCCTGTTGGACATAGTCTCTGATGAAGCGGCACCGAATGTCAAGGTGCTTCGACCGGTCATGAAACACAGGATTCTCAGAGAGCTTGATGCAACTCTAATTATAACACATAATTCCGGTCGGTTCCATCCTCTTCTTGAGTAAGTTCAAGAGTAGTTTACGAAGCCATATGGCCTCGCACGAAGCTGTACTTGCTGCCATATACTCTGCCTCGGCTGAGCTCAATGCGGCAGACTTCTGTTTCCTACTGCACCAGGGAGTCATTCCTGATCCGAGACTGAAATAGTACCCACAGGTGCTTTTCCGATCCACTGTGCTTCCAGCCCAATCTGCGTTTGTGAACCCACTCAACTGGATTTCATTGCCCTTGGTGTACTTCAACCCATACTCGACTGTCCCCTTCAAATATCTGAGAACATGTTTAGCTGCTGCCCAGTGAGCCCTCCTTGGTTCCACCATGAACTGACTGAGGGTATTCACTGCGTAATAGATGTCTGGTCTAGTGTTGACTAGGTACATCAAAGATCCGATGAGCTGCCTATACAAGGTGGATCAGCCTCATCATCCTTTGGCATGCCTATCTTCTTCCAGTTTGTAATCATTGGCATAGCCATGGATCTACAGTGTTCCATTTGAAACCTCTTCAGGATCTCTGTAGTGTATCTTCCTTGCCCAAGGAAGATTTCTCCCTTTTGCTGCCAGACCTCCAAACCAAGAAATTAGTGCATCTACCCAGATGCTTCATTTTGAATTCGGTAGCTAGATTCTCCTTGCAGTCTTTAATGATCTTAGATGATCCAGTAAGGAACATATCATCTACATATAATACCAAGATTAGCGGCTCATCCCTTACTCTCAGATAGTAGAGGTTGGGATATGCATCACTCTTGACGAATCCCATCTTCTGCAAGTAGCTATCAATTCGCCCATACCATGCTCTAGGGGCTTGCTTTAGATCGTACAGGGCTTTCTTAAGCCTGCAAACATGAGTCTTCTGCTCATGTGTCTCAAAGCCCTTCGACTATTCTATGTATACTTCCTCTTCTATCACCCCATTCAAGAATGTTGTCTTGACATCCATCTGGTGAATCTCCCATCCCATCTGTGCTGCGAGAGAGATGACGGATCTGATTGAAGTGTACCAAGTTACAGGGGCGAAGGTTTCTTCATAGTCGATCCCTTCTTTCTGTGCATACCCCTTAGCCACAAACCTGGCTTTGAATTTCTCAATGCTGCCATCTGCAGCGTACTTGATCTTGTAGATCCACCTTGATCCTACAACCGATATGTTTTGAGGTCTAGGGACTACTTCCCATACATCATTCGTCATGATGGAGCTATACTCGTCCACCATGGCATCTACCCACACTTGATGTTGAGTTGCCTCCCGAAAGCTGGAGGGTTCTCTGACCTGTGCTACCAGTGCTTGGTATCTGTCAGATTGCCTGCGTACCCTCTTTCGATCTCTAGGGATTCCAACAAACTCTTCTGCATCCCTCAGAATTTGTTGGGGCTCTCTGCTCGTTCTCCAACTGGTAGTGGGTGGATTTGCCTGCTCTCCTGCTTGCTCTTCTTCGGAAGAACTTTCTTCAGATTCCTTGTGCCGTGGAGAGGCACTCGAGCTATCCTCTATGGGTTGCTGAGGCTGAACTAGTGGATCTTCCTCAACCTGCATATCTATAGCTATTTCTCGGGATCTTTTGAAGGCACTCTCCTCCATGAATTTTATGTCCTGCCTCACTACAATCTTCCTGTTTAACAAAATATAGATGCGATATGCCTTCACATTTTCACTATACCCCACAAGATAACCCTTTTCCGCAGTCTGATCCAACTTCTTCCTCTTCTCATCTGGTACGTGGCAATACACCATACTGCCAAATATCCTGATATGGCTCACCTCAGGCTTGTTGCTCGTAAACACCCTCTCAGGGGTCACTTTCCCCAATGCTCTATGGGGCACCCTATTCTGCACATACACAACTGTATTGCAGACTTCTGCCCACAGAAATTTGGGCATGTCTTGGTCATATAACATTGCCCTTGCAGCTTCTACAATGGTCCTGTTCTTCCTTTCTGCAACTCCATTCTACTCTGAATTGTATGGAGTTGTCCATTCTCTCTTGATGCCCTCCTTTGCGCAGAAACTGGTGAAGTCTTTATCGATATACTCTCCACCATTATCTGACCGCAACTTCTTGATCTTCTTTCTGGTTAAATTTTCTACCAACGCCTTCAATTCTTTGAAACGCTCAAAGACTTCATCTTTGGTTTTGAGAAAGTAGATCCAAGTTTTCTTGGAATGGTCATCCATAAAGGTAGCAAAATACTTTGGACCACTGAGAGCAGTCATGGACATTGGACAGCAGATGTCTGAGTGTATCAACTCCAATACACTCTTGGTCCTACTGCTGCTTCTTGGAAATGCTGCCTTGGCATACTTCCCTAGTATGCACGCCCTGTAGACCTTGTCTTTCCTTGTGCTGAGTTCTGGAGCTCCTATGACAGTTTTCTTGAGAATCTTCAAGGCTCCATGATGTAAATGCCCCATCCTTCTGTGCCATAATTCATTCAGATCCCTTTCGTCTGTACTGTCGATTAGTGCCATCGAGGACTCAAGCTGGAGCTTATATAATTTTTATGGCTCCAATTTGTGCCTTCCTTTTCCAGCTAGAATGTTTGACATAAACTTTATTTCCAATAAAGTATACGTCATAACCCTTGTTTTGGAGCCGAGACACAGAGAGTAAGTTCACCCCCAAACCCGGTACATGCAGAATGTTTGTAGCTCAAATCTTGTTCCCAACTTCTGTCTGAAATATTATGGTACCTCTTCCAACGGGGGTACACTTGGCCTTGTTTCCCATTGTGATCTGGAAATTCATCTGCTCTTCTCAGTAGCTCGAAAAACATTCTCGAACTCCTGTCAGATGAGCAGATGCTCCACTGTCAATATACCAAACTCCTGGAGAGGCCGTGCTTGAAACACAAGCGAAATCCTCCTCTAGTCTGGATTCCAGAATATATATGTCATGCTCCCTCTGTTTCTCTTTGTGCTCTGGAGGACTGCGTGGGCCCTTTTGAATTGTATTAATGTCGGATCTCTGTTCCATTGCAGAACCTCCCTTTCTGTCTTTTGCCTTTATTACTGCAGTAATTGATTTATTTCGCCTACTTATTTGATAAATTATTTACAGATGCTTCAGTAAATTTTGAAATAAACACAACTGCAATACTTCACTCTAATCAAAAGCAAAAGAACAAAAATAACACATATAGCACAATAGAAACAACCACATGAACACAGTTATTTTTGGACAATTGTCCCCAAAAAAACCCAATGTGGGAAAATTGGTGAGCAGATGAGGGTTTGTATTAATCTGCAGCAGTGAAAAGATCATTTACATAAGTCCTGATGAGCAGAATTATATAGCATACACTTGATATGAATTTTTTGGATAGTCCGGAAGAATTCCCAACACACGGGATGACCTCCTGCACCCTCTGCGTCAATCTGCGTAGCCCCTTTGTGCAGTCCCTACCTGGACTGCGTAAGCCTACGTGGAGGGCTAGTGCTGCTGCTCAGCGCTGCCTTCCCTTCGTCCTCTGCCTTTCTTCTTCTCCGTCTCTGTTGACTCTGCAACCCCGTCTCTACAGATGCACCCTCTGAAATCAAATTCTCTTACTTCAAAATCGATTTCCTTCGGGTACTGAGAATGTGCCCGGCGTGCTTTCCAAATGACCCTCAAGCCTTCTCTTATAGTCTTCTCGCTGATGAATCAACGACTTAGATTATATCCTTAATCAATGGCTCAGATTCAAAGATGACTTGATCTTCGTTTTCTAGAAGATTCACACTCTGCTTTATTAATACCATTTAGTTATTTAATTTCCCTAAGTTTAGAGTTAGGGATCACATTAAAATAATTTTATTTTAATAAAGCAAAATCTGAGTGGAATTTCCACAGACGATTTCTAGGTTCTCTGGAATACTGTTGTCCAAGCCTGTCCTCAAAATTTGAGACCTGGAACACTTTTCAATGCTATAAAAATCAACAGAGGCATGGTACCTAGGTGTGAAGATCAGTAAAAGTAGCAATTCCTGAATAATAGGTACCCAAGTTCTAAAGGTTGGAATTGGGCTTGGAACTGACTGAGGTTCAAACCACTCTCCAATCAGGCTTGTATCAGTATCAGCCAATGACTTGGTGTATGAGTTTACTAAAAAATATGTAAAATATTGAAATATTATCGAAAAAAATATTTTAAAGATTCAAAACCACTAAAGACAAAATATGTGAAGTCTGCTCATGTATATACCATATAAGGGTGAATATAGCAAAATGTTAGTGAGTGCAATATATCCGAAAAAAATACATAAACAACGAGTCTCTAAATTACCTCTAGAGTCCAAAACTCAGCATGGTACACAAGCTACTATCCTATAACAGAATATGGAGTGTTCCCTAGTAAGGATTTCTAGGACTACTTAGGCTTGGTCTTCATCATAGGATTGCAGCTCTTTGAGGTTCAAAAAAAATTAAAACAATTTGATGGTCTATTGATGAAGCATCTACCAAATGATCAACTACATCTAATCCTTAACATGAGATTGATAAAACATCTACCACACGATCAACTGCGTAACCCTAAGCATTAGATTTAAATTTTGGCTTACTTCTCCAACATTGAGATTATTTTGGTTACATGGTATTGTACAACCATTAAACTTTAAGAAAACTTTCATGTTTGGTATATTTTCAGGATGCATGCGCCATTCAGGGAGCTTGATGGCAATCAATTTGGATACAAGCAATAATTTATGAGTTGATTCAATACTACCTAGCATACAAACACCCAAAAGACATCCTGTGCATGCATAATTATTCATATCATCTGCTATTGTCTAATATGTTATCTGAGCTGGAAATGGAAGCTGCTAGGCCTGAAAATTTGAAGCCTCATGACTTGCAAAGTACAATTGCAATTTATGTTTGAACTTGAACCATATGTTGCTGGACCTGTTATCCCTCGTTCCAGTAGGGGCACATAGATTTTTTCACTTTGCATTATCACCACTGTAAGCCCAAGGTCACAAGTCAAAAGCCATGTCAAAACCATGTGAGTCTTAGTATTTAGGTGTCCTAGGCCTTGAGATGGTTGGTCCCTTTGGGCTAAGTCTTGGGTCTTTTCGTCCTAGATAGGATTGGAAGGTCTTGGATGTTATCGGGACTCATGGTTTAGGGAAACTTTGGTTATGTAGAGGGGTGATCTCCGGTGTATGAGCCAGTCCAACTGGTAATAGGCTGCATCTATGTCTTACTCGAGGTGAGCAGAGTTACTCACTCCAGCAGGGAGTGCGTAGAGCCTAGCAGCAGTGGTTGTGAGCAGAGTTACTCACTCCAGCAGGGAGTGCGTAGAGCCTAGCAGTAGTCGAGCAGAAGGGAAGAGGAGGTTTTTGACATATTTTTGTTGAGAAGGCAACAATCGAGCTAGAATATCAGGATAGGTTGGACGGAGCCTCCAACTATGTGATCTAGAAGGCAAGGATTTCCTTCCTTTTAGATGAGTATGATCTCAAAGATTATATCGATAACGTGGTAGCTGTCCCCACAGATCCAAATCTGCCAAAACAATTCAAGGAGATGGAGAAGGCGAAGAGATTGATCATTGATGGAGTTCGGGATCATGTGGTATCTCACATAACATCTTTGGGCATAGCTAGAGATGTGGGACTCTCTTTCCACGCTATACCAGGGATCTTCTGAGCAGCGAAAGATGTACTTAGAAGAAAAACTGAGATGCACCCGGATGCAGAAAGGGGAGCGCATAGACCCCTTCCTTACGAGGATTCAGGAGATTCGAGATGAGCTGGTAGCTGTAGGGTGAACACCTCAGGCCTCAGAGCTAGTGTGAGTAGCTCTCAACTCAATCTCTGAGGAGTGGCAGGGGTTTGTCCAAAGTATTTTGGGCAGAGAAACCTTGCCAAGAGGGAACAGATAGTGGGAAAACTTGCAGCAGGAGGAGTTGAGGCGAGATCTGATGAAGAGCACCATCAGTGGCAGCAGTAGCAGCAACGGATTGAAGCAGGTGAAGGAGAAGGAGAATGTAGCCCTCGCATCGAAGGGTCCCAATTAAGGACAGGGGGAGCGTAGGAAGAAGAAGGACCTGTCGAAGGTCAAGTGCTTCAGGTGTGGCGAGCTAGGCCACTACAACACTCAGTGTCCTCTTAGGAAGAAGGACAAGGAGGAGAAGCAAGACCAACAGGTAGCTTCAGCCGAGATCGATTGGCTGTTCTCCAGGTTGGAGGAATATTTCGCCATGTTTGCAGACATCCCTCCAGGAGTGAGGTGGGGTAACTTGGTTTTGTAGCCCCAAAGTATTACAGGATGGGCAGGATTCTTGAGGAGGTCCACCTCTTGAATCAGTACCTTGCTACAGGAGCCCAGAGTATGTAGTAGCAGGATGGACCAGTGGAAGTTGCTGCAGTCAGATGCCAGAGTGATAGATTGTAAATTTTCGAAGATGTTCTATTCTTGATGCAACTTTACTTTTATCCCCAATATCAAACAATAATCACATAAAAAAGAAAGTAAAATGCTAATAGAACATACCAATAGATCGATAGAAGACAAGTCAAAAATACGCTTAACTTGATCCACAAAATATATGTTTTGTGGTGCGTTACGACAGTCAATAGGATGCTTCAACCAACAAAGTCTCAATACGGTCAGCCAACCTGAATGTGTCACACAACCCTCTCGGACAACTCTATATTAGTCAACCCAAAGTCAACATTGTCCCAGTCAATGGTCAATGCAAAAATAACAGCATCAAAAGTCAACGCAACCCAGTTAAAGTCAACATCTAGCGTTGACCAAAGTCAACACTGGTCAAATTTGCGCTGAAACCATAGGTCAAAAATATAAATCTCCTTTGCTGAAATTTCCCACGTGTGAGAGAAGAAGAGCCTCCAAGGTGATTGAATCAATCAAATGATGAGAGAGAATGTGTGACGAGTGATGGATGAAAATGACCTTCAACGTTGACCTATATATATCCATCAGTGAGGGTGTGTGACATATCTGTTGGGGCTTCAAGCCTACATTTCAATTCTGGCCGACCTTGCACATAAGTGGAATTAATTAAAATTAAATATTCTGCTCATCGGATCTAGATGATCTTTAGATCGATCTTGCACCTCTTCGAAAGAGGAATCCATTAAAAATATTGGCATCTTCATCTGAGCATCACAACATGGAGTTTGGACCTAGTTGTCTGGAGTGTAAAAACTCTGGTAAACTTGATAAATATATATTATTATTGATGATAGATGAAAAGATGATTACAATGAGGGATCGCCTAGGCTTTAAATATAGCCTCAAGGTGTCCCTTGGCGAAGAGGCATGATCTTTGATCATGCCCTTCCACATTAATAACCTAAGATAACTAAATCTAATTAATAACTAATAAAATATACATAACATTGCCCCTCTCTTAAAGATGCTTTGTCCTCAAAGCATACGTAACGATGGACAATGTTGACGAACGCCTGGTTTTCTTGAGCGGTGGGCTCTTGCTTCCCACATTTTAAAAAGATTGTGAAGCATCTTCTCGAGCTCCATCTGTTGGTGTCGTGGATAGTGAAAAGATCTGATATCGACAGAGTTGGATACTGTCTTGACTTCTATTGGATGTTTGATTTTCCTATCGGAAAGCACTTTTATGGGTAGATCTTGGAATATTTTTTCATGTTTCCCAACTATTCCTTGTTCTTCTGGTGATTTTTTGTGATTCCTTTTTAGATTTAGAGGTAGGTTACCCACAATTATCGTTTGATGCAACTTCTTCTCATCATCAAACGCTTCCTTCTTAACAACCATATGTGCTTCATCACCGAAGGCCTCAACAGCTTCTGGCGCTATATCAGTGGCTTCGGATGTGTTTGTCGCTTCACATGTTTCGTTCAATTCTGGGGATGGAACATTTTGTTGTTTATAAACATCTGTATCTTCATGGTGATGTGGGGAATCGGTTTTTTCCTGATGCTCTTCGGAGTTCCCTGAATCTGCGGAATTGATTTGTTGATTTTGTTCCCTGTTAGGAGATGTTGGGGATTGTGTCTGACTTAACTTATCTATTTTATCATTTAGCCTATTGAAGAGTACTGTCATATTGTTCATTGCTTCGCTATGCTTTGTCATCTTGTTCATTGCTTCGTTAAGCTTTTCTGTGGCCTCGTGATGATTTAGCCACATTTGTCTTTCTATTCGATTTGTTGTATCATGAACCTTTTTGATGTCGTTGGAATGCCCTGCAACTGTACCTTCCAGATCGACTAATCTCCTTCCGAATTCTTCGGAATTATTAGTGATCTGTTTCTCGAGATCAACCAATTTTTTCTGGAATTCAGCCATTGACATTGACGACGACATCGAACGCGTATGAGGTGGGGAATATTTTTCTGCCAGTTTCTCTTTTCCCTTTTTTTTTTTTTAAATTAATTAATTAATTAATTAATTAATAATATATTTTTTTTTCTAATTAATTAATATATATATATATATATATATATATTTTTTTTTTTTTAATTAATTAATTAATTAATTAAATTTTTTTTTTTAATAAACTATATAATTATTATATATATATATATATAATTAAAAATTATATAATATATAATTTAATTATATAATTATTAAATAAGAATTATATAATATATATATATCAATTGAACTATATAATATATATATTTTTGACCCCAATGTATCCACCGACTACCGATTAACGTCCTTTTATAAAAAAAATGAATTAACCCTATCGATTAAATATTTCCACCATGGGACTTGTCAACCAATACGACTTTGTTAACCGTTGCGTGGACAACACCGAGTTTAATGTGGACGATCAACGGTGTGTGTGATAACCTGTATTTCGACGGAACGTAAACAATGGCAGGTCAACGGACAGGGGCGACAGTCGAATGTCAGGTTTGTCGAGCGGATGGTCGGGTTTATGTGATGTAAGAAGCTATGGGGGCACGGATCGACGAATACAGGGGCAGTGTAACAGCGAGTGTAACAGCAAGTGCAGCGGAAGAGATGACGGTTAAGGGGTGACAGCGGGAACGGAATATAGACTGCGGAGTTGACGAGTGCAGCAGGGACGCGGGGGTGATAAGGGAGTGGTGGCGGCAGTCAGCAGCGGGGTGCTGTGTGAGCGGAGTGAGTGCTGGAGCGGATATTTTTATCGGCCGATACCCTACGAATTAAAATGCAGCCGTCGATCTGGCAATTTGAGGAACGATTCTTCAATCACAGACCCTCGGCCTACAATTAAATGTGAAGACGTAATCCACCTTGTTTGGATTTATATTATGGGAATATACCTACGCCTGGGAGGTCACACGTCCCAATTACACGTTTGATTGACAGTCTTATATATATTTTTTTCACTGCGTTTGAATAGGAATGATCACTAACTGTGTGTGAGGTAGAGGAGGGGAAGAACGTATGGGTATGAGGAAGTTATTAGTGTGAAAGGGTAAGCGTTGAGTGTGAAGGGGGAGGGTAGTTTTGTAAAAAATTTTAAACAAATGCTGCCACCAGCACTGATAAGAAATCTGCAATCTAGAATTGCAGTTCTGGAATTCTGTAATTCCTGGGTGATCACACAGATCCCAAAAGAGCGATGGCTCCGATACCAATGGAGTGTAAAAACTCTGGTAAACTTGATAAATATATATTATTATTGATGATAGATGAAAAGATGATTACAATGAGGGATCGCCTAGGCTTTAAATATAGCCTCAAGGTGTCCCTTGGCGAAGAGGCATGATCTTTGATCATGCCCTTCCACATTAATAACCTAAGATAACTAAATCTAATTAATAACTAATAAAATATACGTAACATTGTCCAAAATTAACACTCCCTCTCAACTAGGGAGAACTCCATCCACCTGTGCCATCCAAACATTGTGCGTCATCCCGCCGTAACTTGCTTTGCTGGCTTCTTTATTTCAGAACAAAATGTGAGTCACAAAGACATCACTCCCGGCTGACAAATTCAACTCAGAGGTCTGAAACCTCTATAGGACTCAAAGGAGTCATACCAACCCGAAGTTGGTTTTCTTGACCCGAAGCCAGTTGGAGGTTCGAAACCTCAGTAGACTTGATCCCAGATCAAGTTGTTGGACACGTGCCATCCTAGACATAGAGAGTACGACAATCTTCGATGCGTCCATCGGTCTTTGCTACTGGTCTCTAGATTTTTCCACCTCACTGGCCAAATGAGAGGTACTTCCCATGAGTCCAGGACTTAATGGGTAGGATGCATACGGGGCACAGATCATGAGAGGTGAACCAACTCAATATCATAACGGTGGGGCAGAAGCACACCAACAAGGTTTGGCAAGCCTAGCCCTGTGGTTGCTTATAGCTCCAAGAAGCTATCCCCAAAGCCCCCTGGAGCTCCCAGAGCTCATCGTTCAAAAGGACCCTCAGCATAGTGTCGTTCCAAGATCCCAAGATTCTCATGGAAGGTTAGGAACTTGACCTTCCCCAAGGACTTTGTGAGAATATCCGCGACCTGCTCATCAGTTCCTATATGATCGAGCCTTACGACGCCTCGTTGTACCTTATCTCGGATAAAGTGGTACCTGATATCAATATGCTTGGATCGATCGTGGAACACGGGATTCTCGGACAACCGAATCCCACTCTGGTTATCATAGAGTATCATGGTGGTATCTAGCACATGCTCGAACAGCTCACTGACTAGCTTTTGCAACCAAACTGCTTCACAACAGGCCATACTCGTTGCAATTTATTCGGCCTCAGGGGTGCTCAAAGCCACTGACTTCTGCGTCATAATTGACTCATATTCTTCGTGCATAGCATCCTTCCAGACTTGATGCTTTACGGCTTCGTCAAAGATCTAGGCTCAGATTGTACGATTATACTCATTGCTGCTAGATACCCTTGGTATCTATTCGGCTTCTTGCTTTCACAGAATGTCACCCTTTGGGGCCATATGATTCTCGGCATCCTCGAGAGTGTCCCTGAGCCGTGAGGGTCTTCTTTTCATTGAAGGAGGTGGATCAATAGGGTCCATCGATCCTTCGACATCGGGCATCGTCTCATCCTTCGGTTCTTCTTGATTTCCAGCCCTTACTTCATGATCTTCCTCAGAGTTCGGAAGGTTGATTAATTTTTTGAGGGAAGCATCTTCGTCAAAGGTAACATCGTGGCATATCTCCACTTCCCTTTGACTAGGCACATAGACTCTATAAGCCTTCGAAGTTTCACTGTAGCCCACAAACATTCCCTTCTTCCCAGAAGCATCCAACTTGCTCCTCTTCTCTTTCGGCACATGAAAATAAACGGGACAACCAAAAACTCTAAAATGTGAGACGTCAGGTTTCTTACCTGAAAACCTCTTCGGGAGTTTTGGAGTCCAGAGCAGAATGCGGGCATCGGTTTTGTATGTACACAACAGTGTTCGCAGCTTCTCCCCACAGAAACTTCGGAAGACCTTGGTCACATAGCATGGCACGGGTAGCTTCCACAATGGTCTTGTTCTTTCTTTCAGCAACGCCATTTTGCTCAGGAGTATATACGGTTGTGGTCTCCCTCTTGATGCCAGCTTCTCTGCAAAAGTTGTTGAACTCGTTCGTCTCATATTCAGTGCCATTGTCGGTCCTCAAAATCTTGATCTTTTTCCTTGTTTGATTTTCCACCAAGGCTTTGAAATTACGAAACCACGTGAAAGCCTCATCCTTCTTCTTCAAGAAGTATATCCAGGTTTTGCGAGAGAAGTCATCTATGAAAGTCATATAATAAGAACATCCTCCCAAGGATGTCATGGGCAGCATACCAGAAAAATCATAATGTATCAATTGCAAGACATCAGATGTCTTTGTGACACTTGAGGGGAAAGGTCCCCTTGTATGCTTTCCTTCGGCACAGCGCTGACATACACCTTCATGATCACTTTTGAATTTAGGCATCCCTGTCACCACCTTCCTAGCTTCGGGAAGGGTTTTGTAGTGAAGGTGTCCAAACCTCTGGTGCCATAGTTCGGTCTGTCAGATAGTATCACATGTCATAGCTCCCAGTGGACTTCCTCCAACCTGGTAGATTGTGTCAACTCTAAACCCAATCGTGATAGCTTCCTTGAAGCTCTTCTTCCAAATGTGCACCTTCCCATCTACGAATGCCACATTGAAACCTTTCTCTTCCACGGCCGAAATAGACACGAGGTTCTTCTTCAAATCAGGTACATATAGTACATCTTGCAAACAAAGGACTTGACCTTGAGACAAGTGGAGGGTCACATTCCCAGTCTCTTTCACGGGATATGTGGCATTATCTCCAAGGATAATTTTCAGATTAACATCCTTCTGAACCATATCAGAAGTGCTGCCTTAAACCCAGTGAGGTGCCTTGAGGCACCACTATCTATCAACCAGACATCCATAGTGTTGAGTGGAGATGCAGCAGAGAGGGCAGATACAAGAATGAATTCATTTCTTTTATCATCAACAACATTAGATTCCTCATACCTGGAGTTTCTCGACCTTTTGAAAGGTTGCCCATTTCCACCAGAGGGAGCCTTCCTCTTCCCTTTGAACCTGTTGTTCCTTTGATTGCCATTCCTTCGGTTGTTGTTGTTGTCATCATCCCCAGGAGAATCCTTCTTGAAAGGGCATTCTCTAGCATAGTGGCCGGTCTTGTGACATGTGTAACATTTTCCTTTCTTTCCTTGGGCCCATGCTCTTCCTTGGTTCCTCGTACCACCATAGTTCTTCTTCTTAGCACGAGCAGTGAAGGCAGCATTACCTTCATTTTCATATTCCTTCATTCTTGATTCCTCTTGTACGCATCTCGATAATACTTCATCAAAATCAGGTATCACATTGTTATTGAGAATGGTAGTATTGAATACATGCCATTCAGAGGAGAGACCTCCAAGTGAGGTGAGAACTGTTTCTCGATCGGCTATTGTCTCCCTAATGGCCAGGAGATTATTTTTGATTTCGGTCAACTTTAGAAAATAAGATTGAACGGATTCATCCTTGCCTTTCTTTAGATTCTTCAGTTGGTTCTTAAAGAAAAGGACTTGATTTGCATTGTTGGCCTTGAACATGTTGACCAACTTATCATACATCTCCTTGGATGTGCCCAACTCAGAGATGTAGGCTACCAGACTCTTATGAATTGAATCCCGGATCATCAACTTTGCTTTGATTTCCCCCTTTTTATATTTTGACTTGGAGGCAGCAGGTGCAAATGATGGAGGCTCTTGGATTTTACCTTGCACATAGTCCATGACATCTTGGTCTTCCAACATAAGATCCAAAGTCGTCTTCCAGGCATGGAAGTCTTCCTTCCCAGTCAACTTGTCATCAACTTTGAAGCCATTATAGTTTGAGGTACCCATGCTCTTCTTCGGTGATTACGACAAACTTGGGCTTTGTCTTCACCTCAACTCTGATACCATGTAAATTTTTGAAGATGTTTTATGCTTGATGCAACTTTACTTTTATCCCCAATATCAAACAACAATCACATAAACAAGAAAGTAAAATGCTGATAGAACATACCAATAGATCAACATAAGACAAGCCAAAAATACACTTAACTTGATCAACAAAATATATGTGTTGTGGTGCGTTACGATGGTCAACAAGATGCTTCAACCAACAAAGTCTCAATATGGTCAACCAACCAGAATGTGTCACACAACCCTCTCAGACAGAGCTATATTAGTCAACCCAAAGTCAACAAAATTCAATGCTGTCCCAGTCAACAGTCAACGCAAAAACAACAGTAGCAAAAGTCAATGCAACCCGGTCAAAGTCAACGTCCAGCCTCGATTATGTGCCAATAAATGCGGACTGCAGCAATCAAATTTTTGAGTGTTTAGGGTCAGTTTGACCATGTGTTGACCAAAGTCAACGCTGGTCAAATCTGCGTTGAAACCCTATGTCAAAAACAAAAATTTCCTTTGCTGAAATTTCCCATGTGTGAGAGAAGAAGAGCCTCCAAGGTGATTGAACCAATCAGATGATGAGAGAGAATGTGTGATTAGTGATGGATGAAAATGACCTTCAACGTTGACCTATATATATCCATCAGTGAGGGTGTGTGACATATCTGTTGGGGCTTCAAGCCTACATTTCAATTCTGGCCGACCTTGCACATAAGTGGAATTAATTCAAAATAAATGTTCTGATCATCGGATCAAGATGATCTTTAGATCGATCTTGCGCCTCTTCGAAAGAGGAATCCAATAAAAATATTGGCATCTTCATCTGAGCATCACAACATGGAGTTTGGACCTAGTTGTCCAAAATTAACATATATGCAGTGGCTAGTAGCGGTTAGATGTTGGCAACACAATGCAGAGTTGGCAGCGATGAAGTTGGCACAGTGTAGAGCCAACATCAGCGCAGAGGGTCCAGTGACAACGCAGAGGCAGGAAGTAGTCAAGGCTCGGGTCACAGATGCATCATACTGAACACAGAGGGTTAAGTATTTTGGATAGTTCTTAGCTGTAGATGTTGCAGTAGCAACAACAACAGAGTTGCAGTGCAGATGCAGTATTGGCAACAGTTCAACAGGGTCATCAGCAGCATAGATGCAACACAACGTGACAGGAGATGATGCAAAGACACAGTGTTGTGTTAGTGGTTTGCAACACTAGAACACTTTCCTTGCTAAGAGGGAGTGTTAGTTTTTGTAGCATCGAATGTGTTCTAGCCACTAGATTTGGTAGAGAGGCTAGAATACATGTATTCTTCAATAGCCAGAAATCGTTTATGGAAATTCCACCTAGAGACGACTTAATTAGATTTATTAGTCAGTTTTTAATATTTCCCAAGTCTAAACTTAGGGAATATGATTAATTAATCAGAATTGATTAAGTCATGGTGAGACTGTTCTAGAAAAGTACATGGATCGATTTCTAGTTAATCCTAGCCATCAATTAAGATTTAATCGTGGTCGTTGAAGTCTCAACGGAGGATTATAAGAAGTCGATGGGGTTTGGAGAGAATACACCAATATCAGTTGAGCATTCGATTTTGCTAGGAAATCGATATCCAGAGTAGCACATGTGTGTTGTCGGAAGTGATTTAGTGAGATTGAACTAGTGAGAGAGGGGTTGAGATAGTGAAGCCAAAGGAAGATTTCCATATCCGACGAGTACATTTGTAGAGAGGCAGAGAGTGCCACAGTGAGGCAACGCAGAGCCCTCTAGAGGGAAATTTCGTTTCGCAGGGGAGAAGTCGAAACTTAGTGCCAGACGCTGGAGAGAGTTCTAGAGGCTGGGAGAATCAATTTCTAGACAGCAACTGACAAGACAATGAGAGGTGACACAGTTTTGAGTTGGAGGGATGCAATGACTGCGTAGAGGCAATTGGGAGCAACTCAAATTTGAGCTGAGGTTAGTGTCGTATAACCTATGGAGTGAGGAATTTTCCTCACTAGTTATTTTTGCCAGTTTATCTCTGTTTGAATTTCCAGTTTAGGCATCCATAGTTTGTACTCAAATTTTCACTACTGCATAATACTAAAACCCACCGGTTTTCCCGAGTTGGGTTTTTCCAAGGACATTGGTCCAAAAATAACGGTGTTATTTTGTGTGTGTGCATCTATTTCTTCCAGCGCTTTGGTTTCTTCCGTAGTATTTTATTTGTGAAGGTTGCTGTGTATTTGATTCGATATTTGCCGTAGGAAACTGCAAGTAAATTGTTGAGTAAATTAACAATTAGAAGAATTAACATCAGTTGCTACAATAGGATTTGAGGTTAGCTGAATTTTTACAGAAAGTATATGTGAGTAGACCAGTGCCAATATAATATACTTGCAAGAAATATATGCTCAAAATGAAATCACAATACTTGCATGTAAAATATATCTTTCAAGATACAATAAGTTGTAAGAATGGAAAGCTGCAAAGCAAATGACAGTGAATCAATGCAAAACCACAGTGTCTAAAGATTTGCTTACAACCTTGAAAGATGAGCACATAGATAGAAAGTGAAACTTGCAAGTGAACACAATTTGTACTTGAAAATGAGAATTGCTCAAATATAATATAATGGCATCAAAGAAAATTTAACATGAGCATGTAAATGAAATGGAAAAATACATAAAGTAAAATTCTTGCAAGTAAAATAAATGTAGATGCTCACAATTCAACTTGTATGTGTTTGAGAAATAGCTCAAATGATAACCTATTACATGCAAGGTGAAACAAAGTTGTAGGTGAGTGTGTGATACAAAGTGTTCTTGGCTAATTTTAATTTATGCGTATTCTAGGGTGATATCTTCCCCTCAACTCCTTTATCTTGGTAAGTACTATGGGTGAGTTCAACAAGGCTAGGACGAGGAGGCACTAGTCCATTGTTAACGATACCTGCCTAGTTCCACTTGCAATCTGCATGCCTTTGTTCCTCCTTTGTTCCTACAAGGGGACTAAGCCACACAAGAGAACTGTGAGGTCATGAAAATTAGGGAAGATTTGTCCTAAATGTCTATCAACCAAGGTTATGCTTGGAGGTTAATTTTAGTAGTATAAGTTGTGATGCAATGATGTTTTACAAGTAAAGACAGTATCCCAAAATGTGAAGTGTTGCAAGATGTATCAAGGAAATATACTCATTCACAAATATAAGAAATGAAATACTTGCATAAACCAATGAAGTGGAAACTAAAAGATGCTAGAATATGGCTGCAAATTAAGTGTTAAAATCAGCAAATCAACATGAGATATGGAGCAACATTACATGTGAATATGATCGTGAAATTAAACCATGAACTTACGAGCATGAAAGAAGGTACATATCATCAAGAACAAGTTATATCAGTTTCAAAATGAACTATAATCAGCTGCAAAATCAGATTAGAAATTGCTCCCAAGAGACAAGATAAAGTGAGAAGATGCATTGTTCAAATTAACCAAAGTGAGAGAGTGAAATGTTAGATCTATGGCATGTGAAAAATGAAGATAAAATTGCAGAAAATTAAATCAACTTAAGAAAAAAATAAGATCACACACATGCAAGGATCCTCTCCCAAGAGAGAGGGGTGGGATGGCAAGAGGATGATCCTCAAATTCCCTCAAAGAAATTTTGTTATTTTATTAAAATGACAAAGCCCTCTAATGAAAAGAGTGCTTGGATTCTTTGAGGGGAGTTTACAAAGGGCCTCAAAGAGCAACAACTCTTCCTCAAGTAAACTAAATATAAAGGAATAAACAATTACAAAAGGATTCCAATAAAATATAATGAGATGTCCCCAAATGGGACACTTTTCTTTCCTCAAGATGTATGATTTCTCAACCAATGGGTTCTAAAAAAAGGAAGCCCCTTACAATGGAAGATGAGAGAAGGGAAGTAGTTTGTAAGAGAATAATTTGGACAATTAGGGCTCCAATAATATGTTCATGATCTTCAAACAATACTCCTCAAAATGAAGCCCTGCAATTCTCCTAGAGATTTACACAAGGCAAGAAAGAGAAACAAGTTATCTTCATGATTATTTTTCAAAGAAGTAATGTACAATATAGAACAAATGCATGCAACAAGAGAGGGTCTCTCTTGTGCAAGCAAGGAAAGACTAAGCCTTTCCAAAAGCTCTCAAAAGCTAGATTAATCAACTAAAGCACATAACTTGATCAAGAAAGATTTTGAATTTAGATTTTGTGAACTTAGCTAAGGTGAGAAAAACTCCATCTTTCGATTTCTTTTGATGAGATCTTTGAGAAAAAATTGATTGGGTCCTTCTACTCTTCCTCTTCAGAGTGAGTTCGTCTATATGAGGAATTACCTCACGCCCAAGCAATCCTTCAACAAATTCTTAAATTTATACATACTTTGAAAGAGATGTTAGCACTTATAAATGTTGAGATTTTGGGTAGCATCGAATGTTCTCTAGCTCCAAAACTTTGTGGAGGGGCTAGAACATAAGATCTCCAAGACCCAGAAATCCTTTGGAGAAATTCCACCCGAAACCTAAGTTATTCAAAATATTAATTATTTTAATGGAGACCCTAAGTCTAACTTAGGGAAATTAAATAATTAAAGTGAATTAATTTAGACATGTGGGTGAGAATGTTCTAAGTGATGTGGATCAAGTCTTTTCTAATCTTAACCGTTGATTAGAGATTAGATCACGACCGTTGATTGTTCAACGAGAAAAGTATTAAAGGAAGGCTTGGGGTCAGTTGGAGGACACACAAAGCGGTAGCACTTGAGCTAAGTCGAAATTCTGGGGCGTGGTTTGCTGAGAATTTTCGAGTGAGCTTGCAATGCTAGTGAAGAGCAGATCAATAGTGGGATTTTAGATCCGAGGCCAAGGATACATTGGCAGAGAGGCAGATCCGTATCAGAGTAGTGCAGAGACCCAACAAGGGTGACACAGGCCCAGCCAGAGCAGCGTAGAGGCGGCTTAGGCTCAGCCAGGGTGACACAGGCCAAACCAGAGTTGCGCAGAGGCAATGTAGGCTCATCCAGAGTGACGCAGGGCCGTAAGGCTGACGCAGTACCGGGAGAGACAACACTGGGGTTCCAATGGGCCAGAAAGGGTTTGTTTTCAGCAGATCCAGAAGGTGTGACCTCAGCTGAATCAACCACATTTTTTGTCTTCAAGTGATAGAGGTACATTTGTTGAGATTTTCTCTGTTTGGGCAAACCATGTTTGGTGCCCTTGAATGTATTCAGAATTCTGCATAATAATAAAACCATCTAAGAGCTGTTGCACCAGTTTTTCCACATTGGGTTTTCCGGGTGTTGGAAAGTGTAACTAGGATCGGTCTTCATATTGACTATGTAATTATGTATTTATGTAAAGAAGAAGACAAAGATAATGAGATGTATTTTTGTTATGCTTGCTTCATGGGTTTCATGAGCAGGATTTTTATTATAGGTCAATAGACTTCTTCTTGATGTCTATCAGGATTTGTCTTCTAGTTATAAGTATAATTAAGAGTCATGTATATGAAGTGTCTAGTCTAAAGAATATGCTTCAAGACCTTGTCACTCAACTATGGAGTAATGGCTCAAATCAGTCCTCAAGACATCCTCATCCAACGCTGGAGTATAAGCTCTTCAAAGCCGACCTATAAGCAGTGTTAAAGTCGGCCTACAAGCAAGATGTATGGTTAGCCTAAAACAAGAGAAGATGCCTCTATATATATACAGATCTGCAGTTCATTTGTTGTATACAATTCGGATGAGTTTGTGATTAAAATGCGGGCTTCAGGACAGGATCTAGTGCGAGCTTAAGGACAGAAAGGAGTGCGGATATCCCTTAGATATCACAACATGATAAGTGTTGCGTTTTACTGAAGCAGAAGTGCGGATATACCAGAGATCTTCGGATTGTTCTAAAGGAAGAAATTCAGATGATTTACAGTGATGATAAGCAAGGAAAAAGGAGCTAAGTTTTGCTAAGCCTGTAGTCCAGATTTGATGTGAAGTTTGTGGCTCAGGATTTCGGTAAGTCTGTGACATATATCTAGACTACAGTGCAAGAAAGGAAGGAAGGTAAATCTGTGATTTACCTTCCTGTACTACAGTGCCTAAAGAAGAAGTATTATACATCAAGTGAAGAAGCTTCAGGGTTATGCAAAGTGAAAGGTCTCAAGTGAACTTGTCTAATATTTATCATAAAGAAGTCTGTGGAAAAGGCATTACTATGCAAGGTACAGAGACATTCTAGAGCAGCAAGAAAGATTTGAGAAAGATAGACCTAGAGACTGAGCTCTCTAGTGTTGGTGCAGAACAATGCAGGTTGGTGCAGAAAAGAAGAATCGGTTTGAAGGGCAAGAAAGAAGCAGTGACAAGGTCTTGGAGGCATACATAGGTCAAGGGTTTGAGTCTTGGTCATGGTACTTGTCATTTGAAAGTCTATAAGAAGAATTTCTCGTGGGTTTTCCTCTCCAAGAAGGAGAGGTTTTTCCCTGGTTTGAAGAGCCTAAATTTGTATCTCTTGTGTTTTGGTAATTGACTTGATGAAAGACTAAATAAGCTAAGAAGAGAAGACATAAGTAAAACAAGGAAGCTCACAAGTAATTATCAAGGAGAGAATTTGAATTAATCACCGCTCCTCCAAATTCTCAACACCGGGGACATTTGTCTAAAAAATATTGTGTCCTTTGTCATGTGAATTTTATTCTTTAGTGCTTGATCTGTATGTATGTGTAGGCTGTAGTAGTGTTTACTTTGATGTTTTACTGAATATTCATAAAAATAACTTGTTAATTAAATCAAATAAGTAGAAGTGAATCAAAAAACTGCAGTAGGGTTTCTGTAATTTAGATTTAGAAAATTTTACAATAAAGGGATTAGATTGTACAGTCGAGGAGAAGGCTAGAGATTCAACCGAGAATCTTCTAGTGCTCCTAGTATATCTCTAATCCAAAAAATATGCAAGGTAGCTTACATATATCAATCCAAGTAAATGACAAAATAAGAGCTAATACAACCCAAAATACATGTAGAATATGAAGCACAAAAATTGAAATAAAATCACCTTGCAATCATAGAAATAGAACACCAACACAAGATAGTACCCCAAAGTCTGTTATCATAACATAAGGAAAGTGAATACAAAATATAGTAGAGTTTGCCCAAGCACAATAGCTCGTTCCAAGATGAGTACAATAGGAGCCCAAGGCTCATTTAAATAAGCAAATGGGAGAAAATCCCAATGTAAACCCCAATGCCAAGTGGAGAATTGGAGAAAATCTCAAGAAGAATTCGAATTCCAAGTGTAGAGGTTGAATTTGAGATGTGGCAAGGTTTTTTCTTTTAATCCCATGTGCCAAATTCGATTTTCCTGCTATAGAATGTCAAGTGTGGATGTATGTGAGTGAAGAGGGGAGAAATCCCCAAGAATTTCTCAAGAAGAAGATGACCAAAACCTGTGGTATTGACACCTTTGTAAAACTGCCCTCCATCCCTGTGTTAAACTGTTGTAGAAGTTTCCAACGTAAAGGGAAATCTGCTGTGCATAGGTGCTTGGGTAGACAACTGGGTACAAGTGTAATGTTGGTGGAGTATTATGGAGACAAGATCGACATTAATCTTACCAAATATTTTGTCAAATCTTCACTAATGCGTTGAACTCCAAAGTGAAAAATCGAGCTGCCAAATGAGTGATTCAATCCCTTAATTTTGACCCACCAAGTCAATTTTCCCATGTGTAAAAATTCATTGTTGATGTGGGTGCCCATTCACCCTTTGACTTGCCTTTTGATTTACTTTTGACTTGAGATTAAATTCCAAGTCATTTCCACATCATTCTGGCATGTGGAAATATTATTATTTTCTCCACTTTATTTATTTATGGGCTATTTATTTCTCATTTTCCCACTACACTTAGGAAAAAGTGGGTGTTGGGGGTTTAGAGTGATTTTTCACCTCCCAAAGTGTGTCTTAGTAGAAAGTTGAGGAGTAGAGGTCTAATTTTGGCTACTCAGACACCCCTGCAACTTCTATAGACATCACTTATTACAATTTTTATAAAAGAATTATTAAAAATCCTGTCCAACGGGAAATTTTAATAATTTAAAAAATGATGCCTAGACCCAATCAAATTCCATGAAATTTTACGAGTGATCTAACATGGTAATATACATTGACTCTAGACACTAAGACTCACTTAAGGCCTTATCATCAAGCCACACTCCAACTTTGGGGTATATAAGGAGAAAAAAATCAATTAATTATTAAGTGCTGAAAATCACAAATAATTATTTAAGTGAAAAAACCTCCCTAGAGTGAACTCACTTGATAGCAAAGTCCTAAGCTACTGAGGCCTATTACATGACCTTATTTCTTCATGCTAGCATCACTTTTACAATATCCTCGTAGGGCTGCGAAATCTGAGTATAATGAACAAAAAGAGAGAGAAGGGGCTTAAAAGCGCTGATGATATCTGGAACATGGTAAGTGCAGTAATCCTTTGAAATATCCTTGGGCATGGATTCTTCAAGTGTACTTCAATGGTCAATAGGGACCATTCTCTCTAATCAGGTTAAAGTGACATAGGGATAACCTCCCTAATTAGGTCACTACACAATGACACAAAGAGAATGATTGTCCTCTGCCAAACCATTTTCCTATACAGGTCAGTGACACATGGACTACAACCCTAATCAGGTCACTATACAATGACACAATAAAATGTCAGTCCTTAGGACCATTCTTCCCGATCAGGTAAAAGTGACACATGGACTACAACCCTAATCAGGTCACTATACAATGACACAAGAAGAATGTCAGTCCATGATACTATTTAATCTTTCAAACCATTCTCCCTAATTTTGGTTAATGTACTTGACATAGGGATAACCTCGTTAGTTAGGTCAAAGTACAAGGCACAGGGAGAAACCATATCCATGATACAATCATCACTACCTCTTAATCAAAGAGGTATCTCAAAATTCTCTTTAGAAAGAGGCTTCATCAACATATCGACTATCTGCTATATACCTGGATATTGACTTTTCTTTGGCATACTTCAAACAATTTGCTCCCTCTGAACTAGGGTTTATCTAGTACAATACAAAAATTCTGATTTTTTTTGCTTTGCTTCGTTCTTTCAATTCCTCCAACCGTAACTTTTAATATGTACTTGCAATCCTCACTAGGAGGCTATGGAAGAACATTTATGACTAAACACAAAATATAAACAAGGGACTATCTACTAGTAAAATAGCAATAATAACAATAATCAAACAAGATAGATAAAATACATATCTTTTGAGAATATGCTAGCTTCCACTTGATCTTGTTTTCTTGCATTCATCAACTTCAGTGGCTTTATCCACATCATCATCATCATGTCATCTCTTTCTTGCACTTTAGAGGAAATTTTAGACTAAAAGTGTCCATGAAATTTTCATGTAATTTCCTTGTCATAATATGTAAACCATTCAAAATCCTTTAAATTTAAAAAGAGGTACATGTCTTAAATAATTTAAATTGTTTAATTTGGGTATCTGTGAAATATTTTATTATTAATTTGGGTATTTGTGAAATATTTTATTAATGTTATTTACCTACCTTACCCATATGAATTAGAATATCGAAATTTATTAATGCAATGTTAATCTTGATATTAGTGAAAAAATATAAATTAAAAATGCGGGCCCATTTGACATTAATAACCGTGCCCCAAAAAAAACACCAAAAAAAATAGTTATTATTTATTAAATAATATTTTATTAATTCTTTTTTATAATTAGCAATGTCCTATCCTTAATTATTTAAGGTTCAATTTAATTATTTTCTTTAACATTCATTCTCAACATTCAATTTAATTATTGAATTATTTTTTCTTTAACATTCATTCTCTGACTGTTGCGCATCTCTGCAGTATATATTAGCTTGTATGGATCAAAACATTCATCAATTGTCCTAATGATGAACCACACGTAGTGGTTCGAAACGCGTCGACTCTAAAATATGTAATGTGATTTACTGGAAGAGTTATCTTGAAAAATCGCTATGAATCACAAAAGATTATATTCTCAAACCAAAAAAATTAGTTAAATATAAAATATATATAGAGTTAAATATAAAATATAAATATAAACAGTTATAGTTAAATAGATAAAAATAAAATATAATTATAGTTAAATATAACATAGTTAAATAGTTAAAAAATGTATTCCAGAGAGGACATTACCAGAGTTCGGCCAAAAAATATATTTCGGTCGAAATTGTGTCTTTAGTAGACAATGACGTTAAAAAACACCAAAAAAATTAGATATATATATATATATATATATATATATATATATATATATATATATATTGGGGGATTTTGATAAAAGTAAAAAATTAGAAATTATATATCAAAAATATTATTAAATCTCGTGCTAATAAATATTGTGGAACATAGATAAAAGTGAAGTAATATTAAAAAATTCTCTACATGGCATTTTTTTATTAATTTCTTGATTTTTCCTTAGGGGGTGTCTTTTAGGCCGAAATTTCCTCTAATGAAGGCTAGGGTTTCTTTTCTTCAGTGGAAAGATTGAACTAGGTCTAAATTCTGGGGTTTTTATACACAGATTGTAGAGCTTTCTTGTCAAGAATTCAATTTTCTAGGGACTATTAAATAGTTTTGAGAAGGGTTCTAAACAACTTCTAATTTTAATGTGAGGGACCCCTTCATCTCCCTCTTGCTCCTAGACTACATGCAATAATCTTGGTAATATAAGTCTTTAACATCAAATGCTAAAGCCTTTGAAGAATAATTCTTGGATTTCTTCTTCTCATGAGGAGGCTGATCATCATCATTGTCCTTTCTCTTCTTATTGTTTGATGCTTTAGGACAATTATTTTTGTAATGTCAAAATTTGTGACATCCATAAAATTGGATTTTGGACAAGTCTTTCTTTCCTTGGGGATGGGATCTTCTACTTGCATTCTTATTTTGAGAACCAAACTTCTTCTTACCATTATTCCTTCTAGATCTTGCAGCAAAAGCTTGCGATTCTCCTTCATCATGTTTTTGGATATTTTCTTTAGCAATAAGTCTAGATTCTTCTTGGGTGCAATTAGTCCATAATTCTTCAAACCTTGGAGTATCCTTTCTAGCACACACAGCTGCAAATGAATCCCATAGATCTGGTAGGCCATTGTGAGTAGTAGTAATTAATTCATATTTAGAAATAACTTCACCCATGCTTTGTGGTTGATCTCTAATGCGAACAATTCTCATGAAGTAGGAGGCCATAGGTTCATTTATTGACATTTTTGCATCACAAAGTTGATTTCTCAAAGGCATCATTTGACCAATTTGTTGATTGAGAACAATTTAATAAGGGTATTATATACTTCATTTGATGAGGCTAATTTTGAAACAAGTGGAATCAAATGATCCTTAATAGATTCAAATAAGATTCTTTGAGCCTTGACTTCACCCTTTCTAAATCTTGTTTTCACATCTTCATCATCATCATCATCTAGTTTAGGAAATTTGCCTTGGACATATGGCAACACTTCATGTTCTTCTAGGACAAGGTCAGTTCTCTTTTTCCATGCTTTGAAGTTTGAGGCTCCATCAAGTTTGTTGCCTTCCTTGCGGATAGATGCCATTTGATTAGGAGTATTAGACATAGAGAATAGAAGAGTACTTACTTGAGAGAGAGAGAAAGCTGCTACACGAATATCTTCGAGTATGTCTTCAAGTGAATGAGGGCTGCTATAATGATGTCTTCAAGAGAGTGATCTTCAAGCTTCCTTCCTTAGCTTTTATAGTGAGAGAGGCGTCTCCAATTGTGCTGACAGATAGTGATCTTCCTTCCTTCACCTTAGCTCTGATACCATGTTGAGAAACCAAGTACAATGTGTACAAGTACTATTCATGAACTTCTGATAATTATTTGTGAATTATTAGAGCTTCTTTTAATCTTTCTTCTTCATTAAATAATTACACTTAAGAAACTCAACTAATAACAAAAACAAGAATGTAGAGATCACAATGCACAATAGACGAGACTATAGAATTAGGCTAGTAGCCAAGGAACAACCCACAACAGGAAAACCCAACAACTTTCTTTCCTTAGAGAATCAATCCAACAAGAGATATCAAAGTCAAGTTATGGTCAACTTCACCAAGTGTCCAAGTCAGCCCTCTGTCACAACTGTTAACCACAAGAGTCACCACAAATTTTCTGTACAAGTTTGGATCTTCTACTAGTCACCACAAACCTCTGTTCCATTTCGTAATTTTGTCACACATTATATCACAAATAGTTAGGATCTCTGTCACAGATAATTCCGGTTTCTACACAATTTGGATATCTGTCACACCACACAAAATTCTGATCACTGTCACACACAGTTTTGATCTTCTATCACACCACAAACAAATTTGGATCACTCTTAAAGTATCACCACAGATTGAGATGCTATCACTGGTTTGGACCAGTGAAGCACCACTCGTATAAGACCCGCGGGTCTTCGTGGGTTATATAGCGAGCCGGGTCACTCGCATAGAACCCGTGCTCTCTACCCCTACCTGCGCAAACTCGCATTAAACCCGCCTACTCGCATAAGACCTGCGGGTTTCTCATAGCACCCGTATCGGACCCCTATAAGACCTGTACCACAACAAAAAGCATTTTTTCTGGATTTTTCTCAATTTTTTTTATTTTTCTATTTTTTTTGGAAATGAGGTGGAGGAAAAGGGAATTTGCAGGGAAAGAAATGTTTTATAAGCACCTCTCTCCCTTTCGGAGTAGCAGCACTAGCGAAGTGAGCACTGGCTGCTGCACATAGTAATAGCAAGGCAGAGTCACAGCACAGGCGGAGTTTCAGCACAGGCATAGTCACAGCACAGGCGGAGTTTTAGCACATGCAGAGTCACAGCACAGGCGAAGTTTCAGCATAGGTAGAGTCACAGCACAAGCGTAGTTTCAGCACAAGCAGAGTCACAACACAGGCAGAGTTTCAGCACACTGTCCAAGTAGGCTTCATGATCTTTGTTTCATTGCTTTGCAACTAGCTGCTTGCATGTAATGTTTTAAAAATTTTATCTAATCAATTCAATTTTTTTTTTTTTTGTTCACTTGCAATTTGCAAATTTTTTTGGTCTTGTAGCTAAGTTTTCAAATATCAATAACGTCCTCCGTGTGGCCGAAACTCGCCCACAAGGAACGGCGGTTGTCTCCCCGCAGCCCCCGTGGCCCAGTTTCGCCACACAGACGTTGTGTGGCCGAGAAACTCACCACGTGGCCTACTTGCGTCTCCGCCTCCCGAGCTCCGCAGTCTCTATGGCCGAGTTTCTCAAATAATAATACAGCGGCCCTGTGTGGCTGAGAAACTCAGCCACAGGGCCAAAAAAAATTGTAAATTAAAAAAAAATTAATAATCAAAAACCAAAAAAAAATTAAAAATATGAATTAGATTTTAAAAATTTAATTTTTTTCTTCCAGATTTCGTCACCATGCCCACCAAAGGGGTATAGAAAGTCTCGTGATCCGGCATGGGCACATGGTCAACGAATCATTGCTGGTAATGACCACCATGTGAAGTGCAATTATTGCAATGCCACAATGCATGCAGGAATAAACAGGCTAAAATACCACCTAGCTAGAATTCTTGGGAATGGTGTGGGATGTTGTCAAAATTGCCCTGATGAAGTCACTACTGAAATGGCAGCTGCTTTGGAAGCCATTAAAGAAGAAACTTCTAAGAGGGCTAGAAGGAAGGATGAGATTGTTGGGATAGGTAGATCTTCATCTCAGAGTGAAACACAGATTGAAAGTCCAGGTATTGGTAACTCCTCTTCAAGTGTTGTAGCAAACAGGAGTATAACCTCTTCTTTCTTCACTCCTCGTACAACTCCAGGATCTCAACCAACCTTGGATAGTTTTAATGAAAAGAAGAGGAAGGAGGCAGATATGGCAGTGAGGAGGTTTTGGTACCATAATAGTCTTTCATTCAACTATGCAAAGTCATATTTTTATCAGCCCATGGTGGATGCCATTGCAAGTGCTGGCCCTGGATACAAAGCCCCATCTTATAATGCACTTAGGGGGAAAGAGCTAGATGAGGAGTTGGAGTGTGTCAAGGAACAATGGAGAGCATTAAAAGCTCATGGAAAATTACAGGTTGTACAATTATGTTTGATGGGTGGACAGATCAGAGGGGTAGAACAATAATAAATTTTGTTGTAGCTTGCCCTAAAGGAACCATGTTCCTAAAATCCATTGATGCATCTGCAAATGTAAAAGATGCACATTTTATTTTTACATTGTTGGCTGATGTGGTGGAGGAAGTTGGGGTTGCAAATGTTGTCCAAGTAATCACGGACAATGCAGCAAATTATGTAGCAGCTGGAAGGTTGCTTTGTGCCAAATATCCCACGATTTTTTGGACTCCATGCGCTGCCCGTTGCATAGACTTGATACTAGAGGATATTGGGAAGTTGGAGTGGGTGCAGGATGTTGTGCAAGAATGCAAGCAAATTACCAAGTATATTTATAATCATGCTTGGGTGTTGAACCTTATGAGGGAATTCACACAGGGTGAGCTTAGTCGCCCAACTATCACACGGTTTGCTACAAATTTTCTTTCCCTCCAAAGCCTTTTGTATGAGTACCAAGCTTTGCGAAGAATGTTTTATAGTCAATAATGGGTATTTTGGAAAGATAGCACAAAACCAGAAGCATTGTCTGTGAAAGCATCTGTCTTTGGTGATAGTTTGTGGGACAAAGTCACTGAGATTGTCAGCTTCACTGAGCCCCTTGTGAAAGTCTTGAGATTGATGGATGGAGAGAAACCTCCAATGGGATATATTTATGAGGGCATGGATAGGGCCAATGAGGCCATCAAGACTTTCTATAAGGGAGATGAATCTAAATATCTCCCTATATGGCAAATTATTGATTCCAGGTGGGACAGACAACTACATTCACCATTGCATGCAGCAGGAGCATATCTCAATCTAAGCTTATTCTATAATGAGGGGTCTAACATTCAAAGAGATCCTGAGGTGATGAGAGGTGTCATGATATGCATTGAGAAGATGTTCCCGGATGTAGATATTCAAGACAAAATCAACCTACAACGAGATATGTACAAGGAAGCATCTGGCATGTTTGGATTCAGCTCAAGCCAACGTCTCAAGGACAAGAAAATGCCTTGTAAGTGCAAATTGTTAGAACTTAGCTTGTAATTTTACTAGTTCTCTTTTATGTGTTTGGCATTGCAAATTGATAATCTTTGTTGTTATTTTTTTACAGCTCATTGGTGGATAGATTGTGGCTCTGAGGCACTGCAATTACAAGAATTCGCCATCAGAGTTCTGAGTCAACCCTGTAGTGCTTCTTCTTGTGAGCGCAATTGGTTAGTGTTTGAGCACATCCACAACAAAAAGAGAAACAAGTTGGAGCATGCGAGGTTGGAGAAGTTGGTTTTCATCTACTACAACCTTCGAATGCTCACAAAACAAGTGCAAAGAAAGGATATAGGTCCAATTTTATTGGATACTATTGATTTAGAGTCTTATTGGATTGTGGAGGAGGAGCTCCCTGATTTGAGTTGGCTTGATGAAGAGACTGAGGATCTCTCTAGTTTTCCATCTCAAATGGAGACTCCCAATACCCCTGCCTCACAGTTGCTTTAGCTTTCCGATGCTACCATGAGCTCCACGAGGGCTTATTATAGGCGTGGTCGTCCATGAGTGATGAGACTCAAGATTGTTATGAGACAATCCTTTATCATTTATGACATATGTATTTGAATTTTGAACTTGCTGACATTTTCTATTTTAATTATGGAATCATGATTCCTTTTCTTATTCCGTATCTAAATGTTTTGCTTACAAAAATCGAATATGCTATGTTGTACTTTTATAGATATGAGATGATGTTATGAATTATTGCATATATTGTGGTTTTTATAACTTATAAGGACTGGAATTATCATTAGTTTCTTTTTTCTGCTTAAAATTTACCATATTTTAATTCTTTTTTTGCATTTTGACGAGTCTTATACGAGTTGTTCCCGAGTCTTATACGAGTCGACGAGTCAATGGTCGGACGAGTCTTATACGAGTACGAGTCGTGCAACATTGGTTTGGACTGCTCACAGAGTATCAACACAGGTTCAGATGCTTCACAGATGCTATCATGGATTCAGACTGCTCAGAGTATCACCACAGGTTCAGATGCTTCACAAATGCTATCACAGGATTAGACTGCTCACAGAGTATCACCACAGGTTCGGATGCTTCACAGATGCTGTCACAGGTTCAGACTGCTCACTAACTTACTTCGCTTGAAAATATATTAGATGTTAATGAGATTGTCTTTCGGATTAATCACATCATTAAGATTTGGTCGACGTTTCGAACCATCTAATGTGGTTCATCCTCGGGACAAGGGTGAAAAAAAAAATCTATCCAATTGTTTAAATAACAGAGATTCATCTGGTTCCAAAGTACAATGAGTTGATGCGTTCAGTCTGCGGATGGTAACTAGAACCATGCAACAACTCCGTCTTGACTAACTTGAACAATCTGGTCCAAAATCTTCCTGTAAATCTCAGATCTCTGTCAGACACATTACTCAACGGCACTCTGCAATACTTTACAACATTCTTGACGTTTTGGGCAAGGTTTCTTTATTGATATTCAGAGGGAGCTATGATGTTTATGTTGTCTGTCCAACAAAATGATGATCCTCTCTCTTATCAATGTAAGAGGGAACTAAATTTTAAAAGAACTTGCTTTGTTCCTAAGGTCTGATAAGATGGAGAAGCTGTTGATTCAAACATAGACAACTTATGTAAACACTGGTGTATGTCTTGATACAAAGACAATTTATGGTCAAACTTCATATATTGGATAGCTGATCATTAAGATAGCATGATCTGAAGTACACTGCTGAGAGTTGCTGGATTGATAGTATGGTAAATGGTAAGAGCATATCTAAGTACTGTATCTCTTGAGGTCCACCTTTATTTCTTGAATAAATCGAAGACTGAAGTCTGTTGCTCTGGGAGCACCATTAAAGCAGAAAGTATGGAACGACAAGTATAGCTTATTATGAAGCCAGTTGGTTGAGGAAGCTCTTCAATTAGCCATTCATGCACGTCCTAGATATTGTGATATTCTTAAGTGCAATTCTTTGTTCTTTTTTTTTGGAAAATCCGTGTTTCACGATAGCTCCAAGTATTGAGTACTGCTTTATTTTGATATGGTACATTAGAGAGTTACCAAGCTTCATCATTGTTGTTTAAATGAGCAGATTATTGTCATCCTGAGACAACCTCTTTGTAAAGTCAATATTATCTTTCTTCAGAGAAGGGGTGGGAGTCATGGATAAACCCTATTAAGAGGGTCCCGGTTCAACATTAAGCTCTGAGAGTTCCTGGGGGCTTGGGGTACTTCCTGGAAGCTATGAGCGACCATAGCGTGAGTGGTTCACCTTCCCCTGTGATACCCCATGACGATTAACATGTGTGTAGGTTGAGTGGTTCACTTTCCCCTACGATTGATGGCACGTGTGTAGGTTGAGTGGTTCACCTTCCCCTACTAGTGATGATATATCCATAGGATGAGTGGTTCATCTTCTCCTATGGCGTATGAGCAGGATGAGTGGTTCACCTTCTCCTGCAGATGCCCCAGCATACATCCTACCCATTTAGTTCGAGACTCATTGAAAGTACCTCTCATCTGGTCAATGAGTTGGGAAAAGTGGATAGGGACCATAGCACTACAGATTGAGCACTCACGATCAAATCTGATTGGGGTTCTACCTTGGAATGAATTTTGTTAGTGTAGAGTGGTAAGGTATTGTGACTCACTCTCGATCATTTCTTCTTCATTATTACATCATTGTTCAGTAGAGTTGAGATGAGATACAAAGATGGTACGTGACGATTGGATGGCATGATGATCAATGATGATGGATGGATTGGCAGGTGGAATTCTCCCTAGCAAGGTTACTTGGAAGCGGGAGCGGGAGCGGGAGCGCGGAGCGGGAGCGAAGCGCGGAGCGCCATTTTTAAAAGTTTCCGGGTCCGGAGCGTTTTCGGGAGCGTTTTTATATATATATATATATTTTTTAATATTTTTTATATTTTTTATATTTTGATGCATATATGTCAACAAAAACATGTAGAATGATGAATTAGACATAAAAACATAAAAACATAGATTGAATCATATAACATCAATCATCTAGAAGTTATAATCTTCATCAACCACGCCCACGAGTTGGAAGCAGAGAACATATTGACTCTTGAGTCTCGCAAATCATCAATCTGAAGGTTTCAAGCTTTCAAAATTCAATATATAACATTTATCATCATTTATATATAACATTTATCATCATTGATTTCAAATTTCAATATCTAACATTTATCATCATTGATTCATTGATTTCAAAATTCAATATACATTTATCATCATTGATATATATATTATAACATTTATCATCATTGATATATATATTATAACATTTATCATCATTGATTCATTGATTTCAAAATTCAATATACATTTATCATCATTGATATATAACATTTATCATCATTGATTCATTGATTTCAAAATTCAATATATAACATTTATCATCATTGATTCATTGATCACCATATAACTTTCATGAAGCATCATATTCATAATTCATAATGACTTGTAAACAATAAACTTATAAATGCCAACTTCATTAAAAATTTAAATATATGAAATCAGTAGCAAGTCAAGTTTCAACTGTTCAACTGTCAACAACAAATAGAGAATAGTAAACAACAAATATATTTTATCTGGCTGGCCCCTTGCCACGCCCACGAGAAATGTCTAATTTCTGTGAGCCACGAGGAACTGTTGGTCTTCTAGTACTCTCACGAGTACCATGACCACGACCAGAAGGTGGAGGCTGGATCTGCAAAGGAACAATAGTGTGATATCGAGGAGTGGCACTGGCACTGGCACCCGCACTGCTACCAGTAGATGGTGGGACTGGCCCTGTGTGTGGCGGTGCTTCATCATCATCCCTATAAAGTTCTGCTTCCAATTCTTCTAGATGTAACGTGCCGTCCTCCAAATTATCATCCTCTGGGTTGTTGTCCCAGACTCTGTATGATTGATCCTCATTTGCCCGATCACAGTAATGGCTGAGCAACCTCAAGTTATAATGCACATAAACCAAGCTTTCAGCTCGATTTTCATTCAGCCTGTTTCTTCTCACATTGTGTATAAAGCTGTAGGTGCTCCAACACCTCTCTGCAGAAGAAGTGTTCACAACTTGTGAGAGAACTTTTTTAGCCAACTTTGGCAAAAGTCCCATGCCGCCATATGCTTCCCACCATGTGAGAGCATCGAATCTGTCCCTGTCTTCCATTGCATGGAATGAACCAAAGTTAGCAGTGCAACTGAAGTATTTGCCTAATTCAAGGCGCAATCTAGCACACTCTTTCCTGTCAGGTACCAATTTGTCCAATGCCTTCATGTACCCTTCTTGTACCTCTGGATCTGTGTGAGGTTTCACCCTAACCCCACCTCCAGGTGCAGGTTGGCCCAACCAAGATGGAGAGTAATACTTTGGCGTAAGGATATATGCCAAAGCATGCAGTGGAACATTGAGTTTATTCCACCGTGCACACACACAGTCATGAATCATAGCATACAAAATGGGATCATTATCCTTAACAATATCTTTTATTTGCCCAAACATGCTATCCATCTGCTCATAAACCTCTCCAATCACTGGTTTATCAGTATCTGCAAAGCGAATCATGTTATAAATGGGCTTGGTAAAACTCACAATTTCCCTCATACATGCCCAAAACTGAGGGTCAAGGGCGGTCTCCTCCACATGTTCAAAACTTTGCCTGTCAACTACTGTTGCCGCCCTGTCCTTTAATAGCTGCCGGTGTGGGCTTGATACCATTGCAGCCAATGACTCTCTTACCTTCAAAAGGCGCCTGAAGGTGAGGTAATAACTAGCAAATCTAGTTTTTCCTATTTTCAACAACTCCAATTTGGAGTGAGTACGGAAAAGCCCATGGGTATTGCTATGATTTGTAATAAATTTGATCATTTTCTTACCTCTCTTGTACAAATCACCAAGCCATTTGAACTGAGGTTGTTTGTTTTTTATGATATCATGCATCAAAAGGTTCATTGTATGAACCAAACACCCAGACCAAAAAATGTTGGGGTATTTATCCTCAACAATTGCTCCTGCTGCCTTACAGTTAGCAGCATTATCAGTGATGACCTGTATCACATTGTATGGCCCAGTCTTTTCAATTATTTCAAGTAATGGTTCTGCAATGTTAATGCCGGTTTTGAATTTATCTGAATAATCATAAGCTGCCAGGAACACTACACCACTAACCGACACAGCCAAAACATTTATCAATGGTTTTCCGTTTACATTGGTCCATCCATCAGAGACAATGGACAACCCATGCTCATTCCACGAACCTGTCATTCTAGCCAAAGAATGATTTATTTTAGCTCTTTCATGATCAAGACCCACGATTCTGGCCTTGTCATACCCAGGGCTTTTGTATCCTTTGGGGGCATCATTAATGGCAGAAACCATTTCATGCCAATAAGGTGAGCGAAGAACATTGAATGGCACCCCACATGCATATAGAAACCAGTAAACTTTTGAATCCACATCATTCCTACACCCTTCGTCTAGGAAATCGGATATGGTTCTATGCCTTAATCCAGTGCCACTGCTTCCGAAACCACTGGCATGGGTGGAAGTTGAATGTGTTGGGCCTGAATCAGCGATACCCTTAGATCTTTTAGATGATCTCTGTATGGCAACCCCCTCTTCCTTCCTATATCTCTCTCTCTGTGGTGCTGCCATAGAAGTACAAACTTTGATTCCAAAATTTTTAGTTCCATCTCCTGGCATTATCCCACAAAGGTGCCTTCTCAGACGGGTGTATGAACCATGGTATTGTTTATTGCAATGGGGGTAAATAAATTTAGTGGTTCCACCACCTTTCCCTCCTTCTTGTTTTTGAACATATTTCCACAAAGGATATTGGTCTTGTTTAGTTGGGGATTCTAGGTCCTCAGGGTCTCCACTCCCCACTTCCTCCTCAGCATAATCCTCCTCTTCAGGATTTTCTTCAGATCCACCATAACCCTCCTCTTCATCCTCCTCTTCTCTGATTTGTCTCTTTCTTCTAGCACTCTCCAACACCATTATCACAAAGAAAGGAACCAACATGAAGAAAATTCCTAGCCATATAGCCATGATGGAAACAAGTTTCAAGTTTCTAGAATCTAGCCTGCAAAACAAATAGAAAAATGCCAAATGGGAATAGGAAATGCAACATAGGAAAACAACAACTCATTTTAAAAGTTTTAAATCCAATAAAATGCAACATTCAAGCAAAATTCAAGTTTTCATTTTCAAACCATTTAACAATCTACAAATTCATCTTAGAAAATACAAAATTGGATTAGAAGGTCTACCTCTTTCTTGCAATCCTCCTGTCAGCCTTGCTCCTTGCTCTCCTGTCAGCTTTGCTCCTTGCTCTCCTGATTGCTGTCAACCAAACCTTGCGCTCTCGGCTCTCTTTCTCACTCAATTTCACTTCTCAACTAACAAACAATAACTGAAAATGAAACCCCCCCCCCCTTTTTATATAAAAATCGGAAATTTTTCATAAAAATTTAGCGCGACGGAGCGTTTTCTGTAGGGAGCGTTAGGAGGCAACGCTCCCGAGCTTCCGCGTTTAAAACGCTCCAGAAGCGTTTTTCTTAATCTGAACGTTTGGGACGTTCGCTTAGAACGCTCCTGACGCTCAGAAAAAACGGGAGCGTTTTTCGAATCGGAAACGCTCAAACGCTCAGACGCCAGCGTTTCGAACGCGTTTCTCGCATTCAGCAGCTCCCGAACGGAGCGCGTTTCCGGAGCGGGAGCGAAGGGGGTATGAAGCTTCCCCGCAACCCTGCGAGTCCCTAGTTGAGAGGGAGTGTTAAAATTGGCAACTAGGGTCAAATTCCTCTATTGGACAACTCATTTGATGGAGATGGACAACTCATTTCATGGAGATGATTACCCATTGAATTCCTTTTTTCGAGAGGACCAAAATCGACCTAAATATCATCAAATTTGGACAAGCAGAAATGTGTTTTTGAATTTATGCCCTCACATGTGCAAATTGTCAAGGTCGACCACATCATCATGTAGGCTTAGGAAGCCCAATGGATGTGTCACTTCACCCTCAACGACTTGTATAAATATAAGTGACCTCTCACATCATTTGGCATCATCATCACTCACACATTCTTCTCTCGCCTCCTGTCATTGGTTCGTACAACTATTGTGCATACCTTATTCTCTCACATGTGTGGAAAGGAGGACGAACTTCAGACAAAATTACAGGCCGAAAATTTCAGATTTTCCTGTAGTTTGACCAACGTTGACTTTGACTTTCCAAGAAGATTTTGACTTTGATATTTTGGGAGGATTTGTCACATCAGGCCTATTTATTGGCACAAGAACCAAGGCTTTATGTTGACTTTAGACCTGCAACTAGGGTTTCTGTAGCAGATTTGACTTTGAATTTGACTTTGACCGAGTTTAAGGAGGAATTTCGAGACTGTTTTCAAGGTAGCTTAACCAACTGATTAGGCCGCATTTGATCAAAGGTTGACTGAGCTCTTTAGTGGACTATTTGCTGCTACACCATTGCCTGTTTAGGGCTGATTTTATTGTTGTTGACTGAGAACAACATTGCAGATGACAACGCGGCGTGCGGAGCAAGCACTAAGGGCGCGGGGCAATGGCAAGACGTGACGTGCAAGCAAAGCGACCGAAGGGGCATTATGGAAATGACAAGGCAAGCAAAGCGCAGGAAAAGGGTGTCCACACGTCGTTTGGCAAGTCGGCCCATGGGGGCGTGCCCATAGCAGGGGCGCCCACAAAAATGTTAAGACGGCTCAAATGAAGAATAGGAGCATCGACCAAGTTAATGAACGTGGTGGGATGCCTATATATTCAAGAGAGTGACTCAACCAAGGGGAAACCAAGGAAACTTGCATAAGTTCAAAAGAGAAGTGTGAAGTTGTGGATTGGGCAGTTCAGAGGCAGTGCGTATATAACAATGCGACCCGCAGGTAGAACAGTGCAACCTGTGTTCAACAAGTAGCGCCCTGTGCCTATGCGCCCTCCCAGGGCAGGCAGGGCAGACAAAATTCTATTCTGGGTGTTTTCTGCAATTGTGGCTATAATGAACTTGGGGTTTCTTGTATGGTAAAAGAAGTGCTGTGACCACATTGGGCCAACCTCCCATTGATGTAAAAATACCAAAAATAATACAAGTTTACTTTCTGAGCTCTCTTGGAACATGTTTGGGTCTCTTTACTGTTGATATCGCACTTTGGTGTTTTGTTAAGAATTCCACACATAACTTCATAAAATGATTGAAGAAGCTGTAATAAGCATAACTATGGTAGTGGGTGTAGTCCAAAAGTTAAGTAATCGATGGTTCTTAACATTGCAATGAACCTTGCCGGTGCGACCATTGTATGGACGTGCTAACTCTGGAACCAGATGCATCTCTGCTATTTAAACAATTGGATAGATTGATTTTTTCACCCTTTGTCTTGAGGATGAACCACATTAGATGGTTTGAAATGTCGACCAAATCTTAATGATGTGATTAATCCGAAATACAATCTCATTATCATTATGGATCACAAAAGTCTAATATCTAGCAGATATTAGATGTGTCTCATCGAAGTTACTTTGGAGGAGAGAAAACATGCCAATTTATAGTTGTTCGTCCATGCAAATGGACACAACTCTTGGGCAGGCTGACTTGAGGAGAAGAGAGGGCGACTTGAACACATGGGGCTTGAAATAAATTTAAATCTGATCTTTAATAAATAAAAATAATTTTGAGCATGAGGATCATGCTTTCCATGTACATCAATGATAAATATATAATATGAAGACCGACCGTAGCTACAAACTTCAACACTCAATGCCTGGGGCATGCTCTTATCAAGAAAGTGGTAAACCTTTGTTGGAGGGAAATTGCAAATGGACCTATCCTACACTACCATACTCACAACCAATGGAAAACCCTTCATCTTGTATCGGGAGCCACATATGGTAGATCATGTTGAAGATATTGTGGAACAAGATTCCTTCCCTTTTGTCGTTTCCCTTGAAAGGCATAACAAGATGGTGGGGAACCTTAAGACTTTGAACCTAAGTTGCATGAAACACAGAAATGTTTCAGAGTTTCTGAAATGGGTACGTTTAGAAACGTCACCTCCCAAAAATGGAAACGTCGGCCAAAATGTCAGTGGAAACATCATATATGTATATATAAAAATATATATAAAGTGAATAACACATTATCTTTGCAATAAAAAAGGGAATAAGACCCATAGATGACAATTTAGAAGGAAAAACAAGTCTATATTAACTCTCATAGATGATTACATGATGGCCGAGTTTTGGCCGAGTTTCGGAGTTTCTGGTACGGGTATGACTCGAAACACCGGGTTCCAAGACATTTCGTGCAACATAGCTTTGAACCTACAAGTATCATGGAAACATTTTGAGCCTAGTATTCTTTGGAGACCAAGGATGGTTGAGGAAAGTGAAGGAAATGTATGCTAGGTAAACCAATTTCCTTCCCGCAAAGCCAAAAGACAAAGATATAAAAACAATAAAAAGAAACGATGGGTCGAGAAACAAAGACAAGAGTTCTAGGTCTGGGATTTAGTCTTTGTCGATGATGATCTTTATTCATATAAGGTCCATGGAAAGGAAGGGGTTAACTATTTTGTAGAAATTTCACCCCTACTCCGGTTTTCAGTTTCACCTTATCACTCCCATTTAGTTAAATGCCCTTTCCCATAGTCATACATTCAAAATTATGGAAATGAAATAAATTTCTGAAAACACAAATTTGGAGATTTCACAGTGCTGGAAATGCAGAAATAAAAACACAGGAAAATAGAACAGCCACATAGAAAAATAACACTGTGGTTTTTGGTCAATGTGACCCTGGAAAAACCCCCTACAACTCTTGGGGAAAATCAGTTTGAGAGCTCTTCTTTATTTCTGAAAAATGCTTTTACAGTGATACAGAAATACACACTAAAATTCCAGCAACCACAAATTTACTTATCTCGTTTTCCGTGCTTAGCCTCCACCTCAAAAAACTTGCCAACAACAAAACATAATTTTACAGCAAAAAATTATAGCATTGAATGCTGTACGGACAACCTTGAAAACTGTGCCGGAACAACTGTACGGACTGCCTTGAAATTCATGCCAAAACCAGCTGTACGAATTTCTCGAAATTCGTGCCTAGAAAAGTGCTGAATGCTGCCTTGATTTTTGTGCTTGCAAACTAGCTGTATGGTCCTCGAAATTTGTGCCCGAACTGTTGAAATAAATGAGGTTTTCTCTCTTGATTTTCGTGCCACGTTGCCTCGAAAATCGTGCCTAGATTCTGCTGTACAGACTGCTGAAATAATGCCTTGGAATGCGTGCCAAGGTTCTGCTCTTCTTCTTCCTCCCTGCTCAGAAATTCTCCTTGCTCTCCCTCCTCTTTCTCTCAATCTGCTCATGAAAGACTGAATGACCTTTTCTCTTCTTTTCTCCTTTTACCCTAACCCTAAGTGACTTTTGGAGAATCCCTAAATCCAATGGCTGAGAATAAATGTGAATTTAATTCTCACTTTCTATTTTTTAATTCACCCCACTTAAATAAAGACCGACTTAGCCTTTTATTTCCATAGTCACTTTTTCACTTTCTAATTCTTCATTGACTTTTAATAAAGTCACTTTAAAATTAGAATGTAACTTTACCACTTATAATGTCACTTTAGGAGAAAAGTACAAATACATTTGGACACTTTTTCCTAGGCCAAAGATCAAAGCCTTAGGGAAAGATTTGTCCTCTGGTACCAAAATTTTAACATATTTTTACATAGACAACCTTTATGGGGAGCCCTTGTCATCGCTAGTTGATGGCAAGCACCTCACACCTTTTAGTGGAACTTGATGTAATCATTTGTAGGTAGTTTGCACAACATTGTGTCTTGCATTCTTGTGTGCATCCTTCTTTTGGTATTGCTCCTGATAATTTCTCTGCATACTAGTTATATATCATGTTTTTCATTCGGTAATAGTTTGTTTTAGTATTATTTTTATCTTATACCAAAAGGGTGATGATTAACACCCTGCTAAGTTTTTATCAACAAGTTTTGAGTGTACAAGTAACAGGTCTACAAGCACCAGGGATTGTTAGGATTGTCATGTACTCCTTGTTTGAGCACATGGATCATGCGCTCTATGGTGAGCACATGTGCTCGAGTTGGAGCCAAATGTTACCCACCAAAAGTGGGTAAACCATAGGAGAAAAAATTTCTTCTCATTTGACAACTAGCCAACCAACAACCCCATCATGCTCAACACATAACACTACGCTAGAGTTCTCCACCCATTACTCAGGTCAAATCTCTCTCCCTTCTTCCAGTCTTCTTGAAGGAAGGCGGGTCCTCTATCGACAAGTATTCTAACCATTCTTGCAATCATGTGCTTTCATTTAATGTTATGGGCATTGTTAGCGCTCAAACTAGCAGGGTTCCTAGGAGGGGATCCTATAGAGAAACTACTAGGCCAAGGGGCAACAATGGAGCGATAGCCCACTGCTTGGGTTCTTTGTGGTCTCACAACTTCATAATTCACATTCCACAAAGATCATATAGAAGCCATTTCTCCTTTAGGAATCTTAGGTCTGGGATACCTCTTGTTAAAGGATATTCTACAACCCTAGGTCTAGGTATCCTCATAGCCCTTCCCAGAGAGCTAATCACCTTGCTTTTAAAGCAAGCAAGCCAATTATTTGAGCTTCTCCTAAGAATAGGCTTAAGGAATCACCTCATATCTTATCATTGATCCATCCATTCTTGTGATTCCTCTATACTGTGTTGATTTTTTGGGTAGCATCAGATGTGCTCTAGCTCCGAAACTTCGTGGAGGGGCTAGAACACATGAGATCTCCAAGACCTAGAAATTGTTTTGAGAAATTCCATGCGGAGTGAAAGTTATTCAAATAATTTATTATTTTAAATGAAGCCAAAGTTAAAACTTTGGGAATTTAAATAATTAAAGTGAATTAATTTAACATGTGGGTGAGAAAATTCTAAGTGACGAGGATCAAGTCTATTTTAATCTTAGCCGTTGATTAATGATTAGATCACGACCGTTGATTTATCAACAAGAAAAGTATAAATAAAGACTTGTGGGTCAATTGAAGACAAGCCAGGCAAACACTCATTAACCCGAGGGAAGTCGATTCTTCAGAATTTAGAATTTGATTTTAGAGGGAGAGTTGCAGGGAGAAAGAAGAAGAGGGTATCAACATCCGTTAGAGGCCGAGGAAGAGGGACGCAGAGCAGCAAAGGGACAACGCAAAGAGGCAGTGCGTGTGAGGACACAATCCTCACACAGTCCTTGCGCAGAGGATCACACAAAGGTGACACAGTGGAGGCCAGAGAGTCTCTTGGGTGTCAGAATTTCTCCGAAGGTTGGGAGAAAATTATCTCAGGTGTTTTCATGAAAGTTTCTCCATTATTCTGCCAGTCATTCCTTGTAAAGAGATTGTTGTTGAAGATTAATAAATAAACCCTCATCTGCTGCAATGATTTTCTCGCATTGGGTTTTTCCGGGGACAATTGTCCAAAAATAACTGTTTTGATGTGATTAATTCTTGTGCTTATATTTCACTGTTCTTTTCTTTATGAAATTATGTGATAACTGCAGTAGAATTTATTTTGATGTTTACTGAAGGGTTTTTGTTAATAACTTATTGTGGAAAATAAGTAGGAAAAATAAATTAGTTGCTACAGTAGAATTTCAGATTTGAAATTTTCACATGGTATCATAGCTGAGATCGGGTAACAGGGTTGGGGATTCTGCAATGGAACATGGCCTTGATGCTGCGGGAGCAACAATTCGAAAGGGTTCACGCAGTTCTCTTGAGAAAGAGGAAAGCATGAAGGATACGATGGATCACGACATCTCTCTGTTGACTTCCAGATTGGAAGAAGAAGTCGCTTGCTTTTCAAGCTCGGCTTCCTTAGAAGTTTGGTATTTTGATAACGGGGCTTCTGCACATATGACGGGAATACGAGAATGTTTCTCGAGCTATCAAGAAGAACATATGAACTTTAAGATCACCATGGGAAATAAGGCAAAATGTACCCCTGTTGGAAGAGGTACTATAGTTTTTCAAAATGAAGCAGGAGATCGGCTTCGGGTCGCCAATGCGTGGCATGTGGTTGGTTTGGGGATGAAATTATATGTCAAACATGTGAGTTGGAAGAAGAAGGCTCAAATTGGAGTCAGGAACAACAAATTGTATAAGCTGCAGTTAGAATCTCCAATGGCACTGATAGGTAGCAATGGTGAAAATGATTTGAATGAGCTATGGCATAGAAGGACGGGGCACTTACACCATGGGGCTCTAAGAATTCTCAGAAAAACCATCACAGGAGTTCCAGAATTAAGTACCAAACGAGATGATGTTTGCAGAGGGTGCGTACTAGGCAAGTACGCCAAAGCAACTTACTCTAGAAGTAACAATAGGGAAAAGAGTGTTTTGGGGCTAATACAATCAAATATCTGGGGACCAATGTCCACAAGAACTCTTAGTGGCGACGAATACTTCGTCACGTTCATATATGACCATTCCAGGAAAACTTGGATCTACTTTCTAAAGACCAAGGATGAGGTCTTTGATCGATTCAAAGAGTTTAAGGCTTTGGTTGAGAATCTAACAGGGAAGAGGATAAAGATTTTGCGTTCAGACAATGGTGGAGAATATATCGATAAAAAATTCATTGAGTTCTGCACAAGGGAAGGCATCAAAAGAGAATGGACCGCTCCATATAATCCGGAGCAGAATGGGGTTGCAAAAAGGAAGAACAGAACTAATTTTGAAGCAGCTAGGGCAATGTTGTATGATCAAGACATGCCCAAATTTCTATGGGCAGAAGCATGCATCACAACTTTGTATGTTCAGAACAGGATTCCTCATAGGGGCCTAGGCAAGATTACTCCTGAGAGTGTCTTCACTGGTAGGAAGCCAGAAGTGAGTAATTTTAGGATCTTTGCAAGTTTGGCATACTGCCATATACCCGAAGAAAAGAGTAAGAAGTTGGATTAGACTGCAAAAAAAGGATATCTAGTGGGATATAGCGAGAATGCTAAGGCATATAGAATTTACATTCTTGACAATAGGAAGATCGTAGTACGACAGGATGTAAAGTTCATGGAGGACAGAGCTTTTAGGAAATCCCGGGAGATGCCTTCCGAAACACAATCAAAGGATATGATCCATTGGTCCAGCCACTTCGACCAACTGAAACTAGCACCAGTGCTTCTCCAAGGCATAAGAATCCAGAGGTACTACCTCAGGAAGATTCACAGGAGGAGCAGGTAGATCCACCCACTACCAACAGAAGAACGAGCCGGGAATTGCAATAGATTCTGAGGGACGCATAGGAATTCGTCAAAGCTCCTAGAAACGAGAAGAGGCAACATAGACAACCTGACAGGTACCAAGCTTTGGTGGCTCAGGTTGGAGAACCCTCTAGTTTCCAGGAGGCAGCTCAATATTAGGTATGGGTAGATGTAATGGTGGAAGAATACAGTTCCATAATGACCAATTATGTCTGGGAAGTGGTACCTAGGCCTCAAGACATATCGATTTTAGGTTCAAGATGGATCTACAAGATCAAATATGCTGCAGATGGCAGCATGGAAAAATATAAAGCCAGGTTTGTGGCTAAGGGGTATGCTCAGAAGGAAGGGATAAACTACGAAGAAACCTTTGACCTAGTAGCCAGGTATACTTCTATCAGATCCGTGATATCCCTTGTAGCGCAGATGGGGTGGGAGATTCACTAGATGGATGTCAAGATCGCTTTCTTGAATGGGGTGATAGAGGAAGAAGTATACATTGAACAACCATAGGGCTTTGAGACACATGAGAAGAAGACTCATGTATGTAGGCTTAAGAAAGCCTTGTATGGGCTTAAACAGGCACCTAGAGCTTGGTACAGTCGGATTGATGGTTACCTGCAGAAGATGGGATTCGTCAAGAGTGACACAGATCGTAATCTCTACTATTTGATAGTAGGGAATGAGCCTCTAATTCTGGTACTATACGTAGATGACCTATTCCTGACAGGTTCATCTAGGCTCATCAAGGATTGCAAGGAGAACCTAGCTACAAAATTCGACATGAAGGGTTTGGGTTTGATGCATTATTTTTTAGGGTTGGAAGTTTGGCAGTAGAAGGGTGAAATCTTCCTTGGACATGGGTGGTATGTTACAGAAATTCTGAAGAGGTTCAGGATGCAGGACTATAGACCCATGGCTACTCCAATGATCACTAACTGGAAGAAGATTGATGCATCTAAGGATAAAGAAGTTGATCCCACCTTGTACAAATAGCTCATAGGATCCGTGATGTATCTGGTTAACATTAGGCCAGATATTTGTTATGCAGTCAACACCCTCAGTCAATTCATGGCGGACCAAATAGGGCATACTGGGCAACAGCCAAACATGTTCTCAGATATATACGAGGGACAGTGGGGCATGGATTAAAATATGCCCAAGGCAATGACATCAGATTGAGTGGGTTCATTGATGCAGATTGTGCTGGAAGTTCGGTAGATCAGAAAAGTACCACTGGGTACTGTTTCAACATTGGATCAGGAATGACTTCTTGGTGCAGTAGGAAACATAAGTCCGTGGCTCTGAGCTCAGTCGAGGCGGAATATATGGCAGGTAGAACCAATTTTATCAGAACCAAATTGGTCATCGAACCGAAGAACCTTGTGGACCGGGAACCGGTCAGAACCAGAAAAAAGCCCGAAAAAAACTGGTTTACCAAAAACACATAAAATATTCATATTTTAAAGAAAAAACAGATATATTCATGTGCATCCATATGAATCCAAACCATTTGTACACAAATATGCAAAAGTTCTCATTTATATAGCATGTAATAGTGCATATAACCAAAATAGCACTTAGTGCAAAAACATCGTTGAACCAAAAATGTTGCAAACATCAAGAAGCAGGCTCTAAAAGGCCTTTATAGTCCAAAATAAAATCATAGATCATAGTATTATACTACAACCTACAATACTACAAGCTGCAACTACAACAAATCAATGATCAAATCTTCAATCATCAATCATCATCCTGATCATCCTTCTCATCCTCGTCTGAAGAATGAGCCATCGAAGTCTGCAATGGGATTATGGCTTGATTCCCCTGGCCCTTGATTTACCCTCTAAATTTTTAGAGAAATTCAGCTCCAAAATCCTCTGAAATCAACTATGTAGTAGCCCAAAAAAAAAAAATATTCCACCAGTTGCAAAAACCACTAAAGAAAACCCAAATATCTCTGGGAAAAAAAAATCTTTGAAGTAGCTCGAAAATCTTCCAACCCAACAACTCTCCAAGACTCCAATCAACTCTTCAAATCTGCAAAAAATCTCCCTCAGAACAATCCTGGAAAAAACTCTCTTAATTCTCCTCACCGAACTTAGCTCAAGAATTGTAAGAGACTTGAATGAATAGTGTGAGTGAAATAGAGGGGTTGGGGGTGTTTAAGTAGCTTTTTTTTTGGGGGGGGGGGGGGGTAGGGTAGCATTAGTAACTAGGAAAAATAATAATTAAAAAAAAAAATTAATGCCCAGGTTTGTGAACAGGTTGAACTGGTCTCGACCGACCGGTTCAATACCGAATCAGCAATTTCCGGTTCAGAGGGCCAGTTCGGACTGGTTTTACCTCCAAACCGGTCGGACCGGCTGGTTTTTCAGAATCGGTTTGGTTCCGATAACACTGGCCAACACAACTTCATGTGAAGCCATATGGCTTAGGAAGCTGCTTGTGAATCCATTCAGGAGATGGATGGAAGCGACCAACATTTTATGTGATAATCGGAGTTGCATCAAGTTCTCTAAGAATTCAGTATTTCATGATCGGTCGAAGCATATTGAATTAGGGGTCACTTTATCAGAGACTGTGTCCAGCAGGGAGAAGTACCAACTACAGTACACTCCGACAGGAGAACAGGTGGTAGACATCCTCACTAAGGCTCTAGGAAGAACAAAGTTTGTTTATTTCAGGGAGAAGTTGCGGATGATTAAGAATCCGTTTTAGTAGCAGAAACGGATAAGTGCAGTACTTAAGAGCGAGATGCAGTAAAAATGCAGCAACAACAGTGACAATGTTGTGGGCAACAGTGTAGATATCAGCAGCGCAGTAGATGAGGGGCAGTAAACCGAGCATCAACAACACAGAGGACCGATGCCGTGGATCAGGGTGATGCTTCTGGTGAAGAAGTATTACTAGAGCCCATTCCTCGCTAAGAGGGAGTGCTGATTTTTTGGGTAGCAGCGGATGTGCTCTAGCTCCTAAACTTTGTGGAGGGGCTAGAATACATGAGATCTCCAAGACCCATAAATCGTTTGGAGAAATTCCACCCGGAGTGAAAGTTATTCAAATAATTAATTATTTTAAATGAAGCCTAAGTTAAAACTTAGGGAATTTAAATAATTAAAGTGAATTAAGTTAACATGTGGGTGAGAATCTTCTAAGTGACGAGGATCAAGTCTATTTTAATCTTAGCCGTTGATTAAGGATTAGATCACGACCATTGATTTATCAACAGGAAAAGTATAAATGAAGACTTGTGGGTCAGTTGAAGACAAGCCGGGCAAACACTTAGCAACCCGAGGGAAGTCGATTCTTCAGAATTTAGAATTCGATTTTAGAGAGAGAGTTGCAGGGCGAAAGAAGAAGAGGGTATCGGCATCAGTCATAGGCCGAGGAAGAGGGATGCAAAGTAGCAGAGGTACAACGCAGAGAGGTAGCACAGTTGAGGATGCAGTCCTCACGCAGAGGATCACACATAGGTGACGCAATGCAGGCCAAAGAGTCTCTTGGGTGTCATAATTTCTTCGGAGGTTGGGAGAAAATTATCTCAGGTGTTTTCATGAAAGTTTCTTCGTTATTCTGCCAGTCAATCCTTGTAAAGAGATTGTTGCTGAAGATTAATAAATAAACCCTCATCTGCTGCACCGGTTTTCCCGCATTAGGTTTTTCCTGGGACAATTGTCAAAAAATTACTGTGTTGATGTGATTGATTCTTGTGCTTATATTTCACTGTTCTTTTCTCTATGAAATTATGTGATAACTGCAGTAGAATTTATTTTGATGTTTACTGAAGTGTTTTTGTAAATAACTTATTGTAGAAAATAAGTAGGAAAAATAAATTAGTTGCTGCACTAGAATTTCAGATTTGAAATTTTCACATACCGGGACTCCTCCCATTGGTGAAATGTTTGTAAAGAGAATGGAGCTTTAATTGAGGTGACAATGGGCTATCGCTCCATTGTTTCCCCTTGGCCTAGTAGTTGCTCTATAGGATCCCCTCCTAGGACCCCTGCTATTTGAGCAGTAATAATGCCCAAAACATTAAATGAAAGCACATGATTGCAAGAATGGTTAGAATACTTGAGGGTATGGAGTTGATTAACTGAAGAGGGTCTTGACCTAATTAGGGGAGAGAATAGGATCAAAGGACTAATTTTCTTTTGAGATTTGAATGCAATGATCCTAGTGAGGACACTAACTAAAATCAACCTAGGGAAAGAGATGGCCTTATAGCTAGGGCTTGCTATATCTCGGGACGTCGAATGGCTACAAGGAATTTCATGGGGTTTGGATGGCTACAAGGAATTTCACTTGATGCCCTAGGTGACGCTTTAGGGTTAGGCCTAGAATTGGGAAAAATGAGGAAAAGAGAGGTAAATTTGACAACCAAAGGGATGTGAGGATCAATGCCTTGTTGCTTGGGCTTAATAGAGTTAAGATACACATAGATCGAGAATTTTCGGGAGTTAAGGAGCCCTAATTGACCTTCACTATCCTTTCCAAGGGCAACAACTAGGTTATTGGGGATTTATACTTCAAATTTGCAAAGGAGATAAAGTTTCGAGGGCTTTCAACCTAAAAGGTGTCTCTAGGAACATTCACTCAATCCCTCAAAGAGCAACACATGCATTAAATCACTTATTCAAGGTCCCAAAATAATTTTGCATCACATTAACCCATACAAGAATAATGATAATAATATACATGCATTTGACAAGTAAGATAACAAGAATATCATTAAGAGGTTACTTACATGAGAGATAGAGTATATCCATTTATCAACTTCGCATTAGAAAGAAGCTCCAAGGACAATAGCGAAAATCCAAACATCATAGTGCATCAAGAAAGCAACAAAAAGTTCATCCCAGCAAAAAGTGTGAAAATCTCTCAAGAGATACTAATCCAATCCAAGTGATGATGAGAGGAATGAATCATCCTCTCATCTATTTATACAATCCATAAGGGAGTTTGAATAGCCTAATTGGCCTAATTGAGCCCCAAATAATAAAATAATGTGCAACAGTAACGTTCTTTGGTGGCAAGCACACCAAGATAGCTCAAAATAAAAAAAATAAGCCTCTCAAGAGGGCAAAATAGAAACATGACGAGTGATTGGGCCATTGAGAAGGCCTAGTGGAGTCCAAAGTGTACCAAGATGAGAGAATAGACTCCAAACATAGTGAATAAGGGGTTGGCCCCTTGATATCTAAGCATGTCACATGTGGTGTCCCCTAGTGGGTGTGGGGGCACAATGACATCCTCATGGGTGTCCAAGTGAATCGATAATTCCTATAAACCATCTTTAAGGGCTAGGATGATGACATAAGCCCTCCCTTTGTCTCCTGCGGTGAGATACATCCTCATTTGGACACTGGAATCTATGCCAAGTGTGTGGTACAAGTGTGGAGCCGGCTGGGCATGGTCCTTCATCTAGGTGCATCACCCTCATCCAAAAGGTGGAACACGAGCAATCACTAAATGGTGTTGGAGATCCATGAAGTGCTCTCTGCTATGGTGGAGGCCCATGGCTCTCTACGCTCACCCTACAAGTGCCAATGTGACCCTCTGGAGGGCTTGGACCCCGTATAGGGAGACCAAACCCCAAATGGAGACCCACCTGCTATCTTGTATAAGATCCAATGCGCCCCCTTGCCTTCTTGTAGAACAAACCATTGGAATAATCAACTAAAAGAGTTTACAAATCATGGAATCAAATGGGCACTTTGTTGTTTTTCCATGACCATGGTGTCTAGGATAGAGTTTTAAATTTCTGACTCTACAAAACCAAGAATCACAATGAAACTACTTTGCACAGGGGAATATAAACAATAGTAAATCACACATGCACAAAATCTAGACAACTTTTTACAATTTTGTACAGTAACCCAACTTCGTTATATTAATCCAACTTATATAACGCAACAGTCTAGGGCTCTCGTACTAGGGATAATGGCCCTCATACATCCATTGATACAAGATACAAAACTGGGGCTTGGTGTCAGTACATCGACAACCAATATACCCTCAGCAAGATACTCTGACCATCTAGCTGTAGCGCGCTCTCTCATCTCCTCTTGGTCTTACCCTATACCTGCCTGGTCCTTCGGCTCCCAACCTGCAGCACCTGCCTCTATCAATGCTTCATTTGTGGCCACTGAACCTCGACTATTAATCTGCTTACTAGTTGTGCCTTAGTCCATGAAGGGCACAACACATCGAGACTCCTGTCGAGTTGTTCACAACTTTGTTTGTGAACAATTCTCAATCTGCCCACTTTTGCTCCTCAGCTACTCAGGGACTTCAACCCACTATGGTCTTCCTGCGCTGCTCCAATGAAGACCAACATAGGGCATAGAGGGCTGCTGCTTATCACTGCAAGATGTCCATCTCCTACAATGAACATGGGCTAGGAGGACTGCCCATCATCTGTTGTAGAAGTCCTCCACAGATAAGTCTAGGGCTGCTCAACTGCTCCTCTGGCTGATCAAACCCTTGAGCTCATCTTCTGCCACTCTAGCAACCACCTAAGTCCATGAAGATGGTGCACACCGGGCTCCAACTTGGGCACTATCATGTTGTCCTCCACTAGACCATAAATGCCCAATCCACGTTCACACTTGGTCCACTCTCATGCTGCCCTCTAGTACACCACGAGCATCCAATAACTCATTGTAGCATCTGCGCCTAGTTAGGGCATCAAACACCTATGGAGCCCTTCCACTTGGCTGCCAATAGACTCGTCCAAATTGTCCTCTTCTAGGACACTATATCCATCTCTTGAGTTGATGTGTCAGTGCTGCAAAGTCTGCAATCTGGTTAGGGCTAATATCAGTCCACATCAGCCCTAGATCCTTGCTTCTAGACCTCCTCTTCAGCTGTGGTTTTCTTCTCACTGTAAGATGCTCCATTTGCTGCAACCTAGGGACAGGTTTGAGGTGGTTTTGGCTCCTCCAACTAATCACCACAACTTCTGCGCTCTCTGCAATAATACCAAGGATCTACTGCCTACAATATTGAGACAATACCACACCATAACTTGAACACTCCAACCCAAAATTGTCCTATTCTAGGACCTTATCAAACTGTCCTTTTCTAGGATTGACATCCAACTAGCATCAACATCAACCTAAGAGATGACGCACCTGTCCTGCAACCTCCTGCTACTCCTCTTGTCACAAATCCTACTGTTGATGATGGCTGCTCTTAGGATGTTCCCAGATTATTGCCCAATCTGGACATCTACATCCTCTAGTGAGAGATCACAACAAGAAGGCTAAACGACCATTGTTTCTTAGCTCCCTGTTGTCCTTCTTGTCCTTTGCTATTGTGCATTCTTCCTGAAGTATCCAACCCTCTATCTAGTGTTGAAAAATGTGTAACTAGAAAAAATATTTTTATTATTTTGGAGCATGGGTTTCATGCTCATGGTCTTTTATTTTATAGGTTAAGCACCCATTGAGTGCTTCTAGGGTTTTTCCTAGGTCAAGAAGTCAAAAGAGTCATTGTCATAAGTTGAAGACCCCATTGGGCACATTGTAACTTGTAAAGAAAATTATTTTTGTCTTTAAAAGTGTCGAAATACCCTCCAAGACGAAGTTGGCCTGGCAGCTGGCAAGTCAACCTTAAGGAAGAGCCACATCCACTCTTGAAGAACCTATAAATAGAAAAGGGCTCGTCCTACTTGAAGCACACTCACTAACCATTCATTCTAGCGAAGGAAGAGACAACAAAGAAGAAGGAAGATGAAGGAGACTTGTGTTTGGGCTATTTTTCTCTCTCAAGTGCTAAAGAGGACTCGGGTTTCTACTACAGACCTAGGGCATCCATCTACAAGTTTGATCTTGGAGAAAAGGAGGCAAAGAGGTCAAGTGAAGGTCACTCTCAAGCTCCAAAAGTCAGGGGAAAGACAAGCGAAGGTCAGAGGAGGGCTCTAGAAGAAGATCAAAGTTCCCATGTGTAGCAACAATAGTTGCAAGGAGGCCGAAATTTCTGATCTGCATAAGGAGGCCGAAAATCTTGGAGTAGGATGTCGAAAAGGTGCTACTGGAAGAGATTTCACTGGGTTTGACTAGATTGAAGTTGGCACATCATCCGAAGAGGTTGGTATTGGTCTTGGAGGGTATTGGTCTCAGTCTTAAGGTCATGGAATTCGCCAATTGAAGAATCTATAAGGAAGAGAAGAGATTTAAGGGTTTTCCTCTCAAGAGGAGAGGTTTTGGCCCTGGCTTGCACCCTATATACTATGTCATTGTTCTTCTTGTTTTGATAACTATTTGATGCTTCACACATATAATAATAAGGAACAAAGCTAATAAGTAAAAAGGAATCACAAGCAGTTATCAAGTAAAGAGAATTAATCATAATCATTGCCCTATTGAATTCTCAACATCTAGGGCTTTTGTAACAACTATTACAACCCCACAATCTTGTGCCAAAACTCCTTTTCTGACTGCGGCTCCCTCTCCAAATAGGTCTCCTAACTCACTGACCCTTACAAGCCTTACTTCCCTCCTGTTTAGCTTTTGGATCCTCCAAAAATCTGCTACAGAGATGCAGGCTGCATCTAGGGTATTTCAAACCTCATTCTTTTGGAGAGAACCACCTCCAAACTCAACATTTTACCTTCTCTATTCCTGCGCTATCCTTCTTTGTGAATGCGACCTAGTGTTTGATGCTTTCTAGGCTTCTCAACTCCCTTGAATAGACTAGTCGTCTACCTGCACTCACTTCAAGATCCCTGCGGCCCAAACAAAGGTAAAACAATCCTGCAATCATGCACAAATCCTGCCAGATTATCCTCTCAGACCTCGGCCCTGCTCTAGGTAAAGTCTACCCTTAAGAAAGTCTAGAAAAGTCCTCAATTAGATCTCCATTTCACCTTCGCTTGAGTCCTCATCTACCTGTGGCCAGAACATTGATCTTCTTGTGATCTTCTCACACTTGGATATGTCATAATGCCTCACACAAGTCCTCCTTTTATACCTTTGTGTGGGGCTTCAACGAATTCCTCCAAGAGGGCTTGCCAACTATCATAAGGTCACTAAAACATCAAGCCGACCTTAACTTTGTGCCACAAGCCCACACAATATCTTAAAAAATTCATCTCTCTTTAACAATAACTCAGAATTCGATGATTCTCGATGGGTTGGATTCGTCTCGACGTCTACTATCATCCTCATCCATTACATGTCGCAATCTCGTCACGATTACGTGTCGGTTTCAAGCCCACAAGGCCACTTATGGAGCTCCTTCCTCCAAACCCTCGATCCTTAAGGCTTGGAGTACCTCCCAAGCTACAAAAATCAACACTCTTCATAGTGGCATGCCCTTCCATAGTGGGCTTTGGCATGTACAGGTGTCTCCAAGCTCAATAAGGGGGTTAACCAAGGACCCTATTAGGTGGTTTTAGCCTTTAAAGGGGGTGACATGTCCATGGTACATCCATCAAGTGGTAGGTGGCATGTGATACAATTATGGAATGGAAGGGAATTAGGGGAAGGCTCCAAGCCACATGCCATGGTACAAGGGTAGCTATAATAGGAGAACCCACTCTTGGGTATAGGGTACATGAGTTACCCCGACTTTTGTTTTTCCACCCTTCTTCATATGCCTTTGATTGATTTTTCTTAACTTCTCGGGGCTTAGGGGATGAGAGCATGATGTGTAGGATATAGCAGTAGATACTAGATACCCCTTTTAAGGTGGGGCAGTGCCTTGCCCACCAGAGGTTGGGACAATCATGGGTCCTTAATGTGGAGGGGGCTCATCTAGGGCCCATAAGAACCAGGGTGACGACCATAGATAAGTGGTAGAGATCATGTTTAACTTTTTCCCACGTGCTAAATTTGTATGTCTCGACTATCTTTTGCATTTTGTGGTACATTTCTTGTTGAGTGGCCAAATTATGTTTATTTTTCTTTTTAGCTGCATCAACCTCTGGGGCATCGTTCTAGGCCCGACCCAAAGTGTGGACAATGTGAAAATTCTTAGATCTGGAATCCTATTGCAGCAATTGGAAAATATTCTCCTAATTGTTAACTTTTACTTAACAATTTATTTGCAACACTATGGAAAACACTGAATACATCACACTGCAACCTTCACTTAAATAATTTGTGGAAAAATAAATGCGGAAACAAGAGTTGAGCAAGAAGAAAACTACACACATTACATCGTTATTTTTGGACTAATGCCCCTGGAAAAACCCAATGCGAGAAAGCCGGTGCAGCGGATGAGGGTTTGATATTATTAAGCAAAAGTTCTAAATATAATCTGGGATGCCTTACTGGCCATCCACATAGAGAAAATTACTGACAAAGAATTAGTGAGAAAATGTCCTCACACTAACACTGGAGATCCGACACTGACCCGACGCTGCACTGGACAACCCCACGCTTCCTCTGTGCAGATCTGCGTCACCCTGGCTAGGAACTGCGTCAGCTCCTTTTGATGGATCTTCTGCTCGCTGCATCTGATCTTCTGGCCCCTCCAGTCTCACACCCCCACACTCCGACACTGGATTTGACTGATCCTCAACAAAATCACTGATCTCCTCAAGGCTGCAGCGTTGCCTGTGCGTGGCCCTACGCTGCCTTTGCGTAGCTGCTACGCTGCGTCTTCTGCGTCCCTTTCTCTTCCTTCTCTGCTATGTATTCCCGGCTCAGGAAAAGACTTTCCAACCAGAACTATCATTGTCCCTCACTTCAATCAAATCTTCTCGATCAAACCCTCGGGCTGCTCTGCGCTGCTCTCTTGAGAAATTCAATCTCTAATTCTCTTGGTGTATTTTTCCAAATGCCCATCAAGTCCTTCTTATAATCTTCTCATTGAGACTTCAACGTTCGAGATTAAATTGCTATCAACGGCTAAGATTAACTTGACTTGATCTCCGTATTTTTCTAGAAGATTCACACCTTGTTTTTTTTTTTCCACAGGTAAAATCGTAGCTTCTATTAATATGTAATAAAAGTTACATGTTGTATATGCAGAGAGCATATTCATATCAACAATAAAGCTGGATCATGATAGCAAAATAAGTAGCAAAAATAATACATTTGATAAGTGTCTGAATAGATACAAACTGTGTAACAACAATATTAACATAACATTTTGTGTTCAAAATATGTTGTAAATAACCAAAAAAATAAATCAGGGGCTGCCTTTGGTGGGATTTTCATCCCATTCTTTGATCAGGATCAAAAGGACGGTGAAAATACTGATAAAATGCATGTTCGTTCTGCTCCTGTATCTCCATGTGATCTCTCAGTAGGTGCGTCGCCTCCTTGGATAGGAGATCGGAAATCTCGTTCCTCTCCCTGTAAATATGTTGACATGAGATGAAATCAAAATTTGTTTTGAGTTGAAGACCTTCATCCAGTATGCTCTGGAGTGTGTGCATGTGACAGGTCGTGTGAAGGTTGGACTAGTCTAATAATTTTGGAGTCGTCAAAGATTTGAAGACTATGGCAGTTTTTAGTAATGGCAAATTATAGTAGAAACAGTAGGCAGGAAAGTTCAGCAAAATTATTGATGCCATGCCCAAAACCGATCTTGACTTTGAAGAAATGTAGAGGAGTAAAATGGAGTAGGAAACCACCTCCGCAACTATCAATTTGTGCAGATCCATCAAAATATGCCCAGGGCAGGGAGTGATCAATAAGTTCAGGGGTGATTGTCTGGGGAGGGGGACGAGGGTGGTCATCCAGAATCATATGATAGATGGAGATAATGTGAGCAGCAGATGAGGTCCAATTAAGAGGGGAGTTGTGGAAGATGGCTCGATTGCGGACAATCCAAATGCCCTAGCAAAATAATAGGGGAAGGTTACAGAGCTTGTGGGGATTGGTAGTTAGCCACCAGGTCTCCCATGCAGTGGACACAGACGGCCCCTCCCAGCAATGTTGGAGATTGAGGGAGGTGACGATGAGATGCCAAAGATCATGGATGGCTGGGCAGTTGAGGAAAAGGTGTATGATGTCTTCAACAGTAGCAACGCAGAGAATACATCTGTTGGGTCCAATTTGTGAGCACTTTTGGAGATTAGCCCCTGTAGGAATTTTATCAGATAGAATGCACCACATGATAAGCCTCGCTTTAGCAGGTCCTTTTAATTGCCAGAGGGTACGCCACCAAGCGAGAAGGGTAGCAGGTCGATGTGGACTGTAGATGTGTGTATTTACCGTGGTTTGAAATGGTCTAGATGAGTTCATCCTCATGGTCTGTGATTATGACATGAGAATCTTTTAAGGCATCCAGAAATGTAGTCCAAGTCACCTCCCATTGTGGATGAAGATGTAAATTTAGATGATTCATCTAGCCTTGGGTGGATATGGTAGATCGGCCTCTGTCAGCAATTTGATGTAGTGTGTGAATACCAACTCGGTTGAGGGTGTCAATGAGTGCATGCGGGAGGATGTGAGCATTTCAGCATCCCGTCCAAGGATCCCAACCAATGCGCACCATCGAACCACAACTGATCTTCTAGGCTAGTCCATTACTAATGTGATTGATGGAGCACTATATGGCTCTCCAGATCGTGGAGCAGTTAGGTTGGTGTGCAGGGAGTTGACAGAGCCAATCAATAGTGCTGAGTGGGTGGATGTGTTTGTGAGTGATGACCTTGGTCCATAGAGTGTTGCGTATCTGCCACCCAAGCTTAGCAGTAAGTGCTAGAGCAAAAGTCGGGAGATCTTTGATTCCCCACCCACCCTAGTGCTTAGGTAAGGCTATACGCGTCCATTTAGACCAGCCAAATGTGTGACCTTCTTTAGCCCCGATCTAGAGAAATTTGCGACAAATCTTCTGTATCCTGTATAGGATGCCTTTTGGTATCCAGGTCAGGGACATCTAGTAGACCGGAATGGCCTCCAAAACTGACTTGATAAGTACCAACTTGCCCTCCCTAGAGAGCCAACGGTGGCACCAATTATACAATCTCTTTTCAATCTTGGTGATTAACCAATTCCAATCAACAATTTTATAGCTAACAGGTATTAGGTAGAATCCCAAGTATTTCAGTTCATCTTCAAAACGGGTAGGAATAAAAGGGAATCTTTGTTGTGCAAAGTGGACCTCGTGTGGAGAGCAGCCATGACAAGTCAATGTGGATTTGCTGTTGTTGCATTGCATTCCTGTGGCAGTATAGAAGAGTAAAAGGATTGATGTAACCACTGTGGAGTCGCCTAAAGATCCATTGAGAAAAAGAATGATGTCATCAACAAATAACAGGTGAGTGAGAATACAATTCTTTGAAATTCGAATGCCTTTCAGTCTGCCTTTGTCCCTTTCATCAATGATGCATCTGCTGAGGCCTTCCATTATCAGGAGGAAAAGAAGGGGAGACAATGGACATCCCTGACGAAGACCCCGTTTTGCATAGAAGAAATCTGTAGCAGCCCCATTAATTATGATGCTATAAGAAACATAGGTGATGCATCACATGATCCAATTGATAACCTGTGTGGGGAATCCAAGATGAGTGAGGAGCATACGGATGTAGAGCCAACTGGCTTGATCGAATGCTTTCGCAAGATCTATCTTGAGGATTAGCCCTTTGATCTTTTTAGTGTGCATGGAATGAAGGCCTTCCTGAGCAATGCCAATGGCATCATGAATTTGTCTGTTTTCAAGGAAAGAAAATTGTTCAGGAGAGATAAAGTTAGATAAAATAGGCTTGAGTCGATTAGCAAGAATCTTAGCCATAATCTTGTAGATGCAGTTACATAATGAGTTGGGGCGGAAGTCCTTAAAAGATGAGGGGTGATCCGATTTAGGGATGAGGGCGATGAAAGTGGAATTGAAAGCCTCATAGATGTGACCAGATTGCCGGGTCTCTTCCACAACCGCCAGTAGATCCTGTCCCAACATGTCAAAAAAAGTCAGATAGAACTCCACAGACCATCCATCGGGGCCAGGGCTCTTGTCCTTCTTGAAACATTTTGGAGCGGATTCTAATTCCCCCATCGTAACAGGTGCAGGAAGGTCCTCAGTCGATAGAGGGTAAACATATCTGGGAAAAAGGGAGGCCACCTTGATGATCTCGGCTAGTGATGGTTGCTGAGGAGCCTTATAAATTTCTCTGAAGTGGGATATACCTTTCTAAGCAAGCTGTTCAAAAGTGGTAGCAGAGGTGCCATCATCATTTTCTAGTTCCCAGATGGTTTTGATGGCTTTCCTACCCCTGGCAATTTGGTGAAAGAATTTGGAGTTTTCATCCCCAACTTTGATTCAAGTGGCACGACTTTTTAGCCTCCATACTTCATCGTTTTGAAGAATTTTATGACGATCTGATTCCAGCTTAATGAGTTGGGCCTTTGCGGCTTCTGAAATGAAACCACCCCCGATAGGTTTCTCAAGTCTTTGTATTTCTTGTTCAATAATCAAGAGGTCGTGGTCCTCCATTCTTTTTTTGTTCTTAGCCCAGGTAATAGTCTTCTTTTTGATGGAGAGGAGTCTATGCGCAAATAGTGAAGAGTGTGAGTGCAATCCCAAAGGGGCAGCAAGCCTCCACTGTGTTGTTACCATATTAATGAAATCGATGTCCTGTAGCCAGACTAGGCAGAGTTTGAAAGGTGAGGCCGGTTTGTTGAAAGCACTAGTGATTTCAAGATAAATCAGTGAATGATCAGAGATTCCTCTTGACCCAATCCATTGTCTATACGAACCAAGATTAAGGAGGAGATCCTCCTTAATGAGAAAATGATCAAGCTTGCGGGCGACCATATCATCGCTAGTACGCCGGTTGCTTCAAGTGGGCGAGGGGGAGGTCAAAAGACGATCAACCAGACGATCAGTTGCAAGCAAATGGTGGAAGAAATCAGAGAGAGTGTCAGCATGAGAATTAGGGCCCTAGGTTTTAGAGATCCCAAGTGAGAAATTCAGGTCCCCTGCAAGGATTAAGTTGTCGGTGTGCAGCAGGATAATTGCAGAAGAGTTTCCGATTCAGGCTTGGGCCGTAAACATTGATGATACTGAGCTGTAGCCCGAGCGCCTCAAAGAAGACGTCCACAACCAGGGTGCCATCCATCCCCCAAACATTAAGGAGTTTAATGTGCCGGTGGTTGATACAAAGAGCCAGTCCACCCGATCGCCCGTTGCTATCCAGCGCATGGAAAGTCCAAGAGGGGAGGAGGGAGGATAAACCGTGGATGGCAAAAGCGGATGAGGCATGAGTTCCCTGTAGGAGAATGATATCCACAAGAACAGAAGCGAAAAGACGCCTGAGAGCAAGGCGTTTGGCTGGGCTGGCCAACCCTCTATAGTTGTAGGAGAAGCATTTCATTGGGAAACCAGGCGGGGGAGGGGTATGCCTTCCTCTAAGAACCCCTTTAATGGAAAGTTGTTTGCCAGAGGCGACGTCAAGACTAGCCTGTAGGATGGCCTTCAAAATGCTAGAATGTCGGCCTCGAGGTAACTTGATCTAGGAGGAGGGAGGGCCGAGATGGGGACCCAAACCAGCAGGTTCGGGGTAACTTGATCTAGGAGGAGGGAGGGCCGAGATGGGGACCCAGACCAGCAGGTGTAGGATTACGTGGGCACAAATTGTAGGAATGAGTAGAGGAGGAGTCAGACGAGTCCGCCGCAACAAAATGGGGAATGAGAGAATAAGGGGGGTTGGTGTCGGGGACAGGGGAGGTGATGGAGGGGTGGGGGGGGAATGGTGAGGGTAGGGATGTTTGGAGGAGTGGGGGAAAAAAGTAAAGGAGAGGAGGATGGGGGGCAAGTGACAGATGAAGTTGGTAGACCAGCGAGTGGGGAAGCTGAACAATGATGAGATGCAGTAGATGACAAAAAAGAAAATAAGAGAGGGGAGGGGGAGGAGGAGCACCAGAATCCGAAGAGAGTCCAGTATGTGCAGCAGCGGCCATGGAACGAGTAACTCTGGTCGAGACATCAACAGCCTCCAGAGAGTCATCCTCCCGAAATGTGGTCACCGGAGTCTAGAGGAAGCTCGATAGCTGTGTCTGGCGATGCAGGGAGACCGATACTGGATCCAGGGGGTGCTGACCACCCATGGTATATGAACTAGATGCCTGTCCATTCAATGGACAGTCCTTGAAGACATGTCCCACTTTATGACAGCGACGACAACGAAATGAAACACCTTCATAATCCAGAATCTAAATCTGGATGGAGTTGCGTCACCGTATTTTGAAAGATTCCTCCAGCCCTTCCCTGGTGTCCAGATGGACAAGTATGCGAGCATAGGCCATCTTGCTCGACTCGACATATGAACGGTCATGATCCAAGTAGGTACCCAACAAGTTACCAATGTCGATGAAAATCTGGTCAGTCCATAAGTGTAATGGAAGACCAGGTAGACAAACCCATACAGGTCCCGCCGCCAGTTGTTCTTGCTCCAGATCAAATAGGGGGCTCCAACGCTTTAGTAGCACTGGAGCCATCTCAATGTGCCAATACTGTGAAAGGACCAAATCAGTGGGATCCTTGGATGAGAAACGAAGAGCGAACCGACCTTTGGTGAGGGTATGTATCAAGGGAAGTTCAAGCAACAATCCGCCCCAAATCTCCTGCACCCATTGCCTTAATATTTTGGCGCCATAGTTGCGGCCACGCACTCTGCCCACCAAGACTTTATCCACAGTGCCAAGAATTTCTGCCATTTGTACTCCTTCGCCTAGGGTAAGGAGACTGCCTCGATTACAAGCTCGGACACATTTCGTGTGTCGGAGGGCACGAGAGGGAACACGGGATGGAGGGGGGTCGGAGGCGGCCGAGGTATGTGGGGAGGAAGGTACAGTGGAGGAGGGGTGGCAGTTCAACTCAGGAGGGGGGATGTTGAAGCGGCCTGAGGGTCGACGAGGGGGTGGGAGAGCGGGGCTGGGAGGATTGGTGGAGGGGGGGGGGGGGGCAGTGGGAAGAGTGGACGACGTGGAGAAAGGAGGCTGAGGGAGAGGAGGGGATGATCGAGGGCAAGTGAAAGGGGTAGTAGCGATCGAGAGAGGGAGGGTCTGAGAGAGGAAAGCAAGCGTAGATGGGCAAGGTGGACGGAGGTCCGGGGAGGAGATAAGGTCGAGGTCGGCTGCAAAGAAGATGGCAGGGGAGTTGGGGGTGAGGTTAGGGACCAGGAAGGAGTCAAGAGTAGGGTATGAGTGAAAGGGAGAAGATGTAGAGGGAGGGGACCTGAGGATAACAGATAATGAAAAAGGAGAAGATATTGGGTGTGTGACATGCATACCAGAAGAGAAGCGCCAGGATAATGACCAGATGTCCACCGGGGCAAATGGGTCCTCCGAGTAGTCAACCAATTGTTCATCCTGGGCCCCTTCCATTGTTAACCCCAATAAAAAACCGTTGAGAACTGGCCAATAACCAACCGTTAGTCAGTGCACAAAATCCGCGGAGGGGCAGACGACAGTAAGAAAATTGTGCAAGAGAAAAGAAAACGGAAATGGGGAACAACTTGTCGGAGAGCGCGTAGAAACAGTCAGATGCTTAGAAAACCCCAGGACTTCCGTGATTATTGTGATGAAAGCGCGCCACGAGGAAGGCTGCAGTCGGATGGAGTAGAGAGAAGTGAGGGTCTTCGTAGTTCACAGGGGTGTGGCTGCGACCTTGCCATTAAAACCAGGGAGCCCAAACCCTAGTTCCGCCATCGCCGCCGCATCAGTCTACTAAATCAAATGATTCAACTGATTCACACCTTGTTTTATTAATATGCTTTAATTATTTTAATTCCCCAAGTTTAAACTTAGGCTCCCATTAAAAATAATTAATTATTTTAATAAAACCCCATCTAGGTGGAATTTCCCAAAACGCTTTTAGGGTTCTTTGGAATATATGTTCTAAGCCTCCTTGCAAATTTTGAGACTTAGAGCACATTCGATGCTACCAGAAATCAACACTCTCTCTTAGCGAGGAATGTGCTCTAGTAATGCATCCTGATGAAGCACTATACTGATTCTGTAAGATCTCCCTCTGCGCTGCTGATGTCTAACATTGCTACCCACCAACAACTGCGCTGTTGCTGACCTTGTGTTCTGCTGTCAACTGCTACTGCATTGAAACTCTGCTACTTGATGCAACAGAAAAACATCCAAACATTGAACTAAGTGTTCAACATGATGCATCTGATACTAAAGATCTGACTGCTGCTAGACTCTGTGTTGACCCTCTGAAGTTGCTGACTCTGAGCTGTGCCTTCCTTCACTGCTACCAACTCTACTCTGCACTGCTCAGACTCTAGCGCTCTCTAGCCACCGCGCTACCACTTCTGCACCCCTCTACACCAACTGACACTTGTCCATCTTGCTACTTCTAATTTGGGCTCCTGTAGCAAGGTATTGATCCATGAGGTGGACTCCTCAAGGATCGTGCCCAACTATTGTTCTCTCGAACTACAGTTCTAGATCACCCCAATTCTCCCCTAGAGATATGTGGGCAATCATCGTGAACTCTTCCTCCTTGATCCTCGCAGTTGTAGCCTGTGGATCATGTTTCTCGTCCTTGTTCTTATTCTTGAGAGGACATTGAGTAGCGTAGTGACCCATCTCACCACACCTGAAACATTTGATCTTCGAGATGTCCTTTTTCCGCCTCCACTGCTCCTGCTGCCCCTTAGATGCAAGGGCTGCATTCTCTTCCTCCTCCTTGGGCTTCGCCCCACTGCTGCTATTGCCATCAAGCTTGCACTTGATTAAGTCTCTCCTCATCTCTTCCTGCTGAAGAGCTGCCCACATTCCTTCCCAGTCCGACAACTTCTCTTTGCCCAGTATACTTTGGACAAAGACTTGCCATTCTTCGGAAACATAATTCAAAACCAATCTCACCATCTCCGTGGCCTGAGGCGCTGACCCTACAGCTGCCAGCTGATCTCGAACCTCCTGAAGCTTTGCAAGGAACGGGTCTATGCGTTCTCCCTTTTGCATCCTGGTAGACCGCATCTTTTCCTCCAAGAACATCTTCCGCTGCTCGGAAGACCCCTGGTATAGCGTGGCCAATGCATCCCACATCTCCTTGGCCGTCCCTTTGCTAGAAATATGTGAGACAATGTGATCCCTCACTCTGTCGAGGATCAACCGTTTGGCTTTTGCCATGTTCTTCTTGAAGGCTTTCAACGGATCTGCATCTACAAGTTCAGGTACCGCACTGTCGATGAAGGCCTTGAGCTCATGCTCATCCAGAAGGAAGAAGATCCTTGCCTTCCAAATTACATAGTTGGAGACACCCTCCAACCGATCCTGATCACGCAACCCAGTGGCTTCCATCTCACCCAATCAAATGTTGAATTGTTGCCTCTAACCCTCTGCGCAACTAGCTCTACGCTCTCCCTGCAGGAGTAAGCCAAATAAATCTCGATCACGCTGCTTTTGCACAAGAAATCGGAATTTCTTGGGCAAGAAATTCCCTGAGGTCACAAATTCCCTCAGTATGCTTCTTATTCCTTCTTCTGATGCTTTATGCACTAGCAATTGCTGCTATAAGAAAATTACATCCCACCAGAAACTTGTCTGCGTTGAAGCTGCTGCTGCGTTGCTCCCTCTTTCGCTGACAAATTGCAAACTGGAAATCGTACCTCTGTCGACTCACTCAGAGAGCGATTCCCTTGCAAATCTTCCCCTCCTGGCTTGGATTGCGGAATCCCTTGGGGATTCGATTTGTTGCCTACGTAGCTCTTCGATCTCCCTCCTTCTCTTCAATGCTAAACTTTTCCAGACTGCTCTCTTGTTTCACCTGCGCTGACTAACAAGCTCTGATACCATATGAAAATTCCTAGATTTGGAATCCTATTGCAGCAACTGGAAAATATTCTCCTAAGTGTTAACTTTTACTTAACAATTTATTTGCAGTTATCTACGACAAATACTGAATACATCACACTGCAAACTTCACTTAAATAAACTGCGGGAAAATAAACACGGAAACAAGATCTGGGCAAGAAGAAAACTACACACATTACACCATTATTTTTGGACTAATGTCTCCGGAAAAACCAAATGCGGGAAACCCAGTGTAGCAGATGAGGGTTTGATATTATTAAGTAGAAGTTCTGAATACAATTTGGGATGCCTTACTGGCCATCCACACAAAGAAAATTACTGACAGAGAATTAGTGAGAAAATGTGCTCACACTAACACTGGGGATCCGACACTGATCCGACGCTGAACTGGATAGCCCCACGTTGCCTCTGCGTAGTCTCTGCATTGCCACTGCGCAGATCTGCGTCACCTTGGCTAGGAACTGCATCAACTCCTTCTATTGGATCTTCTGCTAGCTGGTTTCGATCTTTTGGCCCCTCTGGTCTCACACCTGGACACTCCGACACTGGATTTGATTGATCCTCAGTAAAATCATTGATCTCCTCAAGGCTGCAGCGCTGCCTCTATGTGGCCCTGCGCTGCTTCTGTGTAGCTGCTACGCTGCCTCTTCTACGTCCCTTTCTCTACCTTCTCTGCTTTGTATTCCTAGCTCAGGAAAAGACTTAACAACCGGAACTATCAATGCCCCTCACTGCAATCGGATCTTCTCGATCAAACCCTCCGACTACTCTACGCCGCTCCCTTCAGAAATTCGATCTCTAGATCTCTCGACGTATTTTTCCAAATGCCCATCAAGTCCTTATAATCTTCTCGATGAGACTTCAACGACCGAGATTAAATCGCTAATTAACCGCTAAGATTAACTTGACTTGATCTCTATCTTTTTCTAGAAGATTCACACCTTGTTTTATTAATATGCTTTAGTTATTTTAACTCCCTAAATTTAAACTTAGGCTTCCATTAAAAATAATTAATTAATTTAATAAAACCCATCTTGGTGGAATTTCCCAAAACGCTTTCTGGGTTCTTTGGAATACATATGTCTAAGCCTCCTTGCAAATTTTGAGACTTATAGCACATCTGATGCTACCAAAAATCAACAGACAATGGGAAGGAGAGGCTAACCCTTTGTGGATCCAGTGGACAAATGTGGACCCGGATGGGAAAAATGATGAATGGGGCTAGAATGAGCAGAGGGGAGTGATGTATATGGTTTCAGTAAGTGGGACCACACAACCAAAACTGAAATTTCCCATGTAGTGCCAACCCTAGAGCTAGTAGCCAGTAAAGGAGATCCTAAGGGACTAGGATACGAGGCTAAACACCAAATCGGACAGAGAAGAAAAGAGTACAGACACAGCCCACTCTTTCCGCTGAATCCCCTACCAATCCATGCCCAAAAGTGCCCCTGAAAAGAAAACAAAATTACTCAACTACACCAATGAAAAGTCACACCTTTGGGGTCGGGAGGCCCACCTTCAAACATACGATCATAATAGATGGGCGAGGGACCACATGGCTGGCTCAGGTGACGGAGATAGTGGCACATCGAGCTATTTGGTGGCTGCAAGGCGCTGTCGATGAGGACCATCTGGAGAAAAGTTTTCGCCTATCGATACTACCCACAGGTGGTGGGTAACAGGCATATTGATATGGATCACAAGGCAAACTAGATGATTGACTGATCTCGGTTATATCTTGGTTCCCACACTTGACTTGGGAGATTAACCTTTTGTCTCTAGTCTAGTGGGTTCTGCTATGAGGTTTCATTGTTTAGGAAAGGTATTACTGGGAAGGCAATTTTGATATGGCATGACCAATGTAATCCATACATACCACTTTCCATCTCTTCCCATTATCTGTTTCCATTCTTCAAGTTGATAATCATTGGTCATTGGGATGGGCACCCTATATCAACATCCTTGAGTAAGGTTTTAGAAACTTGGCTCTGGAGGTTATGTAGCTGAAAGAAAGTTAAAAGTATATGAAGCCATAATGAAACAAAATGTAAAATGCAAAAGATGGATGGAGCAATGATTAGTACATGGGAAAAAAACTAGCATGAGCTGTAACCCCCTCTTTAGCCATCACCCAGTTCCTTAAAGCATTAAATGCTTCAGCTAAATAAAGGAGTTCTTGGATGTCCCAACTTGGATGAGCAAGAAACTACTACATCTTAAAGGGGTATTGGTAAAACATAAAGCAAGCTTGGGCTCTTGACCTATGCACCAAATAAAGGCAAATCATTAAAGTAAAAGGTGCACCAAAGGGGTGGAAAAAGCATGCCAAGGAAAGGGGTAACTCATGCCACCACAGTTGCTCCCTGTTCACATCATTACAATCATGACGTTGGACTCCCATCAGTTGGTCTCATGGCTGTGGCACCTTCCTTGAAGTCTATCCCACTCCATGTCCACCATTATCACACACGCCTATGGATTAATGGGTGGACCTAGGAAATGTCACTCTCCTTGGGGGTTGGAACCACCTAATAAGGTTTGTTGACCTAATAATATCTAACATAAGTGAGGTAACTTGTTTACAAATCTTGGTCTAGTTAGACATTTTAATGTGAGTTTTGTGTGAAATATTTCTGTGCCTGTAACATTAGACTATGGTCCACTATGATGCTTTTAATGTTTTGATGTCCCTAATGAAGATCTCACTTGATCTTGAGAGGTCTTGTTTAGGTGGCATCACACATGCAACAAAGATCCCTTGAGGGACACCACCTTTCCACTTTAGCTCCTTTTAGTGGGTTCTTTACGCCTTTCTTAGAGCAAACTTGACTATGTGGCCCTCGCTCAGAGATGAGTGTTGGGCCTTGAGCAGCTTTCGCATGATGCTACACCCCTTGATGAGCCTCCAGATGTTGAAAGGCGAAGCTTAAAAGCTTGGGCGTTTGACTATTTGATGATGTGCCTAGACAGACTCAAGACGCCCCTGGGCTAGCCTTGACCCTATTTGATGGACGATACCTTGCTTCAAAACCTAGATGAGGATGGTTATCTCTGAGATGACTTGGGAGGGCTAGCACATCCATCTTTGATGCGAATGCTTTCCCCTAGAGGTTCCATGTCACTCCCACATGCTTGAAAGGGGTGATGTAGAGCCTCTCTTGGATGATGTCATGGTGGAGGACGCACTGTTTGGAGATGTAGGCATGTACTTCGTGACTTTCTTGGAGTTAGGAGAACTCTTGGACCCTTGCCTCAATTCTTTGATGCGTTATTGCCTATTTTGGAGGATGGTGTTATGGCTGAGACTACTTTTTGTTAAATTTAGATAGCCATGGTATGTTCTATGCTTAATGCAGTTTTACTTCAATCTTTCTTATAGGCTCGATTCAATTTAGCAATCACATAAACATGAAAGTAAAATGCTGATAGAACATAATAATAAATCAACAGAAGACAAGCCAATAATATAAATCAGAATTTACAATTCTTCTTGTCCAGCAAAGATAGAGAGTAATGGTCGTTACGACAGTCAACAGGATGCACCAGCCTACAATGTCTTCTCCAACATCAGATCAACCAATCCTCCAAGTGTCACACAATCCCCTCAAAGACAGCTCCAAAAAAGTCAACGTTGGTCAATAGAAAAAACCAATGCTGGTCAATGCTACGATCTAGGGTTGCGGTCAAAGGTTTCCTCGATCTTTGTGCCCTCTAATGTGGCCTCAAGACATCGGATTTTCTGCACAAGGAGGTCAAAACTCCAAGATTTGACCCACGGTCAACGCTGGTCAACGCACCAGCAAAGAGCCCTAAAACAGTCTACACTTCTTTAGATTCAGATCCGCACGTGTGAGAGAGAGAGGCCTCCAAAGGCTGATCGAACCAATCAGATCACAAGAGAAAATTTGTGATGAGTTGATGAGCAAATGAGCTTCAAGTCTCCCCAATTTATATCCATCAGTGAGGGTGTGTGACACATCTATTGGGCTTGCAAGCCTACATTACAAATCTAGCCGACCTTGCACATATGTGGAAAATAAAATCAAAATATATGTTCTGCTCATCCAAACAAGATGATCTTTAGATCAGTCTTGCACCTCTCCGAAAGAGGAATCCATCAAAAATATAATCATCATCATATGAGCAGTGCAACATGGAGTTTGGACCTAGTTGCCCAAAATTAACACTCCCTCTCAATTACGGAGAACTCCATCTGTCCACATGTGCCATCCAGTGATCAGTTCTAGCGTGTACTATCATATATCATCTTGCACTCCTGCATGATCCTACTGTAACTTGCTTTACTGGCTCTTCCTCGTAAATAGAACAAGGAGGGTGAGTCAGAAAGACATCACGCTCTGCTGACCCGAAGTCAGCTTAGAGGTTAAAACCTCACTCGAACTCAAAAGAGTCTCATACTAACTCAAAGTTAGTTTACTGACTCAAAGTCAGTTTAGAGGTAAGAACCTCATCATACTTGATCCCAAATCAAGGTGTTGTACACGTGCCATCCTAGACATAGAGAGTACAACAATCTCTGATGCGTCCATCGGTCTTGCTATTGGTCTCTATCCACATTTCCCACCTCATTGGCCAAATGAGAGGTACTTCCCATGAGTCCGAAACTCCATGGGTAGGATGCGTGCGGGGCATAGATCAAAGAGAGGTGAGCCAACTCAATATCATAACGGTGGGGCAAAAGCACAACAAGGTTTGACAAGCCTAGCCCCGTGTGTGCTTATAGCTCCAAGAAGCTATCACCAAAGCCCCCTGGAGCTACTAGAGCTCATAGTCCAACTCAAGCAGGATCCTCACAATAGGGACTTTCCACGATTCCAAGCTTCTCACGGAAGGTTAAGAATTTGACCTTCCCCATGGGCTTCGTGAGAATATCCATGACCTGCTCATCAGTCCCAATGTGATCGAGCCTTACGGTGCCACGTTGTACCATATCTTGAGTGTAGTGGTACTTAATATCAATATGCTTGGATCGATCGTGGAACACAAGATTCTCTGAAAGACGAATCCCACTTTGGTTATCACAAAGGATAACGGTGGTGTCTAGCACATGTCCAAACATCTCACTGATGAGCTTTCTCAACCAACAACTTCACAACAGGCCATACTCGCTGCAATGTATTCACCCTCAGCGGTGCTCAAAGCCACCGACTTCTGCTTCCTGCTCATCCAAGACATCGAAGCAGAACCCAAGGTGAAGCAACATCCAGATGTGCTCTGGCGATCCACTACACTGCCAGCCCAATTAGCATCAGTATATCCATGGAGTCTCAAACTCTCGGCAGTGTATCTTAGCTCATGGTTGATTGTGCCTCGAAGATATCTCAATAGATTCTTGGCACCAATCCAGTGAATGTGATGAGGCTCAACCATATGTTGACTCAAAGTGTTCACTGCAAAACATACGTCCGGACGGGAGTTCACTAAGAACATCAGGGCCCCGACGAGTTGTCGATACTCGGTGGGATTTCCCAGCTCAGGCCCAACAGTGCTTCCACACAACTTCTTAAAGTTGAGTTCCAACGGTGTGGACACAAACTTACAGTCCAACATACCAAATCTCTCTAGTAGCTTCACGACATATTTTCCTTGAGAAAGGAAAAACTCGCCTGGCCTTTGCCAGACCTCCAAGCCTAGAAAGTAATGCATTAGTCCTAGGTCTTTCATTTCAAACTCGGAAGCTAGCTCCCTCTTACATTGATGAATGAGAGGGTTAGCACTAGTTAGGAAGAGGTCGTCCACATAAAGAACCAAAATGAGAGGCCTTTCTTTATCAACCTTAAAATAAAGGTTTGGATCAACATCTGTTCGAGTGAAGCCCAACTTCATCAAGTAGCTATCTATTCTCTCATACCAAGCCCTGGGGGCTTGCTTCAACCCATAGAAGGCTTTCTTCAACCTGCATACATAGGTGTCTCTATCTCGGACTTCGAACCCTAGAGGTTGCTCCACATAAACCTCTTCCTTTATTGAACCATGCAGAAAGGCAGTCTTCACACCCATCTGATGGAGACTCCATCCTTGCATTGCAGCAAGGGAAATGATAGATCGGATGGTGGTATAGCGGGTGACAGGTGCAAATATATCATCATAATCTATGCCTTCTTTTTGAGAGAAGCCTCGGGCAACAAATCTTTCCTTGTACTTTTCAACACTTCCATCGGCTCCATGCTTGATCTTGAAGAGCCATTTCGAGGTGACAACAAATTTGTCCTCCGGTCTCGGGACCACTTCCCAGAGATCATTCTTCATAATGAACTCATATTCTTCATGCATAGCATTCTTCCAAACTTGATGCTCTACGACTTCTTCAAATGATCCAGGCTCAGATTGTACAATTGTACTCATGGCTGCTAGATACACTTGGTATCTATTCAACTTCTTGCTTTCACGGAATGTCCCCCTTGGGGCAATATGTCTCTCGACATCTTCAAGAGTGTTCCCGAGCCATGAGGGTCTCTTCTTATTTGAAGGAGGTGGATCAATAGGATCCATAGGTCCTTCAACATCGGACATCGGTTCATCCTTCGATTCTTCCTGCCTTCCAACTTCTTCTTATTTGTCTTCCTTTGAGCTAGGAAGATTTTTTACTTTCATGAGGGCAACATCTTCATCGAAGGTGATATCGTGGCATATCTCCAATTCTCTTTGACCAAGCACATAGATTCTATATTGCTTCGTATTTTCACTGTAGCCCACAGATATTCCCTTCTCTCCAGAAGCATCCAACTTGCTTCTCTTTTCTTTCGGTACATGAAAATAAACAGGATTACCAGAGAATACTTCTTTGGGAGTCTTGGAGTCCAGAGTAGAATGCGGGCATTTATTTTGAACGTACACAACAATGTTCGCAACTTCTCCCCATAGAAACTTCGGAAGACCTTGGTCATATAGCATGGCGCAGACAACTTCCACAATGGTCCTGTTCTTTCTTTCAGCACCACCATTTTGCTCAGGAGTATACACTGTTGTGGTCTCCCTCTTAATGCCAACTTCTCTGCAAAATTCATTGAACTCATTTGACTCATACTCGATCCCATTGTCGGTCCTCATAATTTTGATTTTCTTCTCGATTTGATTTTCCACCAAGGCGTTGAAGGTACAAAACCATTTGAAAGCTTCACCCTTCTTCTTCAAAATATATATCCAAGTCTTGCGAGAGAAGTCATCTATAAAAGTCATGTAATAGGAAGATCCTCCCAAGGATGTTACGGGCAGCATACCAGATAAATTAGAATGTATCAATTGCAAGATATCAGATGTCTTTGTGACACTTGAGGGGAATGGTCCCCTTGTGTGCTTCCCTTCGGCACAACCCTGACATATACTTGCATGATCATCTTTAAACTCATGCATCCCTTTCACCACCTTCCTTGCTTCGGGAAGGCCTTTGTAATGAAGGTGTGCTAACCTCCTGTGCCATGACTCAGTTTGAAGAGTTGTATCACATGACATAGCCCCCAATGGACTTCCTCCAACCTGGTAGAGTGTATCAACTCTAAAAGCAATAGTAAGAGCTTCTTTGAAGTTCTTCTCCCAGATGTGTACCTTTCCATCAACGAATGCTAGCTTGAATCCTTTATCTTCCATTGCAGAAATAGACATAAGGTTCTTCTTCAAATTAGGTATGTACAACACATCTTGTAAGCAGAGGACTTGACCTTGAGATAGATGAAGGGTCACAGTTCCTGTCACCTTCATGGGATAGGTGGCATTATCTCCAAGGATAATTTCTAAATTAGTATCCTTCTCAATCAAATCATAGAGGGCTTCTTTATAACCAGTGAGGTGCCTTGAAGCACCACTATTAATCAACCAGACATCCAAGGTGTCGGGAGGAGATGTAACAAAGAGGGCAGATACAAGAATATATTCATTTTTCGTATTATCAATAAAATTAGATTCATCGTACCTGGAATTTCTTGACTTCTTGAAAGGTTTCCCATTTCCACTACGATCAGAGGGAGCCTTCCTCTTTCCTTTGAACTTGTTGTTCCATTGATTGCCATTCTCCCTGAAGTTGTTGTTGTCATCATCCCTGGGAGAGTCCCTTCTATTGGGGCACTCTCTTGCATGGTGACCAAACTTGTTACAAGTGTAACATCTTCCTTTCCTTCCTTTGGGCCCCGCTCTTCCATGGTTTTGATTTCTCGGGCCACCATAGTTCTTCTTCTTTGCATAAGCGGCGAAGGCAGTAGGGTCACCTCCATTTCCATTAGAGGGATGATCTCTCTCCATCATTCTTGTCTCCTCTTGAGTGCATCTTGTAAGCAATTCATCAAAATTAGGAATCATATTATTATTAAGAATTGTAGTATTAAATACATACCAGTCTCGGGGAAGTCCTCCAAGAGCAACGAGGACAAGCTCTCGATCAACTACTTCTCCTCCTATGGCAAGGAGATCATTCCTGATTTCTGTGAGCCTCATAAATCAGGAATCACATTATTATTAAGAATAGTAGTATTGAATACATACCAATCATGGGGGAGACCTCCAAGTGCAATGAGAACCATCTCTCGATCAATTATTTCTTCTCCAATAGCTAAGAGATTATTCCTGATTTCAGTGAGCCTCATAAAGTAGGATTGAATGGATTCTTCTTTTCCCTTCTTGATATTCTTCAATTGATTGTTGAAGAAAAACACTTGATTAGCATTGCTAGCCCTGAACATGCTAACCAACTTATCATACATCTCTTTAGATGTTCCCAGCTGGGAGATGTAAGCAACCAAGTGCTAATGAATTGAATCCCTGATAATCATCTTTGCTTTGATTTCCCCTTTTCTATACTTCATTTTTGTGGCGGCAAGTGCATTTGATGGAGGCTCATGAATCTTCCCCTGCACATAATCCATGACATCTTGATCTTCTAATGCCAAATCCAAGGACATCTTCCATGCATGATAATCAAACTCGTTAGTCAACTTATCTTCAGATTTGAAACCCTTATAGGTTGAGGAGGCCATTGGTCCTTGATAGGATTTCTTCTTCGGTGATTTCTTTTCACACTAGCTTGGGCTTTGTCTTCACCTTAGCTCTGATACCGTGTTAAATTTACATAATCATGGTATGTTCTATGCTTAATGTGGTTTTACTTCAATCTTTCTTATAGGCCCGATTCAATTTAGCAATCACATAAACATGAAAGTAAATTGCTGATAGAACATAATAATAGATCAACAGAAGACAAGCCAATAATATAGATCAGAATTTACAATTCTTCTTGTCCAACAAAGATAGAGGGTAGTGTTCGTTACGACAATCAACTGGATGCACTAGCCAGCAAAGTCTTCTCCAACATGAGATCAACCAATCCTCCAAGTGTCACACACAACCCTCAAAGACAACTCCAAAAAAGTCAATGTTGGGCAACACAGAAAAGTCAACGCTGCGGTCTAGCGCTGCTGTCAAAGGTCACCCTTTTTCCTCGATCTTTGTGCCCTCTAATGCGGCCTCAAGAGATCGGATTTTCTGCACAAGGAGATCAAAACTCCAAGATTTGACCCACGGTCAACATTGGTCAACGCACCAGCAAAGATCCCTAAAACAATCAACACTTCTTCAGCTTCAGATCCGCACGTGAGAGAGAGAGAGTCCTCCAAAGGCTGATTGAACCAATCAGATCACAAGAGAAAATGTGTGATGAGTTGATGAGCAAATGAGCTTAAAGTCTCTCCAATTTATATCCATCAGTGAGGGTGTGTGACACATCTATTGGGCTTGCAAGCCTACATTACAAATCTGGTCGACCTTGCACATGTGTGGAAAATAAAATCAAAATATATGTTTTGCTAATCCAAACAAGATGATCTTTAGATCAATATTGCACCTCTCCGAAAGAGGAATCCGAGAAAAATATAATCATCATCATATGAGCAATGCAACATGGAGTTTGGACCTAGTTGCCTAAAATTAACACTTTTCTCCCACATGCGTGGGTTATTTTGGCATTTTGTTATGTTTTAGAACTATTTCAAGGTTAGCTTGTGACCTTTGACCTAGTTGAAAGCTCAAGTAAACTTTTTTACGATTTTGTTTGTAAAATTAATGAAATAAGGCTTGGTTACCCTCATAAAATTAGATGGGAGCCTTATTCACTTTTCATCATAATTCATCATCACACTTCTCTCTCTTTGGAAGTGTGCACTAGCTCTTTGTTTCTTTTCTTCTTTGTCGCAATGTGGTTTCTATGGTGCAAATTACTGTTGGGGGAGTATTTTTGCTTGAAGTTGGTTTCTTCGGATTGATAGAAGAGATTCTTGTGGAAATTTTGTAAGTTTATTGGTTATCTTCTACATGGTGCATGCTATCTTGTGTAAATTAGGGTTTCTACATGTGCCATGGTTAAAAATGCTATATTCATCTAGAAATCTTGATTTTCTATGCCATACGAAATTGGTTTCCATGAATCCTTCAAGATAACTTTTATTTGTGCATCTCTTGAATTTAAAATCTCTCTGTTACGAAAATCGCTAGGGTTTGTAAGAAGAGGCCTTAGCCCTCTCACCCTCTCCATCAAGACCATCCTCATTGAATTTTCCCTAGGTAACTTTATTTTCCCATTTAGATTAAGGCAATAGTCTAGGTGGTGGTGGTCTCTCTCTCTACTTTAACTATTCTCTCTCTTCTCTCTAAAACTTTGGATATCTAGGGTTAGGGCAGAGCTTCCTTGAAATATTGCTAAAAGGTAATTTTACTTGATGTGCTATTGCCCATTTGTAGGAATTGCATTTAATAATTGGTAAAAAGAAAAATCTAGTGTTAAAAACCTTGAATTTAGGGCCAACATCATCATTTATATTGTTGTTTAATGCATGTTTCATCCATAAAAACTCTTTAGCAAACCCTAAACCTTGCATATCTAACTGATAGTCTTTCTCCTTTGTTGACCTATTACTAGCTGTTATATGACATTGCATGCCATATAATTGAAAATCTATCAAACCTTAACTAATAACAACTGCCTAATTTACTTAAGTGGTCTATGGAATCTGGATAGAGTGTTTGAATTTTGGTGAAGAATAATTAGCCCTCCTAGCTCCACCATTACCCTATCCCAATCACTAGACCTCTTCATCATCGTAAACCCTTCTTGTTGAATGTCCTTAGGTCATCCATATATAGGGAAGTCTGCCTTGTGGTTTATTTTTCCATTAAATAGCTAGAGAAAGGATGTTGATGTGATAGTGGTGGCCGATCTCTTGTTGCCACGAGGTTTGGATCTGTGTAGTGAGGATTTGCACTAGGTGTGCTAGAAATTGCAGTAACATTTTTGGCACCATTGCTGGGAGGAGTTGAGTCCACCTCATAATTTGAAGTCTATTCTTTAAGATTTATTTGTGAGAACATCCCAAAGCCTATGTCAAAATTTCTCATCCAATGACTCCTAAAACCAATTCCCTCTCTCATGCCCTTAGTAGTTGGTTAAATGGAGCCATTCCTCCTAGAAAGAAGACTAATTATAAGACCACTACCAATTCTACCTTTCCTATAGCTTCTCCCTCTCCTATAATCAAAAACATCTTTGGTAACCCTTCTACATTTTTGGCACCATTGTTGGGGAGGAGTTGAGTCCACCTCCTTGTAATTCGAAGTCTATTCTTCAAGATTTATTTGTGAGAATATCCCAAAGTCTATGTTAGAATTTCTCATTTGGTGACTCCTAAAACCAATTCTCGCTCTCAAGCCTCTAATAGTTGGTCAAAAGGAGCCATTCCTCCTAGAAAGAAGACTAATCGTAAAACCACTTCCACTTGTACCTTTCCTTTAGCTTCTCCCTCTCCTATAAGCAAAAACATCTTTGGTAGCCCTTCTACCTCAACCACAATGGCCAAACCACGGCGAAACATTGCGTATAGGCTCTTGATATGAGTGCGCCATTCCATGATATCCCCATAAATTTCTTGAGAAGTATGAAGAATCGCTGCCCAAGTTTAGTGGGACTGATGCAATTATGGTTGAAAAACATATAGATGAGTTCTACGAGTGTGTTGGTTATTATTGAGGAAGACGTGGTTATGATGTATGTACTCTCTTTGGAAGGAAATGCCAGGGATTGGTACCCAGATTTGTCTGCATGGGGACTTAAAGACTAAGATCAACTCCATGAAGCATTTAACAATAAATGGGCCACTATCAAGGAAGGCATGCAACTCCTAGCCAAGTTACAAGAAGCTAAGAAGATTAGCAATGATTAAGGACTTCACACCAATATTATTGGAATTGGATCGAAATATGTGGAACAAGTCGGTTTGAATGGTTTGATCCCCAAACTGGTTCGGTTCAAGGACTAGAGCTGGAAAAGGCCATGTTGGTATCAAAGCAATGTTTTTTCACTATACTGGTTGGTTTCGTACAATGCCACGAAGATGTTCCACATGCAAATTAAAAAAGCAAAGAAAAGAAGGTGGAGCAGCCTAATATGCAAGCCTAGGGCCCTACTATTGCTATGCAATTAATGGTAATCAGGGTTGCGGGGGAGCACCCCCTTCCTCGACCCCGCTCCCAAAACGCGCTCTGCGTGGGATCGAATAGGGAGCGCTCCCGAGGCAAAAAAAGCGCTCCCTGTTTTTTAGGGAGCGCTTTAGGGAGTGCTCGGGAGCGAACGCTCCTCGAGCGCTCCCTCCTTAAAAAGTACGTTCTGGGAGCGATTTTTTTAAGGAGGGAGCGCTTGGGGAGCTTTCCTCCCTCTGCAAAAACGCTCACGCTCAAAGAAGGGGTCGACGACTGCGTGGAGAAGGGAAGCCGACGTGATTTTTTTGGAGGGAAAGGAGGGGGGAGGGAAATAATAAGCCCTCCCTCTCCCTTATTTTCATCATTCTGAAGAGAGCAAGAGAGGAGAAGGGAGAGCAAGAGAGAGCAAGGGAAAGGAGAGCTTGGAGAGAGCAAGGAGCTTGGAGAGGATATTAGAGCTTGGGATTGAAGGCCAAAGAGGTAGGAACTACACTCTAGAGTCTAATGTAGAATTTTTTTTTTCTATGTTGCATTTTAATTTTTTGAAAAATGAAAAATTGAAAATGTTTTATTCTCTTTTCCCATTCCCATTTGGCATTCCTCCATTTTTTTGCAGGCTAAAAACTTGAAACATCATGGTTATATGGCTTGGCATTTTCTTCTTGTTGATTCCTTTTCTTGTTATTATGGTGTTGGAGAGTAGAAGAAAGAGGGTTATTCAAGAAGAGGAGGATGAAAAAGTGGGTTATGGTGGATTTGATGAAAATCCTGAAGAGGAGTACCATGGTGAGGAGGAAGGGGAGAGTGGAGATAATGAGACAACAATGAGACCAACTAAAATTGGCCAAACAACATTGTGGAAATATGTTACTAAGCCTAAAGCAGGGAAAGGGGGTGGCACCACTAAATTTTTTTGCCCCCATTGCAATACACAATACATAGGTTCATACACCCGTGCCAGAATGCACCTTTGTGGGAAAAGTCCATGGGATGGAGATAAAAATGTAGGAATCAAAGCTTGTGTAAGTGTGTCAGCAATAGATAGAGCCAAATACATAAGGGAAGAGGAGGAAGCCCAATACAAATCTAAAATATCAAAGGGTTTCTTAGAATCTTATCCACCATCAAATCATGCACAAAGAAGTCCATCAACTTCCACTCATGGCAGTGGATATGGAGGCACACCTGGCACAGGAGCAAACATCTCTTTAAGGCGTAGAACCATATCAGATTTTGTTGATGAAGGGTCTAGGAATGATGTGGATTCAAAAATTTTCCGGTTTCTCTATGCCTGTGGGGTACCATCCAATGTTCTTCGCTCACCTTATTGGCATGAAATGGTTTCTGCCATTAATGATGCCCCCAAAGGATACAAGAGCCCTGGGTATGACAAGGCTAGAACCGTGGGACTTTATAATGAAAAAGCAAAAATAACTCATTCTTTGAGTAGAATGACAAGTTCTTGGAATGAGCATGGGGTGTCCATTGTATTTGATGGATGTGTGAAAATCTCAGAATTTACTTAAATAGAAACCCTACTGTTAAATTCTTGATTTTCTTCTCCTACTTACATAAGTTATTAATTTGAAATCTTCAACATTAACATCGAAGTAAACACATTAACAACCTACACATGTAGATTTAAACTGAATAACATGCTCAATGACAAAGTGACACACAAGGATTTTCTAGACAACGGTCCCTGGAAAAACCCAATGCGGGAAAACTTGTGCTTCTAGCTTCCGGAGGGTTTTTATTTTTAAGCAGATTCTAAGTACAACAGATCTGGGCACCAAACTGGTTAACCCGACAGAGAAATAAAAATGACAACAATACCTCTATTTTGAAGACAAAAAATCTGATTGATTCACACCCTCAAACGAGATTTACAGAACTCAGCCTTTTTCGGCCTCTAGAAACCCCAGTGTTGCTTTGAAGCCCTCTATGTCAACCCTGCTGGCCTGCGTCAGCCTCTGCGATGCTCATGAAGGGCCTGCGTCACCCCAGATTGGGTTGCGCTGCCCTGGCTGGGCCTGCGTCAACCCTCCTGGCCTCCTGCTGCCTCTGCGCTGCCCCTGCTGGGTTCTAGGCTGCTTTGCGTAGCTGCTGCTGCTTCCTCTACGCTGCTCTGGTCTGCTGCTTCTCTGGTCTCGTTCTACTCTTGGTCTGGGACTACACCATCCCCCTCGCCAATACTGCCCCTCGCTGCAGCTGAAACACTTCTGAAATTCTTAGCAAACCACGCCCTAGAATTTCGGGTTAGCTTCAGTGCTCTGCCAGTGTGTGTGTTCTCCCACTGACCCCAAGCCCTCTTCTTATACTTTTCTCATTGAAACATCAACGACCGTGATCTAATCTTGAATCAACGGCTAAGATTAGAAGATGCTTGATCCACGTCACTTAAGTCATTCTCATCACATGTTTAATTTTATTAATTTTAATCTTTTAATTTTCCTAAGTTAGACTTAGGGTCCTTAATTAAAAAAATTAATTAATTAAATATCTCTTAAACAGGGTGGAATTTCCCAAAACGCTTTCTGGGTCTTGGAGATCTTATGTACTGTAGTCCCTCCACAAAGTTTGGTAGCAAGAGCACATCCAATGCTACCCCTACACCCCAAAATCTCAACACTCTCTCTTAGCGACGAATGTGCTCTAGCAAAACACTTCACCCCAAAGTTCTGCATTGATCTTTGGTGTGGGTCTCTGCGCTGATGCTTGGCCCGCTGCACTTCATCACCGGTTTGTTGCTACTCTTTTGTACTGCTGCCCATGATGCTGCCACCGCCACTGCCACATCCGTACTGCAGCTCCCTCTAAAATTGCTGCATCGTGCTGCTCATAGCACTGCCACTGCTAACTGCTGCACTGCAACTTAGTTGTTGAGAGTAAGCAACTGAAGGATCCCTGCCTAAATGACATACAAGTCAGTCGAGCTGCATCTTATCACTGAAGCTCCATAGGCTGCTGCTCTGCGTTGTCCTCCAGATGCTACTGCATTGCTGCAGCTCTGCACTGCGTAGGCAAACCTGCTTTACACTGCCTCTGCGTTGCTGCCCTCTACGCTGTTGCTGCGTTGAGCTGTCCTCCTAAAGCCTCTGCGCTGTTACAACACTGCACTGCGTACCCTACGCTGCTGCTATATGTGCATTGCGTTGCTCCCTCTTAGTGTGTCAGCTCCGCCTCTGCTCCATCCGTGATCCTCTGCACCCACTGCTCCACTTGTCCCGCTATCATCTTAAGGCTCCCGTAGCTCGTATGTGATCCAAGAGTTGGGCTACTCAAGGATCTTGCCACCACTCTATAGCTGCTCTACAGATCAAGATCGCCCCACTTTCGTGGTTCATGAGCGCTCATGCCTACCTCATCGTCAGAGCCATCGTCTGCTACAACAACCTTGGAACTA